>JAWNGG020000072.1:600000-912500 GCA_036937485.2 Tetragonisca angustula | reverse complement strand
CTCCACTCGAGCCAAACGGCACAATATCTCGACGCTTTCGGGACACATCGAAATCGCTTCTCCGGCGAGCTTTCCTTCTTCCCGCCGAATTTTTTGAACCCGCCGTCGCGCCACGCGACACACGCACACACACGCACACATACACACACGGAGTGACGCTCGGAACTCTTTCTGGGACTGGCCGTGCGATTTCTACACCGCGATTTTCGGAATTTCTAAAGATTTTTGGGTATACACGCCAGACCAGAGAACAGAGAGAAAGTGTGTGTGTGTGTGTGTATGTGTGTATGTGTGTGTGTGAGAGAGAGAGAGAGAGAAGAGCGAGATTGCCAGGTCTCGAGGGAACGCGGTCGCTTCGAGAGATCGCGCGATGGTCATCCACGGCGCTTCGAGGTTTCTCGATCTCGATAGAGGGATGTAGACGGGGCGTGGGCCGTGTGCACGCCCTCCCCCTCCCCCCCCCCCGTAATCGATTTTAGACTAAGTTAACTAGCTACCGTAAATCGTGTTCGAATTTACCTTTCCGTCTTTCTTCGTTTCATTCTTCCTTTGCCTCTCTCTCTTGTTTCTTACTTTTCTCGTCTTTCGTAGCCGGGACGGAATCTAGCCGATAGTGTCGTTTACGCGATAAACGTCCACCAATACCATTACCGTGACGATAACGATAGCAATAGCGGTGTAGACGTATTAAACGATAATAAACGAAACGAGCGGTAGAAGAGGAAAAAAGAAAAGAAAGGAAAGAAGGGAATACCGAAAGCGAATTTATTATTAGATGTACACGGGCTGGACGGGGGAAACTCTCTCAGCGCGAGACTGTATCCCGGGAGAGGAAAAAAAAAAAAAAAAAAAAAGGAAAAGATACAACGTACCCTT
Organism: Tetragonisca angustula; assembly: GCA_036937485.2. Classification (NCBI taxonomy): domain Eukaryota; kingdom Metazoa; phylum Arthropoda; class Insecta; order Hymenoptera; family Apidae; genus Tetragonisca; species Tetragonisca angustula. Next base: position 911,624 of record JAWNGG020000072.1, on the reverse strand, counting down.
CGTATACGATCTTTGCTGATCCCAACGCGGGTGAGAGGAAACATGGAGCGACCGTAGAACGCGCAATATCGGTAACCAGCTAGACACCAACGAGAGAACGTGGTTGAAAGTCGAGCTAATTGAAGCAGCAGCCGATAAAAAGAAAAAAAAATCGTAATAATGAATCACGATAATAACGATAACAACAACAATAATAATAATAATAATAACAATAATAATAATAATAACGATAATAGTAATAATAGTAATAGTAATAATAATAATAATAATAATAATAACGATATTAACATTAATACGCTAATAATAATAATATTAATAACAATTACAATAATATTAATAACGATTTACGGTAATCGACGTTTACCCTAGACATTAACGTTTAACGCTAACAGTATGAATAATGGTAACGCTAACGATACTACTAATGAAATAGCACTAATAACTACGGTAAAAACAGATGGCAGAGAGAGAGAGAGAGAATAGTAACCGCTAATCGATAAAGAGTCTAACGAGTTTAAATGGGTTCGAACAAATGAAAATTCGAAAAAGGTATAACGATTAACCGATAATAATGTGTGCAACCGAGGATAGAGGATAATGAATCGCCTGTCCATTGCCTGTGTCGCGCGAGGAGGAACGACGCGCGTAAGCAGATATTTAAAGGAAAAGAAAAGAAAAGAGGGGGAGAGAAAAAAAAAAAAAAGTACCGGGTACCTACAAAGTGACGTGCCTTTGAGACTCTTCGAAGCGAACGATCCCGTGTTAGCTTTTCGACTCCCGTGGTCCGTGGGACCCCGTGTCTGTTGTTGTTGTGCCCGTATTGCGCGTTTTTCACCCCCTTTTCCTCCTCCTCCGCCCCCCTCGAGGGAAGAGAGCGTGTTCCGCGACACCTGGCAACGAATCTCCACCGAGGTTTCTTTTTTTTCCAGTCGCTACCCTCGCTTATTTACCTAGAGATTAGATAGATCGGCGGCAGATCGCGAAACGATCATTGAAAGGAAGGGAGAGAGTGTGAGCGTGTGCATGCAAGAGAGAGAGAGAGAGAGAGAGAGAGAACTGGCGTAACGTCGGGTAACGAGCAAAGTAATTGAACATGTAATTGATAATCCTTATTCCTTAGCGCGGTAGAGAGAGACAGAGAGAGAGAGAGAGAGAAGCGAAGACGAATATTTTGGAACGATTTAAACTCGACAGAGACGAGAGAAAGAGAGAGAGAGAGAGACAAATGAAGAAAATAAACACAATGTCCATGTTGCTAGAACATTAGCGGTGAGAAGTAGTTTTGCGTATAGCGACACGTGTTAGTTTAAAAACTTTTAGTCCTTAGTCGCGAGCGAGACAGGAGGAGCACTGATTGCGTGTACGTGTACGTGTGTGTGTGTGTGTGTGTGTGTGAGAGAGAGAGAGAAAGAGCGAGTGAAAGAGAATCAACAAGGGTGTGTCGCGTGGACGATAAAAATTGAGAATGTTCAGGTTCGTGCACTGTTGAGTGAGAACGCAGTTAGGCGTGCGCGAGAGATCGCGAGTAGCAGTAGAACGGAAGAACAGAAGATGGCGCGAAGAGAGAGGAAGCAGCAGCAGCAGCAACAGCGACAGAAGAAGAAGAAGAAGAAGAAGAAGAAGAAAAGAAACGAACGAAGAGACGACGGAGAGTGAGACACGCGGATAAACATACGCGAAGCATAGTAGACACACGTAGATTAAAGAGAGAAAAAGATAAAAAAAAAAAGTTAGGAAATAGAATATTTAGGTGAAGTTATCGAGCCCGTTCCTTCATATTTAGATATGGTAGCCATTAGAGATGCCCGGCACGCCTCGAAACGAGGACACGAAAACGTGGTCTGCACCTACCGAAACTGACGCGCAAGGTAGAAGAGAGGAGAGAGCTTCGCCTCCGACTTCTTTTGCTTCTCACGGAAGAGGAAGAAAAGGAGGAAGAAGAAGAAGAAGGAAGAAAATGGAGGAGCATTGGACAAACGTCCGCTTGTCGTTTCCTCGAGCCGTTACGTTCTTCTCGATGCATTCCACACTGCGTTTCGTTCGTCACACTTTCATCATCCGGTCGATCTATCTCGACGGACCGCGAGGGAAAATCGCGACCGAGTAATCGAGATCGCCACATTACTGGAGCAATAAAAAGAAACACACAGAGAGAAAGAGAGAGAGAGTGTGTGTGTGTGTGTGTGAGAGAGAGAGAGAGAGAGAGAAAGAGAAAGAGAGACAGAGTGGAAGAAGAAAACGTAGCTCGAAAAATCGGATCGGCCGATTGCCAGGCGACATCGACGCGGCGAGCGCGGAGAACAAATTTCACGCAGTCGAATGATCGAATAAAACTTGGGACGCGTTGAACTGGGAGGGCAGGAGCAACGTCAACGAAACGACGGATGAAGAGAAAGAGAAAGAGAAAGAGAGAGAAAGACAGCGTGTGTGTATGTTTGTGGGCGTGTGTACCGTGTATCCATTGTAGTCGCGCGTAAATTATTATAAATACGAAAGCATATTGATATTACCGAAGTATATAATATATATATATATATATATATATATATATATTATATACCTCTTGTCTGTACATACAGCTGAACGGCACCAACAATATAACGAGTAAACGATTTTTCGCCGTGCAATGCCACATGATGGGAAACGACGAGCGCGAAGATCGATGTTGCGCATTGTCTTTTCCCTCTTGTTTTTTCTTTCTTTCTTTTTTTTTCTCTTCTTCCTTTCTTTTTTTTTTTCCTCTCTCTTTTCTACGACGACGGTGACGAGCGATCGAATCGAGCGACGCTCATGCTCGACAATGTAATTATATCACCGCGACGGTACGATGTAACGGCATGTTCGACGACACCGTGTATATATACACATATATATACACGTACGTATATATTTATATATATAAATATATATGCACATGTGTTTACATATATAAATAGATCTCGTAGGAAACGAGAGTCGCGTGGGCGAGCAGTGATTTTCTATTATTGCCACCATAATTATTACAATTATCGTTATCATTACGGTTTCTTATCGATGATCGCTGCGACGACGACGACGACGATTGATTAGTACTTACGAGAGCGAGAGAGTAAAAAGAGAGAAAGTGTGTGTGTGTGTGTGTGTGTGTGTGTGTGTGTGTGTGTGCACGTGGCGGTGGTTCTCGTTGGAGTGCTCGTCGGACGAGTGTCGCGGGGAAGGGAAGAAGATGATGTGTGTCCGTCGAGCCAGAAGCGTTACTCCTTAAGTGTAGACTGACGCGAGAGCAACAAAATGGGGTTCCTAAGTGTTGTACGGGACGATTGGCGAGAACGTCCGAGGGACGGCGTACCGAGTATCAAAAAAAGATGAATCGAACAGTGAAAGACGTATGTCAAATTTCTGACTTGCTTCTTCTACATGGAAATCAGACTGTATCCCATCGTCGCAGAAACATGCCTTCCAGGATATCTTGACCTCTTGCGCTGCGAGCAACGTGCCACGATTTTTGTTTCAAAATTGTCAACATTTCCCCCAGTTTCAAGTGCACCGAAACAAAATTTCGTCGCTTCTCGATCATTTCTGTTCCAGCGATATGATGTCGTACGACGTCGACGAGCTCGAGGAGAAAGCGACGAATTAGTCGTGTACGGTTTTGGTCGCTCGTTACGGTCCGCAATCGGCTGCCCAGCGCAAGTGGTTTGTCGCGATACGCGCGTGTCCTCCTTTCCTCGTCGGAAAGACGTAGACTAGACCTCGTTGACTTAGAGACGGTTTCTCCCCCCTCGCCGATTCACTTTCGTGTCCGTGGTCCGTTTCGCATCCATTTTGCACAGATAGAGAAGCACGTCTGTCCCTGTTCGCCCTACCGGGATAAACACGAACCGGACCTACGTTCGAAAGTCTTGGAACAATCGCTTTAGAGACTTAGAGACTTGGGTGTTTTAGCACCCGAGAGATGCTTTTACAATGACGGAGAATCTGTAGCAAAGGTTGTTGTTCAAGACTCTTTTGTCTTTCGAAAGAGGGAAGGAACGAACGCGTCTCGGTACGCGTCCTCGGCGACTCTTTCGCATAAACGATCGCAACGATCGACCGAGAGAGCCGACAATTCAGTTTCCGATCTATTTCGTTTCTTTCGTCTTCTTTCTCGCAACGACGATGGACCCCCTCCACGATTTTTGGCTCCCCTTCCGGGTCAGCGAGTAGGCGAACCGGCGAACAGCGTTCGTCTTTATAACGTCTTTAAAACGTTTTTATTTATCGTTTAATTTAAATGGTTTTTTTTTTTTTTTTTTTTTTTTAATTAACCACGGTCGAGTGACGAGAAGGGACGTCAGCTTCCGGGACTTTCCCCCCGATGAGGTTCGAAGCCACGTTTCTAGGCGTAAACGATCATCCTGTCGTTATTTATTTGGCAGTGACCGAACCAATGCTCAAAAAAACAAAAAAAGAAAAAAACACACACACACGCAGAAAAAGAAAAAAGAAAAAAAAGGAAAAAAAAACGATGCTGTTGGTTTAAAAGTGAATAAAAACGAAGCTGAGAAACCAAGGTTTTCTTTACCCGTCTGTACCTATATAGGCCTGTAAACAACGTCGTGTATGTGCAGTGGAGTATAAAGGGAATAATAAAGAGTACACACTTTTTATATGCACGGCTTTTAACTCTTCTCACTTTTTCACCGATTCATCGATTGCGTGTTCGACAGCGATTCGATTGAAATGCATTAAATGCGACTTGATCTTTCCGAGTCTCGATTGTCTGGTACACGTGAGAAAAGACAGTGTGTTGCGTTGAGCAGAACCGATGTTAAAGCAATGCGAGAGAATCGAAACTGACATTGTTTTCGTCCCTCGCGAATTATCGTGGGTTTTCGCCACGTTGGCTCGAAGAAGAGCTTCGCACGAGGTTATTTCCTTTTTCAAGATGTTGTACACGTACTACACGTTCTAGCTTAATCGTTAAGTATAATTTTTACGTAGAACTAAGCAGAATAACTTATAACTCGATGGTTCAGCTACTCTCGACTCCATTCTCCTTCATTTTCTTGATTTCAAGCGGACAAGTTGGAAACAGGGATCGAAATCAACAGGTTCTTTACGTTTTCAAAGAAAAAAAAAAAAAAAAAAAGAAAAGAAATTCTGCTCGAGCTTGTTGTACATTTCGTATCGAAGAAATATCTGTTTCTCGTGGAACTTTCGTGGAGAGAAAAGTGTCTCGCTTTTGAATGGTGTAATAAAAGTTCCATGGAAACGAGTAATTGCCTTTTTTTTTTTTCTTTCTAACAAGTAGACCAATTTGTATATCTCAAATCGAATATTCGTTGCGTGATCTTACACCTGATTGTTCAACTCTGTTTTAGAGAAAGGAAATGCGCGATTTCGTTAACGATTCGTTGATCCAAAGATGGAGCATTTTCGTCGTACTTTGCTGTACTATCGTCGAAAAGGGAAAAGAAATGTTGCGCAAGTTTTGTATAAAATTATCTGACGTCTACGACGGGGAAGCCATCAAACTACGACAGTGTCAGAATCGGTTTGCTAAATCTCACTGCCGATGAGTTTATCAAATCTCTGTCTTGCAACTGTCGTTCGTTCGAGTCGCAAAGATGGCAAAAGAATAACCTGAATAAAGCTTTTGTTTCTCGTCAAAAATTCGCCTTTCATTTGCAGATGAAAGTAAAAAAAAAAAAACGCAGTTACTTTCTGACCAACCTAATATTTCAAAACATTTGATTAATAACAAATATTCGAGCACTATTCGTTGAATGGTTATCAGTGTCAGTGAGAACAAATTATCTTTGTTCCTTCGACGAGATAAAAATTCTTACTTTTATACATATGTATATATATATATATATATATGTATATGTATATCATAAGTTTCGTTCCCTCTGAAACGTTTGCTTACTTGAGTACGGTTTATTCATCTGTAACAATGCGAGAAACATTCTCCGTATTCCAAACAGAGAGCCTACCACTTTTCGATCCCTGATCAGAAAGTCGATCACTCTCGGCGCCTGGCAATTTGAATTCTCGATCCCCATGGAAACGAGTCTCTGCACCGCAAGTTCAAGTCGATGGGAGCACGATCGACGAGCTTCGGACACTCGCGCGCGAATATATAAATATACGTATATATATATATATATCGGACATAAATATCGAGGAGAATGCGAAAGATCCAGCGAGGCTGTCGATAGTTCGAGCCAAGGTGAGCTGGTAAAGCTGTGCAACCCTCGAAGGACGATCATGGGCGATATCCTGCGAAGCTGGATGCAAGCCAGGCTAGGGATCCTGATCGATTTGACGCCGGACGTGTTCGGCCACTACACCAGGGACGGCTCGCTGCTCGCGCAGATTCTCCACAATTACGACGTGATCAATCGTGAACAGTTGGAGACGATCGTCGCGACGCAGGACCCGGCCCTCTGCCGCGTGAACCTCAAGCACCTGAGGATCTGGCTGAGGTTCGTCGGCGTCGACTTCGACGACGAGTGCATCGACGAGATCTCGTGCGGCAAGGGCACCACCTCGCTGCGCCTCTTCTACAAGCTCTACCTGTCCCTCGAGACCAAGGACAGGCTGCACTTCGTCACGCTGCAGAAGGACAGCGAGAGGTTGCTGCCCGTGTCGAAGAAGTTCGTGGTGACGAGAGTGTGCGAGGATCCACCGCCGTATCAGCCACCGGTGCATCGTTTGTCGGCGAAGCTCGCCAAGGGGGCGGACGTGGTCGACTGGCACCGTACCAAACTGCCGGCGATACTCGCGAAGTTTCGACGAGGGCGAGAGAGGCTCGAGGCTGCCCGCGAGCAGCCATCCGCCGTCGTCGTCGTCGATCGCTGCGTACCCGAGGTATAACATTCGAGTAAGTACTCTTGGTAGAGAGGAGTTACGGGCCGAGTTGGATGAGATTGGAGAAGATGGAGGGACTTCTGGCAAGGGGTTTGAAATGCAAACGCGTCGCTCTTCGTGCTCGAACGAAGGTCAACGAGTTGGCGAGGGTTGTTGACGTTACGCCGGTGACGATAGTCGGTTGTAGTAGCGAGGGATAGCGAGTTACAGCGGTCTTACGAAAGTAGATTAGCGTTGTATAGATTGTACAGAATATAAAGTAGATTCGGTTTATGTTAGAATGATATTGTGTCTAGAGTAAGAGTGGAAGTAGCTTAGTTTAGTTGGAATGTAGAACGAAGCGTAGAGTTCTTGTGCCGTAGTACGAGTAGTCTCGACCGATTTCGGTGCGATCGTAATTTCTTAGAAGTTACTATTTAGTAGTTTAAAACTGCAGTGAAATTTAGAGATCCCTAGGTACGATGTGTTAGTTGATCTGCGGAATAAAAAGTCTATTTGTTCGTTACTTCTCCCTTTTTCTTAAATTTAGAAATCACGTCCTCTATCGTTTTAAAGTGACAAAATATGTCAGTATTGATGTGTTAGGAATTTGATCGAAAAAAGGAAAAAAAAAGAAACTTCCAACGCGTGTCCGTCGAGGAAAATTTTCAAATATTTCTACGAGCGTTTTACGGATCAAACGGAGAAACGTGGAGAGAAAAAGCTGTGGATTCAATTTCGAAGATACAGTTGCAAAAGTTTACAAATCGATCCTCTTAATTGGCTATTTTTGCAAATGAAAATTGAATTCGATTTATGGGCATTAAAATGCTAGCGTCACGTAGCGGTGAATTGGTGAAACTAAAATCTGTCGCTGTCCTTGTCCCACACTATGGCGCTCCTTGTCTACGAACTGCTGCTGCCATCTATCGGATTTTTCCAATTTACCCTTTTAGTTCCAGATGAAATTTTGAGGCACTTAGATGTCAGCACAGTCGATAGATAAGGAGCGCATCAACGCACGACAAAGACAGCGATAGATTTTTAATTCCCCCGTTTCGCCGCGGAGTGGCGCTAGTCTTCAAAAATGTGCAGCGACCTCTACTTTGAAGAATTTAGACCAACGACATCTATCTATGTTCGTTAAATCGTTTTGTCGAGATGTGTATTTATTACAAACAATAGAATATTTAAAAACTGTCAGCAATTTTATTATCACCATGGAAATATTTACAGAAACTCATACATACTGCAGTCATCGTGTTAATCATTCATTCGTTATTTAACTTTCATTATTCAATCTTCGTTATTTGACATTTATTATTAGTAATTATTTTGTTATGTTGATAATATTTTTATATAAACTGCTAAAATTAATTACGGAGTTATTATTTATTTCTAGTATTGCGATATTAATTTATTTAATAACTACAAATGACTAAATTTTTATTTAAAAAAAAGAGAAAATAAATTTGCAAACTTTTGCAGTTGCGTCTCTGTTTCTGGATTCCTGAACTTTCTTTCCCTATACCGTTCGACCTTGTTCTTAGGAACTGTTAATAAATAAACATTTTTATTTCTACTCTACTTGATCAGACAAGGACAGCAATAGATTTTTAGTTCCACCAATTCACCGCTACGTGACGCTAGCATTTCAGTATCTGTGGCAATTATGATGATAAATGAATTAATATCAGAATGCTACAAATAAATAATAACTCTATAATTAAGTTTAGTCGTTTATATAAAAATATTATCATTATAACGAAATATATAATTACTAATAATAAATATCAAATAACTTAAAAGATTAAATAACGAATGAATAATTAACACGATGATTGCAGTATATACAAGTTTCTATAAATGTTTTCATGGTGATAATAAAATTACTAACAATTTTTAAATATTCTATTGTTTATATTAAATACACATCTCGACAGAACGATTTAATAAACATAGATGTCGCTGATTTAAATTCTTCGAAGTAGAGGTCGCTACATGTCCACAAATCGATTGAATTTTCACTTGCAAAAGAAAAACTAACTGAGAGGATTAATTTATGAATCTTTGCAACTTTGGCCTCGTTTTAAAATCCTACGTTTCGTTTCCATGTTTCACTTGGCCCGTAAAATGCGCAAATTCGGAAATTCAGGAATTTCGTTCGATGGATCCAGAGACTGGCGCGAAAGATACTTCATTCAAAATAAAATTTCAGGCAAACCGAGTCGGATATTTGAATTGAAATCGTTCGTGAACATAATTGACAAAGTATAGATAAGTTTCATCTAGTTTCTGACGACATTGGCACGTTAGGGAGGATTCACGTAATGAATTCACGCGTGATTTTCGTTACTTTGAATTAGTTTATCAACTGTTTTGCATGCAACGTACAGAATAGAGTCTAACGAACAGCTTTATCAGAGTTACGTAGAATTACAGTGTGATACGTATATATACGCGTTTGCAAACTTTATAAATACATTTACAATACGCCTTTAACAAGTAATTCTTAGTTCCTACGTACTAATTACGCATCGTAATAATTATCTTTACATCGAGCAATTGTTTTTCTTTTTTCGGACATATAACACAACAGAAGGATTGAACTGTCTGAAAGTGTATACGATGCTGTAAATTGTAAACGACACCAAAATGATTCTAATCTCCGACGTAAAACTTGATCACCAAGAGTACTTTTCATCCCAGATGAAAGTGAATTATTTCCCCCAGTCTCTGTACAATTCAGAGTCCGGAAACGTTGTCGAGGATCAAGCAAGAACAGAGCGAGGAGCTGGATCGGTTTGCTCGTCGACACGTCGCTCGAAGGAAGAGGCTGGCCAAGGGTGACGACGAAATCGTCGAAGAAAGGGTGGAACGAGAGAGGAGAGGCAGACGATGCGACAGTGAGAAGGAAGACGATGTCGAGAGCGTGGCGGCAAAAGTGAAAGCCGTCGGCGACGACCCGGAGATGGCCAGGTTGTACGTCGAGTGGCTGAAGGATCGTCGAAAACGCGCGACGACCGCCGCCGCTCTCAAGTCGCAGATGCAGAAGGCGTTGCTCTCCGAGCTGTGGGAGCGAATGGCGGCGAGAGACGAGAGAACGTTGGACGAGGCGATCGCCAGGCGCGTGCTGGACCAGTCGAGGTACGAGAAGCAGATGGTGACGAAGCTGTGCGAGGTGCGCGAGCAGAAGAACGTGATGGCGGAGAACCAGAAGTTGGTGAAGGACATCACACTGGAGGCGGAGGAGCTGGAGCACCGGGCGAGCTACGAGCGTGCACAGGACTGGAGAAGCAAGCGGCAGAAGGAGATGGAGACCGAGCAGGCGAGAGCGTGCGAGCTACGGCGGAGACTTCGCCTGGCGAAGATGCGGAAGATACGCGAGAGACACTGGACGATCTGCAGAGACGTGGTCGACGACCTGGCGACCATCGCGTTGAACGTCGGCGATCATCGACGAGTGAACGACGGCTACGTGTCGATCACGCTGCTCAGCGAGTGGAAGACGATGTTTCTCAAGTGTCAGCCGATCTTCGACGAGGAGATACCTCACGACGCGCGACAAGAGAGAGATGGGTCGGATCTGTTGCTGAAATCGGACGTGTGGACGAAGATCGGCAAGGTCGACGCGCTGAGGGACGCTCTGTTCGACGATTATTTGGAAACGAAGCCACCGTGGGACGTGTCGTTGCCGGAGATCGGCGAGGAATCGCGTGAGATCGCGAGGCTCGGTCGCCTGGTGCTCGGACACGTCGTCCATCGGCTTCTCCGCGGATTGTACGCGAAACCTTTGGACCGCTCTCAGATTCTGCTGTCAAAGTTCAAGAACATGGCGATCGTTCTGGGGATAGGGAACGCCGCGGTTTACGAGCTGATTCGAACGGTGCTGGATCGGTCCGGTGTTCGAACGGTGAGAATGGAGGACGCGATCAATCACTGCCTCGAACGGTACGTTGTGGAGACTTTCTGACCGATGGGTTTTCGAAAGTATACGCGCGGCAGAGAGAGAAACAATTTGCTTATCAAACGAATTTATTTATCACTTGTTTCGTTGCTAAGTAATTGATGTTAGCGTACGCGTTATACAGAGTGAATCGCCGCATATTGCCGTCTAGATTTACGTCGTTATTATCACGCGTAGCGAAGAATGTTTCAGACGAAGTCGAATGGTTTCCAGAGGGGCATATTTTGATGATACTAGTTTTCTTGTAAGTGTAGGTGGACGTGTAGAGGACATGTGAAAGTTATTAATATTTTTTTAAATGCAATCACATATTTTTTATTGCATCAGCTGACGCATTTTGATATTCTTTGCAAAATTAAATGTTAATCAACCTATTTATGTTAAAAAATTATTAGTTTAGGAGATATTTTAATTTTAATTTCGTAAAATTATCGTGTGAAAGATATGGAAGAAGAAGGATAGTATTCTTACATTTATACTCAAAAATCATCAGTTTGGGAGATATTTTAATTTTAATTTCGTAAAATTATCGTGTAAAAGATATGGAAGAAAAAGGATAGCATTCGTATATTTCTACTAAAAAAATCATTAGTTTGGGAGATATTTTAATTTTAATTTCGTAAAATTATCGTATGAAAAAAAGATATGCAAGAAGGATAGTATTCTTATATTTATACTAAAAAATCATCAGTTTGGGAGATATTTTAATTTTAATTTCGTAAAATTATCGTACGAAATATACGGAAGAAGAAGAATAGTATTCTATAGATTTATACTGTCTTTGTCTTTCACGCATAGATTTGGCAAAGTTGAAATTATAATATCTCCTGAACTAATGATTTTTTAATAGAACTAGATTAATACTATTTTTGTATTAGGTGCATTAACTGATGCAATAAAACATATATGATTGCATTTAAAAAAATATTAATAACCTTCACGTGTCCTCTACACGTCCACTTACACTTACAAGAAAACTAGTATCATCAAAATATGCCACTCTCGAAACCATTCGACTTTGTCTGAAACATATTTCGCTGCGCGTGATAATAATGACGTAAATCTAGATGGCAAATCTAGATGACCCATCCTGTATACTAAATGATCGCGAATCTCAGGGACTCCAAATTATCGCAACGAACAGTCTCTAAATCTTGAAAGTCTAACCGATCGTTAGATACAAGCAAGAAATGTCCGACGTGCGATACATCGACTCGACTATAATCGCTGCAACGACGAAGGTTGTTCGAGAATTAGAGAACGAGAAGAAACGAATCTCGTGCTCAGAGAGGTTCGCCAGGTTGGGTAAACAGCCTGACGAGTCAACCTCCGTGCCGGAAACGACGGAGAGGAAAAGTGAGGTTAGAGAGAAGTCGGTCGCTTCGACCAAGACGAGGGACGAAGAGTCGAACAATCGCGACAAACAGACGCAAACTCCGAGGAACATACCGTACGACGATTTGGATCCTGTGTTGACCGACACTGCGTGTATTGGTAGGTTTTGTTCTTTTTTGTAAGAAGAGCTGCGTAGTTGGACGAGATTAGGACAATATTGCAAATTTACCATATACTGGCTGGAAAAGAAGATCGTTTGTCCATGATAGATGGAAGTACATGCAAATACTCTGCCTTGACTTTGAATTTCAAAGTCAAAAATACTTCTTGAAAATCGAAGGTAAAACTTTTCCAAGGAACCCAATAACAAAAATTAAGTTTCTTAATTATTTAACATTGCGGACGCGTGCGTGCTAACAGCGACTTTATGAGCCTGAACGATATCCATACTACGTAACAATGATATGATTTCGAATAATGTTAACAGTTTAGTTTTATCATTTGATTATTCAGACTCACACTGATGCTACAACTATGATAAATCAAACGTTGATGAAATCTAACACGATAATTACGTGAAATAGACATCCATGCGTACAGAAACATAAAGTCGCTGTTAGCACGCACGCGTCTGCAGTGATAAACGATTAAGATACATTTTTGTCATTTTCTCAAGAGAACTATTAGGTCCCTTGGAAAAGTTTTACCTACGTGATGAGTAGAATACAATCCAAAAGAAAGAAAAAAAACAATTTTGACTTTGAAATTCAAGGTCAAAGGTCAATTGTACGACAGGTTCTTTACATGTATTTCCACGCATCGAATCTCTCCACCCTGTACAGTGAAGAATATAATCAATGAGAATGAAAAGTGTCGATAATTTGAACCGATGTAAGTTCGTAAAAGAAGATGATATTATTGACAATATTTCATTGTCATTGGCGTAATTATACTCTTCGCTGTACGTCGTCTCTAGACTTCTGAGCGACTAGTGTCTCAGATTCGCGATGAAAAACGATTCTCGCGTACACGCAGGTAAATGGGCCTACGAATTTCTAACGTTGGGCGAACCGATCACGGACGATCTCGCGACTAATATTTTGATCGAGTACTTGAAGAGCCTGGCGGACGCGAAAAATTGGGTGCTGATCGACTATCCGAACACTTACGAGCAAATGTCGCGGCTGGAGACAGCGTTGACGGGTTTCACTCCGCCACCCGAGTCGAAGGAGCGCGAGTTGGACGACTTTGCCATGGAGGATATCGAAACTTTGAAACCAAGAATCGTGTTCGAGGACAAGTCCGATCCATTCGCGTTAAACAGGTAATTACCTAATCGCCAGTCGCGAATTTAAAAATCCCACAAAGTGATTCGCAGGAAATTTGTTCGAAATCGTATTTTTTATTTTCTGCGGACAGCCGGTCGACTGAGCAGATCTGAAACAAGCACATGTTTCATTTGAAATATTTTTCAGAAAGAAATTAACGTACAGATCGTTCAATGTTTATCTATTCGTTTGTATTCATTTGCATTCATGTTTTTATATTAACGTTTATTTAACTGGGAGAAGCTCATTAAAGAAAGAAATGATAACAATAAAGCAAAACAGTACAAAGCAAGCAAACTGTAAAAGCAGGGAATGTCAAGATCATTCGGGAAGTATGGGGGAAGGTTTGACAGCATTTTCGAGAACGTTTGTCTTCTGAAAACTATTCCGTTGTCTACAGGTGGCTAACTAGTGACGCACGGGCTTTCACCCCCACTTTTCTGATCGCTAGTGCTACCCCCTCCACTGCATCGATCCCCTCCACTAAGGAAGTTTCAATGTAGTGGAGAGATCGATGCAGTGGAGGGAGTAATACTAGCGATCAGGAAAGTGGGGGTAAGGACCCGCGAGCCGCCAGTTAGCCGACATTTTGGTGGCCAAACTTTTATACTCTGCGTGCCAATTTTTTCTCAACTGAGTTTCGCCGCACTGCTAAATTATTTTAACAACAAAAACGTGTAAACGTTTTATTATTGTTACAATATTTTATTTTATTTTTGTTACAATAAATAGTACTAAATAGTAAGTAATAAATAGTAGTTTACCATTTATTAAAGTAAATAGTAAACGTATAAAAGGGACATTAGAAAAAGACTTAAAATAACTTAAAAAATAATAATAATATCTCTAATAAATAATAATAATATCTTACTCTCGCTCTAAATAGCTTGCTCCATGAGTCCACGAGTCGCTACTCGAGAATCAACATCCGAAACCCTCTCGATTATTTACAGACAGTCGAGACTAGTACCGGAGCCGATCGCGAGACAGCGCGTCGATACCGCGAGACGCACGTTCGCCGGGCTCTTCGTTCGAGTGAAACAACAACCGAAACACCTCGAGACAGGTGATCGAACTTACGAACTCTTGAAAGAGGACGCGCCGTCGATCGACAGGTTCTACGCGTCTCTCAGGATCGCCCGCGTTTTCTACTACACCAGCTTCGATTCAGCGACGTTGAAGAAGCTAGTCAGACTCGTGATGGGCGATCTTCTGGAGAGGAGACCGTCCGAGGAGTTGTTCGGAGACGCGCTGAGCGCGATCGAGCGGGACGCGAAACGCGGCGCGGCCTCGCCGAAAGTAGCTGTCGTACGACAGCTGGTAATCGAGGAGATCGACGACGACGTTTACACGACGGAGAAGGAACCGAAGGACCTGGCGTTCGACGACTCTCAGGTGGAATTAGAACAAGCTAGACCCGGCGAACCTAACTGGCGATGGATCGACTTCCCTTTGCCTCCTGTGTTGTCAGGTCTGCGCAGATGAAACTGTATTTTACTCGTGAAAGCAGCGGACAACTCGTACGGTCGCGTAATTTCGCAAGTGTAGCTAAAAATATTTATTTCTTTTTATGTCACAAACTTACTCTCGAAAGTTTCGAAACAATGTTACAGCTGATGGCTGAACTTTCGTAACTCGCGCAATCGATCAACTGACGGCGCTAAATTTTTAGATTAACACGTCGACTGCAAATCTCGAACTAGCATGAACGACGTAATGTTTGAACTTCTCGAAAGAATATCAAAAAGTTAGCAAGATACAAGCGAAATGTTGCGACGCGATGTTTTTAGCGATCGCTTGGATCAGTCGCGAAAGTCACAATTGTACAGGGCGGGCCAAAAGTCACTTCCTATCATTCCTAAAATAAACTCGTAATTTTTTTTATTACCTATTTTTTTTCAATTTGACAGAAATTTTTCTTGAAAGAAATAATTTTTGAAACATAGCGAAAAAAATCACGTTCGAACTTAAACTCAGTTTAAAATTAATAAAACTGGTTTTCTCTTAATATAATTAATAAAATTTATTTATTTTATTTATTTTATTTATTTTAAATAATAAAATTAATAAAACTGATTTTTCCTTATATTTGTAATTAATAAAATCATTTTCTTCATATATTATATTAATGAATTTCTTCTCATTTATGACGAATAAAATTAGTTTCTTCTCATATTTCGACGTTTTGTCAATAAAAAAAAAAAAAAAGGCGCGAAGAAACTTTTGGCCCACCCCGCGTACTCGTGTAGCCGTTGAAAAATTACATTTCACGCGCGTCGGCTTGACAACAGAGAACCTGGCGAGACACTGGGAGAGCCTTGAAGAGACGTACGTCGAGGAACTGAAGCAACTGCTCTTCATCAAGAGCGTTCACTCGTCGAGCGTCGCGCCGTACGCAGATTTCGTGAAGAGGAACGCGTTGGACGTCGTCGGACGACCGGACGGCAAGCAGGATCTGTTGCACCGGTTTCAGCGAGCGTTCAACGCGATCGACGAGGACGCCCGTCACGACGCCGACGTCAAGTGCGAGCTCCATCGTCGCGTGGCCGACTTTCAAACGGAGCTGTGGGAGATGTGCGATCGCAGGAGACGCGAGACCGAGGACGTGCGGAAGCGGCACGTCGACGATCACTGGACAGTCCGCGAGGCGGTGGTCCTGTTCGACGCGTACGTCGGTATCGTTCAGGCGGAGATCGATCGATGCGTCGACGCGACGCGTCTGCTGCAAGACTATTACCTGGGAATGGCGAAGAGGCCGCTACGGGAAACCGGCGTCTCGAAAGTTGCGCTGAACAGGATCGAAATCGAGACGGTGGACAAGGAACGGCCGAGTTCGAGGGAGCAAAATTCGAGTTTGAATCACAGATCGATCGAGCGGAAGAGACGAGAACGAGTCGGTACCAAGGATAGATCATCGCCGATCGTAACGTTCGCCACGCCTCCGGCCGCCCCCGATCACGAGTCCCTTCGAACGGAGATCGACGACCTGATGATCGACAGACAGAAAATCGTCGACGACGTGGCGAACGTCGGCCTGTTTCGAGGAATTTTAGAGAACGTTCGATACGCGAGAGACATCGTGGACGCGTCGCTGGCGGCTAGCATCGACTCGATCAAGAGGGAGCAGACTAGAGACTCGACGATCGAATCTGCCGATTCGATCGTCGCGAGGGGGCAGGATCTGGCGTTGGAATGGCGGTACGCCGTAAGCTACGAGATTGAAAGGGCTCGTCGGAAATTGGACTCGATAGAGAACGTGGCTCGGCTGGACGTTGATTTCTTACTGAGGACGTTGCAGAGGGCTTTCCACGGGATTTACGACGCCATCGTGGACAGGTTGTACAAATTTTTGCTCTTTAACACGTCGATTGTCGGTAACTCGCGCCTTGACGTATCGTAGAATTTTTGTGGCGCGGAATAATATATATATAATAATATATATGTATGATAAAATAATATATAATATATATATTATAAAATACTATATATATAGTAACATATAAGCACTAATATAACTGTATAAATAAGTTTGAACGAAAATAATTGGTAGTTGATTAATTACATAATTAAAGGAAGGAAAAGTGCAATTAACCTCTTAGCTATGGTACCGATTTTAGAAGTGTATATGTATCTGTTATCGATTATATTTGTCAAATATAGAGTATGTGCAGCTGCTGTGAAAATTAAATTAAACTACAAGAAAATAACACTAGTCCTTTTTTTTTTTTTTTTTTTTTTTTTTTGGAAAATCAATAATTTTATAGTTCAATTCGATTAACACGGATTTGTTACGGATAACGCCATTATGTGCCATTTTACCTCAGTCACAGTGAAGATTTTACACATTTGTCATTCTAACTTTAAAATTTTGAAAATACGGCATCAACAAAATGGAATATAAACTCGGAAACAACATTTATTTACGAAAGATGCAGATACAAACAGTGATATTGACACTAATAGTGACGATATTGACGAGGATCAATATTTTATGAGAAAATAATTTTTTGAAAAAATTATCATGTACATTTTCTTTCCGTCTAAGCGATAGGAAATCAATGTTATAACCACCATCGATAAGATGTTAATATCTTAAGTTAAATCTCGCACACAAGCGACTATAACCAGTAAATATTTAGAAACGATGTAAAAAGGACTAGTTAAGCCTAATCTCGAAATATTCCAAAATTTACAAATACGTTTCACTTTCCATAAATTGTAACTAACACTTTAAGGTTGTTACACAAAAAATTGCCATTTCGAGGTCGTACGTATGTAAGTATGGTCGCACACAAGCGACCATAGCAAGAAAATATTTAGAAACGATGTAAAAAGAACTAGTCAAGCCTAATCTCGAAATATTCCAAAATTTACAAATACGTTTCACTTTCCATAAATTGTAACTAACACTTAAGGTCGTTACACAAAAAATTGCCACTTCGAGGTCGTACGTATGTAAGTATGGTCGCACACAAGCGACCATAGCAAGAAAATATTTAGAAACCATGTAAAAAGAACTAGTCAAGCCTAATCTCGAAATATTCCAAAATTTACAAATACGTTTCATTTTCCATAATTTGTAACTAACACTTTAAGGTCGTTACACAAAAAATTGCCACTTCGAGGTCGTACGTATGTAAGTATGGTCGCACACAAGCGACCATAGCAAGAAAATATTTAGAAACCATGTAAAAAGAACTAGTCAAGCCTAATCTCGAAATATTCCAAAATTTACAAATACGTTTCACTTTCCATAAATTGTAACTAACACTTTAAGGTCGTTACACAAAAAATTGCCACTTCGAGGTCGTACGTATGTAAGTATGGTCGCACACAAGCGACCATAGCAAGAAAATATTTAGAAACCATGTAAAAAGAACTAGTCAAGCCTAATCTCGAAATATTCCAAAATTTACAAATACGTTTCACTTTCCATAAATTGTAACTAACACTTTAAGGTCGTTACACAAAAAATTGCCACTTCGAGGTCGTACGTATGTAAATATGGTCGCACACAAGCGACCATAGCAAGAAAATATTTAGAAACCATGTAAAAAGAACTAGTCAAGCCTAATCTCGAAATATTCCAAAATTTACAAATACGTTTCACTTTCCATGAATTGTAACGAACACTTTAAGGTCGTTACACAAACAATTGCCATTTCTTCGTAGTATATACATCCAAGTCATTCACAGCTAAGAGATTAACGCGCGGATCGACTTTAGATCCCTGCAGCAACATTAAAAATCGCTCGTGTTCGCGTAGATATTGGCGGGAGATGCAGAGCGTGAACGAGATGGTGAGCGTGTTCTGTTTCGCGATCGAGGAGGGCAGAGTACTGGAGAAGGAGCTGCTGCTGGACGGCGATCGATTCGTCGTTCGAGCGGACGTGTACGTGACGAAGCTCGAAGCGGAGGAGCCGAAACGCGTGAAGGAGATCGCGTCGTCTCTGCGATTCCAAATGGCCAGTCTCGCCCGTCTCATGGAGATATTCAAACGAGTCGCGCCGTCCGGCACGATGTGCGAGCGCAGCCTGGTTTACATACTTCAGGATCTAGCGTGCCACGGCCAGGAAGAGGGAGAGCCGATGCTGCTACCGTGCCGCTGGTACGAACTTCGACTGAGCGACGTTTCGAGAGTGATCGACAGACTGTTCGAGTCAGTGGACTACGTCGACTGGCGAGAGTTCCTCGTTCACGCGATGGACCTACCCGTTCCGACCTTGCGCGAGATCTTGGCAGCCAGGGACCGCTTCAGAGCTGAAGATCCCGATCTCAGAGAGGTCGTGTCCCTGGCTCAGTACCATCGAACGCCGCTGTGGTTCCTCGACTGTTCGATCGAGAGTTTCGAGGAGTTTCTCGACGAGTTTGGATGGAACTCGAGCTACCAAGATGAGAAACTACGCCAACTGTTGAACAACGACGACGCGACCGTTTCGTTGCGATCTTGCGCGCAGTTGTTCGAGTCCTGTTCGAGCCCGGAGGAAACGCTCAGGCGATTGTTGGCCAAGGAACTACTGTGCCGCATGTACATGACCGATCGACGCTCGGTCAACTACACCGCGTTGCTGCTGGCGTTCTGCAAGGACGAGAAGCCGCGGGACGGATTCGCGAAAGCGCTGGCGTTGGCCATGGGCAGTCGTGTCTGCGCGGACATCGAGGAGGGTGAAAGATACGTAAAAGAACTTCTGGAGCGGAAGCGGTTGGCTCGGCCGCCGCCACACGAGGCTCTCGAGGTGGATTTCTAATTACTATTGTTATTAACAAATTTCGCGACCGGCGAGATTTTTCGCTTTTCCAATACCCGTTGCCGCAAATCTCTGACGTTAAAACAGAAACGAAAATTAGAAAATCTGTTCTAGAAAATTGTTAGTCTCGTAACGATCTGTTGTTCGAAATGAAGTCTTTCTGTTAACCTCTTGCGCTGCAATGACGTGCCACGCACGTCGACAATTTTTTTGTCCACCCAAAATTGCAACATTTCCTCAGTTTTGAGTATATTTAAGTATAACCCAGGCGAAGCAAGTAATAAATTTATCTTTCTCAGTGATATCATACCGACGAGTTCAAAAAGAAAGCGACGAATTATTATATTATTGTATATTTAATTATTGTATGCGGTTTGGTCACTCGTTATGGTCCGCAATCAGTTGCCAGCGCAAGTGATTAAACCCACTAATAGACGTGACAACTACAGACTTAATTTCTTGCACTGGAAAGACGTGCCACGCACGTCGACAATTTTTTTGTCCTCAGAATTGCAACATTTCCTCAGTTTTGAGTATATTTAAGTATAACCCAGGCGAAGCAAGTAATAAATTTATCTTTCTCAGTGATATCATACCGACGGGTTCAAAAAGAAAGCGACGAATTATTATATTATTGTATATTTAATTATTGTATACGGTTTGGTCACTCGTTATGGTTCGCAATCAGTTGCCAGCGCAAGTGATTAAACCCACTAATAGACGTGACAACTACAGACTTAATTTCTTGCACTGGAAAGACGTGCCACGCACGTCGACAATTTTTTTGTCCTCAGAATTGCAACATTTCCTCAGTTTTAAGGATATTTAAGTATAACCCAGGCGAAGCAAGTAATAAATTTATCTTTCTCAGTGATATCATACCGACGAGTTCAAAAAGACGAATTATTATATTATTGTATACGGTTTGGTCACTCGTTATGGTCCGCAATCAAGTTGGCCAGCGCAAGTGGTTAATGAAGTCGCAAATGGAAAGAAACCGTGAAAATAAAAACATCTCGAAAGTTGTATTATAATTATATCTGTAAATGAACCAGGAACAGGCGTGAATTCGCGTCAGCGGCCGCGAATGTGTTAATAACTATCTCTGTAAAATAAATACCTCTCTCAAGTAAGACGAACGTGACATCGTTCGTTCCTAGGTGGCAAAGACGATTCTGAAGCGTTTGATGCGTCAGATTCAGAGGAGGATCGATCGTGATTCGGAAGACCAAGAATCATCTTTGGAAGGTTCGAACACGTTCAAACTTTTCGGCGAGTCGATCCCCGAGGCCATTGCCGAAGTAGAGTCGTTGGACAGTCGCGAATACGCGTGGATGGAGAGTGCGGCGCCAGAATTCGACGCGGAGGATCACGAGGTGGTCATTTACTGGCTCCCACTCGACACCTGCATTGTAAGAATCTCTTCTAACCATCTTCTACAACGACAAGTAAACAAGTTTCGAAAAAAAAAAAAAAAATACCGATACTTTCTTCACACCTCGAAGCGTTGGAGTCGTTTCTAAATTTCGATTTGTTCGACGTTGAATCGTTTTCGATCGTTTCAGACCGTGCTGGCCGCGGCAGTGCCATGGCGCGTGTTAAACTCGGAGGTCATCGGTAAGTGCAAAACTTTCGTCGAGAGACTAGCCTCGGTGTACGAAGAATTGCGAGATGTGGATCTCAACGACGAGAAGGATGTTGTTTTGGCGCACCGGCTTCTGAATCACGAGTTCATGGCGCAATTGTTGAACACTGTCGGCAAATTTACGGTGAAGAGCCTGGCAAGTATAGTTGGCGAAATCTTGCTGGAGAGACGCGACGCGTGAGATCTGTTGGTTATATATAGGGTAGGCCAAGAATCCTACTAAAAGAAATAATTTTTTTTATTAATTTGCGAACGCCCCGGCGGTCGACATTTAAAAGAAATAACTTTTGAAACGTGATGAAAAAAAGGAGTCATGTTTTGAACTTGAGTTTAATTTGAAATTAATAAAATTAATTTTTTTCTTATATCTTGTTTTGTTAAAATTATTAAAAAAAAATAGGTGGGAAGAAACTTTTGGCCCACCCTGTATATCGTTCTCGAACATTCAAAGACAAGATAAAAAAAAAACGACAACTGTTGGTCGAAAGGCCTGAGGTTTAGGAGGACAAGCTTTAACAGGATTTATTATTTCGATACATCACGAGCGTAACTTGTGAAAAATTCTAATCGTTCCAAACAAATCGCGAGGATTTAGCCGTGTTTTTACATTTTCCTACGCGTTTATTCGTTTCTCGATTCGATTTACGCAAAAAAAAAAAAAAAAAAAAAAAAGAAAAGAAAAGAAAAAAGTTTCCTCAGGTGAAACTTTCTTATCGAACGAACAGTACACCCCGAAGAAACGCCTCCTGTTCGTGTCCGTGTTCGTTCGCGAGCGTACGCACCTTAACGTATTAATATCTTAAATGGTAAATCTTGGTACACAAGCGACGGATTACAATCATCGTACATATATTACACACCACCGACGCCTCTCGTCGATTACTCATTTTCGTATAAATATCTTATTATCTGCTTATGCTACACCTTTCGTTTCAATCGTCGTGCCTTTTGCGTGGGGCAAGTACGGATTTTACAAACGAACGCAGGTCCGACAACACAAACGACAAACAATTGTACGCACGTATTTGTCTCGTTTATGTTTATCGACGACGTTCGTCTACGAAAATACATGTTCATCTTTCCCTTACACAATATCTTGGCTCGATCGTCATTCGAGACACGCGTGAAACGTATTGCTACAACGGAGGACCTTTTTTTTCGAAGGAACAACGATCGAAACAAGAAAGAAAATAGTAATAGTATCGGTAGTAGTAACAGTAGTAATAGTAGTAGTATCGATAGCAACAGCGGTACAAGTAGTAATAGTAGTAGTAGTAGTTGTGATAGTAGTAGTAATAGTAATAGTAGCGAGAGTAGTAACAATAATGATGATAATCGTAGGGAAAAAACAAAAAAAAAAAAAAAAAAATATATAGAACGCTCGTTCAGAATCGGTTTGGAAACCGATCGACGGGTATTCTTCCCAACGTTTTTCAACCTTTCGTTTGCTTAATCCTAATCGTCGTTTACCGCGCTACCCATCACTCGACAATGGAAATATCTTGTACACAGAGTATTCTTAATAATAAAGTGAAATCGTCATCGACTCGCGTGTATCGTTCTCCTTCAAACTTCATCAGTTCAGCCTCGCTTGGTTTCGACGTTGACGAGTCTGTTACAGAACAAGAAGAAGAGCACGGCAGAGAGGAAGAGCGTTGGACACCCGATAACCATGAAAAACGAGCAACGTCGATCTCGTCTTGGGTGACGCCTGTGTTTGAAACTCGATCGGTAGGAACAACGATTAAAGAGGCGCGCATATAATGTGTGTGTACGTGTGTGTGTGTGTGTGTGTGTGTGTGTGTGTGTGTGTGTGTGTGTGTGTGTGTGTGTGTGTGTGTGCGCGTGTGCGCGCGTGTGCGTGTGTGTGTGTGTGTGTGTGTGTGTGTGTGTGTGTGTGTGTGTGTGTGTGTGTGTGTGTGTGTGTATACCAAGAGTACAGAGGATCATGCGTGTACCTGGGCGTTCGACGAGCTTCGAAACCTGTTCTCCATTCGGTACCCGATACGTTTCCACTTTACGAACGCAAAAGTGGAAACGCGTAGGAAACCTGTGCCCGTCGGCTAGTAATTCTACCGTGCTCGTCCTCCTACTGTTCGATCATCGCGCTGCAAGGAAGGTGCATTTTATTCACAGCCCGTACTCTCACCCTCATAGCGATCTAAGCACACCGAGATCCAAACGATCGAACGTCGTGGATCGCGTATTTTACGTTACATGTGATATGTCATGTGGTATGTCTCGATCCGACCGAAAGCCTCTCTTCTATTTTCCTTTCATTTCGTACGATTTACTAGTCGCTTTACGTGGATCATTCTCGCGCGCTCTGCGTGGATTGATGTAATCGCAGTTCACGAACGAAGATTCGCTGGAATCTTTTTCCTACAATCGATCCATCGCGTGGTGCAAAAGTCAGAGCGCGCGCGAACCGCTTTCGCCGCATCGTATCAGGTATGTGTGTGCGTGTGTGTTTGTCTATGCGTGTCCTATCGTGTACGTGTGCGTGTAAACGCGTGTACCAGTTTCAACGTGTTTCGAGGAAACGTGTATAAAATGCTAACGACCGAGTGCTCTCGAGTACGCGGGGTTCCGACATTGGTTCACGTTACACGCTTAAGTACCGTTTCCGTAGCACGTCCGTTCTACGCGATTACACAAGCCCCTGCCACGGAAATAAACCTTTCGCGACACAATTAGCCAGCCTAACGTAACAATTAATCCGCCTGTACCTCCGTGTACGAATCTTGGGGAAAAATAAGCTTCCTCTTCGGGGGATTCGTGCTTCGAGACCGCTTGCGCGTCGTTTCTTTTCGTCCTCGAACGACTGCGAGACACGTGCTATATATATGTACACAGGGTGCCCTGCCAAACATTTTTTTCTTCTTTTGGCTCCTAGATTAAGCTCTCGCTTAGTTTGGCGGGAAAATCCCGGGACACTCTGTATATATATATATATATATATATATATATATATATATATATATATATATATATATATATATATATATATATATATATATATATATACACACAAGTGATAATTTTTCTCCATTTTATCGTCGATAACCGAAATAAGCGAAAGAAGAGAATCGATCAATTTGAATTTCTGGCAACAATTGAACTCGGCAAGCCTTTCTCGCAAGAGTCGCGAAATACGGTGAAAAGGATGTGGCGTCGCGAGACGTTGGAAACAAACTGAAGAAAGTAGCGATGTTTGTCCCCCGCTGAACAAGGGGAGCCGGTACAAGTCTGTTCGTGGCAACTCGAAGGAAGCCAACTACGACGTTGGCTGAAAAAGGTCGGTTGCAAGGCTGTCCTAGATACGCGGCGGTCGACCGGAAAAATTCTGACTGCCGCCGTCTCGTATCGTAACACGACTGAGTAAAACCTCGAGCTATTTACGATTCGTACGTATACATATGTACTCGCATACGCGTATAGACCGACAACGTGCGTGCACATATATATGTAATATGCATCATATATATATATATATATATATATATATATATATATATATATATATATATTATACATATTGATATAAATATTAATACATATTACATATTATACATTATGTACGTAATATGTATTACACAACTATGGTAGCGGAGTCCGGAAAGGACGGCGGAGCTGCCTCTCCTGTTTCTCTCTACGCGCTTTTCTCGCTTTCTTTTTCTCCTAATTACGCGCGCGCGCACACACACACACACACACACACACACACACATACACACACGCACACGTTGTATATTCTCACTCTCCTTTGGCACGTTAGCTCGTATGCTACATTCTACGTGGTCTTTAATCTACCGTTGCGATAAAAAAATACGAGGAATAAAAATATATCACGTAACAACGTTCCTCCCGTTGCTTGTCGTCGGCGACGAAATCGCGGAAGGAAACAACTCGCTGGTATTCTAAACTGACTGAAACACCAATCTCTCTCTCTCTTTCTCTCTCTCTTTCTCTTTCTCTCTTTCTTTCTCTCTCACACACACACACACACACACACACACACACACACACACTCTTTCTCTCTTTCTCGATACTCCAGGTGTTTTTCGCCTTTTCTCGCTCTTCGACGAAATATTTCGCCAACGCGATTAACACTCCGCTTTGTAATCAAAGGATCGATCGTAAGCGTTCTCAAGCGATCTCGAGCAGATCCGGTCGCTATCCGATCCAAGACAGCCATCAGCTGGGCTGCGGGGGCGTCAGCTTCACCAACAGCCACGTGTACAACTTTGGCCTCTGCACGTCAGCCAGCTCGTACTGAAGATTGCTCAGTCCGTCCGTGGAGAATCTCTTCTTCCCCGTTTTCAGATACTCGTACCTGCCGCCAAGTCGAAAACGAAGAGGATCAGACCGTGAATCAAGTCAGGCGCGATCGAGAGTCGTCCAGCAGCTCACCTCTTTGGGTTCGCCTTCTCCTTCTTGTGCGTGAGCATCTTGTATCGCGCCACGTTCGCCGGATACCGGGAGATGTGGAGGCCGTGCGCCTTGATCCGATTCGCCATGTCGTCGTCCTCGCCGCCCCAGCCCCAGAACACGTTGCTGAACCCGTTCACCAGGCGGAACTGCTCCCGCGACATCGCCGACACGCCGCCAAACAGATCGGCGTACGGTAGCCTCGATAGTGCAGAGTCAATAATGCAGATTACACGATTTTCAAAGCGCGAGGTGGTGGTGGTGGTGGGGGGGAGGGGGGGGATGAAAGGGCAGAGTCGACGAGCGTGACAAAAGCACGTAGGCTGATAAAGTAGCTGAAATTTACTCGACACACGCTGTCGCGGAATACCTGTATTTGAACTTGTCCACCGCGACGGACATGTGCCGCGGCTGCTCCGGGCACGTGTACAGATTCCTATCGTCTTCGGGAAGTAGGTCGACGTCGTGAAAAATGAAACAGTCGAAAGGTCGTTCCTTCAAGGCCTCCACGTATCCCACGTTCATGAGCATCGCGCGATTGAAGGCTTCGCTACCTGGAAAAGCGAGGTGGAGAACAAGATTATTATTATTATTATTATTATTATGAGAATATTCAATTATTTCTAAGAAATAAGTTATATTAATATTTTTAAAAAAGAGAAAACAGAGATTTGTATTAGAGAACAAGGTTATTATTATTATTATTATGAAAATATTTAATTATTTTTAACAAATTTATATATATGATATAATATTTATATTTATTTAAAAATTAAATAAAAAAATTAATATATTTATTTTCATTTTTATAATTATATTTTTATTATATTTAATTTTATTAATAATTTTAATTACAGTTTGTTTGAAACATTAAATCTGTAAATTTAAAAGAGTTTAATATCAATTAATATTATAAAATTTCAAGCTATATAAACTATTAGTCTTTAGAATTAAAAAAAAATATTATTTATATAAATTTTAATATAAAAGGGGGGTAAGGATATTATACACATATTTACTTTTTCTCATTTCTATAATTGTATTTTTATTTTTGTTTATTACATTTAATTTTATTAATAATTTTAATCACAGTTTGTTTGAAACATTAAATTTGCAAATTTAAAAGAGATTAATATCAATTAATATTATAAAATTTCACGCTATATAAACTATTAGTCTTCAGAATTAAAAAATATTATTTATATAATTTTTAATATAAAGGGGGGATAAGAGTATTATACACATATTTATTTTTTTTTCATTTTTATAATTATATTTTTATTTTTATTATATTTAATTTTATTAATAATTTTAATCACAGTTTGTTTGAAACATTAAATTTGCAAATTTAAAAGAGTTTAATATCAATTAATATTATAAAATTTCAAGTTATATAAACTGTTAGTCTTCAGAATTAAAAAAATGTTATTTATATAAATTTTTATTTTTATTATATTTAATTTTATTAATAATTTTAATCACAGTTTGTTTAAAACATTAAATTTGCAAATTTAAAAGAATTTAATATTTCAATATTATAAAATTTCAAGTTATATAAACTATTAGCCTTCAGAATTAATAAAAATATTTATATAAATTTTAATACAAAGAAGGGGTATAGATATACACATCGATCGATCGTTTCTACGAAAGGTAGGAAGAAACGAGGAGCTGGTGATTTCGCGGGTCACGTCTCTCCAAATTGTGTCTATGTGTGTGTATGTGTGTATTTTGGCCCGCAAGACGGAGGAAACGGGCACAGCTCGATCAAAAGTTTCGCATCTTATCTCTTTAGGCGAGGAGGCCTCGAGAGGACTCGAGAAGCCCGCGGAAAAAGTAGGCCGTCAGCTCTATCTTTGGTCAACTCTACCATTCTCTCTCTCTCTCTCTCTCTCTCTCTCTCTCTCTCGGTATCTTGCATGTGAAACTTTCGCGCCCTCCGTGTCCTTGCCGAAACAAAATCGTGTCGACTCGGGGCACTCTAGGATCTCGTAGGTCGTTCACCATCCCCATCCATGGTTTCGTCCCTTGAATGGCCCCCGTGCGCCATTCACGCGAGGCGTCAGCCATTTCCGCGAGGCAAATTCGGTAGACGATCTGTCTCGCGTGCACGTAAAATAGTCAGGTTGAATGGATGTACGTTCGTTGGGTATCGACAGTTTTCCTCGTCGCTTGCAAACACGTACGATACATCGTCGTAGACGCGGTCGTCGCATCTGGGTCAACTCGAGGGGACAACACGTCGGGGGGGTGAGATTGCGCCAAAAGGAAAAAAAAAAGAAATGTTGGGTCGCGGTTTAAAGAAGAGCTGCTCTCAAATAGACGAGAGACGTTCATTCGCGCCCAGAAACGCTCTTTCACATTTTTCTTTTCTGGCTGTTTCGTCAACCAGCAATCTCCGCTCGGTTCCCGACTCGGTCGTTCATCAGGATTGGTTGACAACGAAGGGATCTCGTTGAAATTCACTCGTATATCGAGTTAAGTTCGTGCGTCTGTTTACGGTTATGTAGGGGAGATGTTTTTGGTTACCGATTTTCAAATTTGGCGACTAGACAAGAAACCCGCGGAAGAAAGTTCGTGTCCTCGAGACGATTGGTCTGCGTTCGGTGGAAGCCTAGATCGATACGTTCGATTCGATTCAATTGGTTCTTTGGACCGACCAGGAAGATTATTAATACAGTTGGACGTATCTCACAGATGCAGGGACGAAGCGTTAACGAACCGGAGCTCCTTGACTTGCTAAATGTTGGACGATCGTCTGACGGAAGTTGAGAAAAAGTAGAGAGTCATTAAAAGTTATTTTAAGAATTATTGTATATCTCGACTTTATTATAATATGTATGACAAAGTCCAACGTTACTTTCGAGTAGCCTTTCATGAATGAAAAATACTTTTTCAAACTCTGTGTACAACTGTATTTCACGCAAAGGATGAAACGAGTAAAAATAATAATAGCCGTGATAAATTATTTAAAATTATTATCTATTATTATAATAACAGATATCAACTTTTCTAGAATTCTCGAAAACGATCCTTATACGTCCAATTAGTATGAAATTAAACATTTGCTACATATTCTGATCTTTTTCATGAACGAGAGATAATTTTTCCAAACTCCACAACATGTGACTATACCTCGCGTAAAGTATGAAACGATTAAAAAGACAGTAACAACGGCACCATGGTAAATTATCAAAACTTCTAAGAACTATCACCTTGATTTATTATAATAACAAATCTTTTCTAAAATTCTCGAAAACGGTTCTTACAGTTAGCATGAAATTAAAAATTAGCTACAGATTCCGATTTTACAGTGTAGTTACTTTCCTTCGCGAACGAGAAATAATTTTTCAAACCTCCGCGACGACTACGTGCGACTGTGCTTCGCGCAAAGGATGAAACGAACGAAAAGACGTGACGAATCGACGACAGCTGCGACTAATCGCTCCTCTCCTCGATCTCGCTGGCGAGTCACGCTCGATTCACGGCGAAACTGACGGGTTTCACCGGTGTCGCGTGGATTCCATTCCACGTAGATCGAAGCGAGTTAAAAGAAATGGTCGAAACGTCGAACCACGAGCGAACGTGGACAGTTCGAAACCTTTGTAAAACCTCAATACCGATCTCTTTGCTTCTTGCACCGCGACGTACAGGGTGAGAAAGAAATGTTTGTCCGCGGCTATCACAGATGAACTCTACACCTTTGATTCGATAAAAATACATGCAAAGAACCTGTCGCAAAAATTGATCTTAACCTTTAATTTCAAGGCCAAAAAAAATTTTTTTTTCTTTCGTTTGCATTGCATTCGAAAATGGTAGAAAAGTTTCTTAATCGTTTAACATTGCGGACTAACAGCGACTTTATCGTTCTAGATTAGGTTTCACTAACATCAAAGTTGTAGCATCAGTGTGACTCTGAATAATTAAATGATAAAACTAACTGTTAACATTGTCGAATATAAAGGTTACGTCCACGCGGTCAGAATCGTAAAGTCGCTGTTAGAACGCTGCAATGTTAAACGATTAAGAAACTTTCTTGCCATTTTTTCAAGAGAACTATTATGTTGCGACCTATGGATTCCTCGGAAGAAATGCAAGAAAAAGAAATTTTTCTGTATTCTATTCATCAGGAAAGTAAAACTTTCCCAAGGAACCTAATAGTTTTCTTGAAAAATGACAAACAAGTTTTTTAATTATTTAACACTGCGGACGCGTGCGTGCTAACAGCGACTTTATAGTTCTGGACGCGTGGATGTCTATATTACGTGACGTTTATATTTCGAATAATGTTAAACAATTTGTTTTATCATTTGATTATTTAGACTTACACTGATGTAACTATGATAAGTCAAGTGTTGGTGAAACGTAATACGAAAATTACGTGAAATAGACATCTGCGCGTCGAGAACCATAAAGTCGCTGTTAGAACGCACGCGTTAAATGATTAAGAAACTTTCTTGCCATTTTCCAAGAGAACTATTATGTTGCGACCGATGGTTCCTCAGAAAAGTTTTACCTTCGCGATGAATAAAATACAATGCAAAAAGAAAAAACTTTTGACCTTCAAGTTCAAAGTTCTTTACGTATATTTCCATCAAATCGGAGGTGTAGAATTCGTTCTTTCATTATAGGACAAACTTTCCCTTCCGCTCTGTACAAGTTGAATTACAAAAATAAAACCGATCTACGGAAGATCCAAACTCCGCGAGCCAAAGTTTCCCCGTACGAATTCACAGTTTCAGCTGTAATACATCTCGAGATGACGATGCGACAGACTGATCGGCACGTCGCGAATCGCCTCTCTATATCCGTCTCCATCTAAACTCTCTGCCACTGATACCGCAATGCGGTACGTGCTACACACGGCCATCGTAGTTCGCGCGTTCCTCCGATTAGGTTACGCTCCAGTTTTCGCCCGAGTGAAATTTTGTCATCGTTGTGTCTCGAGTGCCTCGGCTCCGGCTGTTTCCTGAACCGTGCACGTGCATCGAGGGCCTACTAGGTATTCCCTAGTTTCGACGAATTCGCGGCGCCCTGCCTGCGTCACGTGACGAATAGATCGATAGACAAACAAAGGGGACAGAAGGAGAGCGCCGTCATTTGGCGAACGGCAAGCGGATTGCAATAAATCGCGCTCACCTTTCTGTTCGACCACGAATATTTGGTAGTCGATCTGTTGGCGGAGCAACATCGGGTGAAGGTTGTAAAGCAACGCCTGAAGGTGTTTCGGTCGGTCGCGAAACGGGATGATGATGGCCACACGATGCCTGGCCACGCAGTCCGTCGGATAACCTTTGCCACCTGGCTTCACCTCCGTGAACGTCTTCTCCATCGCTGGCAACTCCGGTGGTGACTTGATGACGGTCAGTGGGCCAACTGCAAGTTGTTGCACAAAAATGGACTATTTATACCATTGATATATATATATATATTACAGTTACTACACATTATATAGTATTTTATTACAATGATTAATATACATATATACTGTTCACAAAAATTAGGGGATACTTCAAGATGAAGATGAAGCGATAAAAGAAAGCATTTGATTCTTTTCTTTTTTTTTATTGAACAAGAAGATTAGAGAAGCAAACAACAAGTCGAGTTTAATAAAGAAACGATCAAATGCTTCTCTTTTCTCGTCGCTTCGTACTCATTCTGAAATATCCCCGAATTTTTGTGAGCGGTGTGTTATATACCATGTATTACAACCATTAATATATAATATATATAATATTGGTATGTACACGTATAATATTACAATTATTATTACAGCCATTAACTTCAACTGACGCGTTTTGCAATCGTCCTAACAAGTCGGTTTCAAAACTCGAAATTTGGTGGCTCTGGCGTTAAAGGTAGCACATTCCCGGTTACAATGCCGCTTCTGTTCGAGTGCACGCGCGTGAACTTCGAAAAGAACAATGGAAAACTGATATATAAAATGCAAGGACCGACGGAAGCAGCACGTAGCACCGAAACTTTGAACGTAGACAAATAAGGAAACGTTTCCTCGCCGCGATGATTCACCATTGTCTTCCTTTTAAGCGAGGAAATCCCACGAGCGCGTATCGACGAATCACACGCACAGACTCGACGAGTTGTTCGTCGTCGTTTTGCTCGCCGTTTCCCCCGAAATACACACGTTTCTATTTTTACTACGTTCACTCGCGAGAACATTGTCGAACATTGTGTCGGGAGGGATTTTGCAAAAGACGCGAGTTTACGCGAGAGGACTATGGTTTCGAGAGAGAGAGAGAGAGTTTCAGCCACCTTTCAGCTAAAGTGGAGGAAAACTCACCGAGATTCGGCGGAATGAGGGGACATCGCGGTATCACGGTGCTGTTCGTCGAGTTCGCGGTCAAAGATTCCTGGGAACTTCCAACGATGTACGTGTTCCGAGTGGAGAAGTCGGCTTCCAGTTTCGAGAAGTTGGAATTGTCTCGGCCGCTCCAGAACAGGGTCGCCGCGGTGGCATTATTGTTGCCGAATATGCTCGACACCGTCACCGGCCCGTATATGATCAGCCCACGTGGATGATGCCTGTAGCTACGATCCGCGTACCTGAAACGAAACACGTCGAATCATCAAATCAAGAAATACAGCGCGGTGCAAAATCGAGTCGATAACAAACATTTTTGAGAAAAATATTTTTTTATTGTTAAATAAACTCGACTGATCTGATTTTTCATAGTTTCAGGAAACTGAGGCTGTTTTGTAACTTTTAACATTAGGTTTCTTCCTGGCTGAAAAAATTAAAAGACGTAGAATCAATTTTGCACCGGAATTTTTTCATTCAGTCAGATTTACAAGCTTACCTTAATATTTTGTCCATAAGCCATTTGCTTAGATAATAGCTAGACATGCAGCGAAAAGCGTAACTAATTAGCTGACTACTCGGGCATTTTCGTTCTTAGATTGGCCTGCACGAAGCCCCGATCTAAACCCCATCGAAAATCTATGGGGTATATTGGAAAAAAAAAATTCTAGACGCATACAAATCTCCTCCTAGCTCAGTAATGGAACTTACATGCTCGTGTTATAGAACAGTGGAGTCAAATGCCATCTGATTTCTGCTCAAGACTGTTTGAAAGTGTGCCAAGACGTATTAGAGCTATTATCTAAGCAAATGGCTTATGGACAAAATATTAAGCCACGACAAAGCTTGTAAATCTGACTATGAAGAAATTCTGGTGAAAAATTGATTCTATGTTTTTTAATTTTTTCAGCCAGGAAGATAACTAATGTTAAAAAATAGCTTCAGTTTCCTAAAACTATGAAGAATCAGACAGTCAAGTTTATTTTCATGGTTTTATATTAAACAATAAAAGATATTTTTCTTAAAAATTTTTGTTATCGACTCGATTTTGCACCCCACTGTATCATTCGGGTGAAAACAACTTTGACGATTAGATTGAAAACGTTGGGCGTCAAATTTTTGATTCTTCTATATGGAAATTAGACTGTATTCCATCTAAACCTTCTAGATATCTTAACTTTCGCGTCGAGAACTTTTTATTCCAAAAATTGTAATATTTTCTCAGTTTCAGGTATATCTAGGTAAAACAAATGATAAATTCATTGCTTCTCAATCATTTATATCCGGTGATATCGTGTGATATCGACGAATTCGAAAAGAAAGCTTATTGTACACGGTTTGGTCACTCGTTATGGTCCGCAATCGGTTGCCAGCGCAAGTGATTAAACCCCTCTAATAGACGTAACGTCTACAGACTTAACTTCTTGCGCTGGAATGACGTGCCACGCCATTTTTTTTTTTTTTTTTTGTCCCAGAAATTGCGACATTTCCTCAGTTTTGAGTATATTTAAGCATAACCCAGGCAAAGCAAATAATAAATTTATCTTTCTCAGTGATATCGAAAAGAAAGCGACGAATTATTGTACACGGTTTGGTCACTCGTTATGGTCCGCAATCAGTTGCCAGCGCGAGTGGTTAAGGAAATTTTCCTCTCCTTGTCCTTGCAGAAAAGAAAAAAAAGAAAAAAAATTCGACTTTCAACTCGACCAGGATTTCTAACAAAATTACCAAAAACTACTTTGATCTGGATTGGAACATAAAATAACATCCTCTTTCGCAAATGTGACATATTCATTCCCTTTTACATTTACACTTTCATCAGTGCTGTATTCGTTGTTTGTCCTAAGTGTTGTCATCACTTCATTTTCTATTTTTTCTTTTCCTTTACAAAAATTTTTCCATCAAGCGCACAAATAAACGAACGAACGGATAAGTAAAAGAAATGTTCGTGCAACTAGAATCCACGTAGCACCACACTTTGTAGTATTCTCTTCACGACGACAACACGTATTTTGTTTCTTTCGATAAACGCGCGATAAATTTACAAACAAGCGGACTGATTTGCAATTAATTCACGACACACTATACACAAATTACAACGCCGCCAGACTGATATCAGGCTCGAGCATCTTCCGCACGCAACGCGACCAATTAGCAACCGTGTAAACTAATTGCGTTTAGAGCTGTGTGTGTCTAGCTGCAGGCCGTTTCCACTCTGCAACGTTAATAACGTTCGACGACGATTAGGAAACCGATAGATCCCCGGTCTAATCGCGAGGGATATTTCGCCACTTGGAGACAGCCGAGAGAAACGGCACGAAACCGTGACAGAACCGTCGTTGTCGTCGTCGTAGTGCCATTTCCGAGCCGATCGAGATTTTCAAATCGATCTGAATCCCGCCTTGTCCCCCTCGATCCATCCAGCCAACTCGACAAGACGCAAACGAGGCATCCCGACTCGAAATTAACGGAATTCGACCGATGTTCATCCTCCGGTTAATCTTGCCCGCGGTTGCACGTCCCGTTGCTCGGAAGCTGACTCGCTGAAATTTAATCGCACTCCTCCGGGGCTAATCTCCGCGATTGCTCCGCGAGTAATTCCTTGAACGACGGTGCACAATATTTCGCGGCTATTTCACGATCTCGAGCCGTTTCTTTGCGAACGACTTGTTGAAAGCAACGAGCAGGCAAAGCGCTTGATTATGCTTGATCCTCTCATGAAGTTTCTTTCGTTTTATTGGAGATTTAAATGCATGCACGCACGACAGGTTTTTTACGCTTTATTCGCGTGTTACTGGATTGTGTAAATAAACTCTGATTTTGCAATGTCGTTTTTCTGAAATCTCTGAGGATTCACTGGCGAGGTATTGTGTGAGAAGTGTTTCACCGCAGAGGTTTCATTTTTTTTTTTTTTTTTAAATGAGAAGAATAGGAATAATATCTGGGAAGAGACAGAACATCCTCGTCTGATTGTTATCTGATTATATTCATCAAGATTTTGTCAAAGATTGGCTCAGTAAATTATGTAAAAGTGTCTCAAAATCCGTGGCAAAATCTGAGAAATTTTGGATAATTATGTTTATCACGTCTGTTAGGTATCCAGAGAGATTAGATTGGATCATAATTCAACAGCATAGAAAGCTATGCATATATTATTCATAATCAAAAGAATCTTTTGGGACAACCTAATATAATATAATTTGTATACAATAAAATCGATAACTATTTATAGCGTTATTAATATGATTCCAAAAGTTTGTCGTTGTGAAACATGAAAAATTGTTAGCCAAAAGTAACTGCGTTTTCTTTTTTTTGGGGGGGGGGTAAGAATTTTTCACGAGAGACAAGAACTTTATTAGACAATATAAATATTGACTTCATGCACGTTAGATAACTTTTTCACGAGCTTGCACAGTGTTTCTTCCCCTTTTGAACTAAAATACAACAGAATATGGCGAAAATTTTCTTTCTCACTTTGACAAATAAACAATTATTCACGAAATTGTGCATTTTCTTTTTCCAAAGGAAACTTGGACAATCAGAATATTACAGAATATATTTTGAGACTTATAGTAAAGTTACATTTTAAGACACACACATATGTCCATTTATCAGGAAGAAATAAGCGAAATTTTTCACGAGAGACCAGAATTTTATTCGACAATATATTAACCATTTTGTTCGATTAGTTTCTTTCGAAAGCCTTCTTCCATCTTCATTAGATAATCTTTCGTGAGCTTGCATACTGTTGGAAATAAAAATACAGCAAAATATGGCGAAGATACAACAAAATTTGGCCGAACAAACGAATCGTCAACGAGATCGTGCATTTTCCTTTTCCAAAACAAGCTCGAGCAGATTACAGAAATAAATTTCGTGGCTTCCAGTTACATTTCGATACATCAATATATCCACCTACTAGCCAAAAAAAGAAAAAAATAATAAAAATGCAACAATACTCTTTGGCCAATTCAACAACGAAACTGAAAAAGGATTCTTCCTTCCGGCGTGAAAGAAGACTCAAGGGACAGTTGATGGAATGCGTTGACGCAATATCGATAGACAGAGAGCGAAACAAGCGTGTGCAGTAGATCACGATGACACGTCTTGCCGACAGAGCAAACGTCGAATTAACTGTACGCTGTAACAGGGAGAAATATGGGAACAATCTGCGAGATGGAGAGCGACTTGGGAACTAGAGCTTGATCGCAAATAACAGTAATAGCAAGTGTCGGTGCGATTAGATGTAGAATCGTGCGTCCGTGGAATGGGCCAGCTAGCTAGCCAGCCATTCAAATGATTGCTTGTTTGCATGTACGCGGCGCGACGCGATGCAAGTGAATGGCAGTGTGACGCGCGATTCGCGTTAAGGGGCTATTCTAGCGTGAACTTTTGAAAAAAGTCGGTTTTGTGTTTTTGCATATCCTTGAAGGACATGGTTTCAAAAATAAATCACTGTAACCTTGCACGTGATAACTCTTAAAATCAACAGAGTTATGGTTGTTCGAAGGAGGCGACGACCACCGTAACACTAAACTTTAAAAGCATTATTTTTCTGGAAACTATGTTTTTCAAAACGGTGTC
Source organism: Tetragonisca angustula (assembly GCA_036937485.2). NCBI lineage: Eukaryota > Metazoa > Arthropoda > Insecta > Hymenoptera > Apidae > Tetragonisca > Tetragonisca angustula. The sequence continues at coordinate 874,954 of JAWNGG020000072.1, read as the reverse complement.
CATGATATCTCGAAATCTACTTGACCAATTGACTGGAAATTTTAAGTACGCATTTAGTACACGTGTGACTATAACCCCTACCAGAATCAGCCAAAAAATTTCATTTTTTATATTTTTTTAGACTTACGAGGTTTAACAAAAAACATGCAGAAATCGACAATCGAACTTCAAAGTATCGCCACTTTTTTAATTACCGACTTTTCCCTTTTGTTTTGGTACCTGCTGTAGCCAAACTCACACTAATTAAGGAACATTCGCGTGTTTTTTTTTTTTGGACCTTTTTTAAAAGCGACTATGTTTGAGAGCATGCAGTGCCACTAATTTCAACTTTTTTTGTCCCAAAAAATTTTCAAACGTCGTCGAAATACGTACAGACAAACCTTTGTCAATTTGACTGCAAAAGATGTAATAGTTTTTTCTTTGGAAAAAATTCCCCAACAAAGTTAAAAAAAAACACGCACTTCACATTAGAATACTCCGATAGTCCTGAGAAAATCGTACATACATACACGTTTCTTGGACACGAAATGCAACCGGTCGGTTATCGCAACAGATCGTTTTTTAATGCCCCGTCGAGAGTGTCATTCTTCATACGACCCTCGTTACCGGGTCGCGAGATAATTGTTTCGACTTCGCGCGGAAGCAATTCGCGCGTGATCTGAATCGCGTTGAATTGAATTCATCGTCATTAAACTGCGCGTGTAATTCGACGTTTAAAAGCTCATTGACGGAAAAGCGACACACCGAATACCTGATTGAGACATTCTGGACACATACTGGAGCACATTTAAATTTATACACTTTCCCAGAGCTCTAATTTCGCGGCACATTTTTTTTTCATTCATTCGTGGTCGAATGTGTGCTTTGAGAAAATCTGTTTCGACTAAAATTAAAATATGAAATTCGACGTGACCAGAGATTGATATTTACTTTTCACTTTGACGTTCCCGACAGAAATTAACGAATGTTAAATTTTCAATCATTTTTGCACCGCTGTATTCGCATAAAGTGCGTGACTGCGATACTTGTGAACGAAATTAATAAAAAACGAATGATTGAACGGGAAACGCACGGGATTAACACCTTGTTACATTTATCACGTATCTTTTAACGGCAAGACGTTCGAGTTGGAAAGCGAGCGCAACTTCAAAGCGGATTTTACGTAATCGTTCGCCCCGTTTTTACTTCAGTCTCTAACCAACATACGTACACACATGCAAAGGGAACGCGCATACGCCAACAACCAGCGAACCGACCGAACACCGCGCTGCTTCTACCCTCTCTTCTCTTTTTTTTTTTCATTTTATCCTCATTTCCCCCCCCCCCCTCCCGCAGATATCTGCATACTGCGCGTTTCCAGCGAACGACAAACTATTTTACGCGGTAAAGTTCAAAGCGAAAAACGTGTCGCTACTTTCCCGAAGGATATCCCATATTTTATAACCAAAAAAAAAAAAAAAAAAAAAAAGAAGAGAGAGAGGTGCATCGTTCACCGGGAATTCCCTTTCGACCTCGTTCGCAGCGAGAACATTTCTCTTCCCTTTTCTTTCTTTTTTTTTTTTTCCCCCGTCACACCGTGTTCGTTTCATCCGTCCAAAATTCGCCTGGAATTTCGCGACGGGTCAACTCCGTGAAGTACAAGGGTTAAAGGGTCGTTAATCAGTCACCTCCGCAAACGGACTGGCCAAATGACCGCTAACGAACTAACGGGATAACACGTGCGCTTCGGAGATACGCGCGCGCGGATTCGACGAAACCCGACGAATTTTCTCCGGGAATTTACTCTTGGACGTTCGGGCAAACCGGAAGTTGTCGGTTTCCCATTACGGGATCGTAGCAGTAATTTCGAAGCGAGTTGACTCTCCACCGAAAGTAAAACGTTCGTAATTTCACTGCTGCTTTCTATGTACAGGGTAGGCACGAATTTTCGGCCGGAGGAGCTTAAATATTTTGTTTCTAAAATATGTATTATATTTGTAGTGAATGTCTTGTAATATTTATACATACATATAATATATATATAATTATATATAATTCCTGAAAAATATATATGATACATATCTAATAAAAATATATATATATGTAATTCCTGAATGTTCGAACTCTGAATGTGTTTTAACGCTGCTGATTTTTAATTTCTAAACGTTCGGTGTGACAAGTTACATAATACAGAGTGGACCACTTCTTCTCGCCTACTTTAAACAAAAAAAAAGCATCAAAATATAAGAGAAAACTAATTTTATTAATTTCAAATTAAATTCAAGTTCAATGAAAATTTGGCCCGTTTTTAGTAAGATTTTTGACTCACCCTGCATGTACCTACGCTCAAAATATCGACGTTAAGAGATTTCAAAAGAAATTATAATTTCCTTAAGTAAATCATTATATATACAGTGTCCCGTACGAGATGCAACAAAAAAAAAAAAAAAAAAAAAACTACATAGTTGCGCGGAAAAGAAAACACCAACGACCGATTATTGTATACGGGTTCGGTCACTCGTTATAACCGGTTGCCAGCGCAAAGGGTTCAACTGGTTCGCGAGGAATATTTTTTTTTTTTACTCGTTCGTTTTCATCTACCTTCTGGTAGAAGAGTCTGCGTCGTTCGTACCAATTCCTCGCAGTCTGATCGTCACATATATGCAACACGTAATGCGTACGTACCTGGTTGCGTTAATGGTGAAGATCGTCTCTATGGAGCGGCGATCGATCACGCCACTGAGTAAATACTGAATGGCAATGAGCGCGAGGACGACGCAGGCGATCGCCTTGTAAAGGTGGGCACGATGCCACAGTGCCACGGCTGCGGCCACAGTCATCGCATGCACGAGACACCATAACTCCCTCTTGTCGCCGTTAGAAGAGCGCCGTGCTGGACGAGGCGCTCCCTTCTGGCTGTTGCTGTTGTTGTCGTCGCTGTTCGCCCTTTCTTCGTCCACGAGATCCAGAAGGACGCGAGTCCGACCTGGCCGCCTTCACCTTCCACCTCCTTCTCCTCCTCCAGCGGGGCAGTGGCGATCGGCTTGCTGGAGAACGAGCGGAAACAGCCGGCGGAGCAAGACCAAGGGCCGAGGGAAGAAAAGGCCGCCCGGAGCTTCTCACTTCCGCTCGCCAAGCGCATTACCCTCCCGGCAGCGGTGCCCTCGACGTAACGACACCTTCGCTATCCTGGCAAAGAGAAGAAGAAAGAAAAAAAAAGACCAGTTCACCTTGCGTTCACGGTTCGTATCTCTCGCGCTCTCACGCTTGCGAGAGATTTGTCACTCGGCCGAGCGAACCGCGAAAACCGCAGTTACGGCGATCGACAATAGGATTTCTAGCTACTCGACATTGACACGAATCGAAGAACTTAAACAGTACACTCACCCTCGAAAGTGTCTCGGCGACAACTTTTAATATATTTATTTCTAATGTTTAGGTATATTTATTTTTTTAATATTTGCTCCATTAGTACGTGGATTGTACAATGCAATATATAATAATACGATAGTACGATATATTGATAGCGACAGAATCTTCATTGCATATAGTATATTTTACGTTTATCGTGTTCAATCAAAATTACGTGGATTGTATTTAATTTAATTTTGTTGTACGCGTGTATTGTAATATAATAACACAACAAATCAATATGCCAACAGAGTCTTTATTATATAAAGTACGTTTTTCAATTATATTGTATATTATTGTTATTTAATTATATTATATTACATTTTTATCAATTTAATTTATAATTTATATTTTTATTACAGAAATATGGTGCAAACGGAGTCTTTGTTATATAAAGTACGTTTTATATTTATTGTGTTCAATTATACGTACTGTGTTTGTTGTACTTGTTGTAATTTATAATTTATATTTATTGTGCTACTTTCACTATACAAATATAGCGCAAACGAAGTCTTTAGTATATATAAAGTACGTTTTTTATTGTATTTATTGTATTTAATTACACTGCGTGCACTGTACTTACTGCATTTATATTATATATTGTATTCATCGTATATAATTTATAATTCACATTTGTTACACTATTTTTATTATACAAACATAGCGCTTGTTCTAAAGTTTCTGAGCGAGAGTGTACATATTTCTCTCCTGCATCACGTGCATTTCGTGAGTATTTGTAATATTAAATTTCCCAGAAATGCACGAACATCCGGTGGAAGACGTACCTTTAATTCTACAATCAATTGGAAAGAACGAGTATTGAACACGCTGTTTCTTCCCTGCGGTTTTCAAACACGCGTGCAAAAGAGCAAACAAGAAAAATATGGATCTTCAGTTCTGCTCGAGTCCAGGTGCAAAGTGGATGGGAAACGGTAAGTATCCTCTTTGAGAAGATGTTAATCAACGAAGTAGCATTAGCGTTCAAACGGAAGGGGGAAGGAGGTGATGCGAGGCATTGTTTAATTTGTACCCACGTTCTGCTAGAGAGCGAGAGAGAGAGAGAGAGAGAGAGAGAGAGAGAGAGAGAGAAAGGAAACTGTAAATCTGAGCTCGAAAGGAAACGTGGTGGGGAGGTTAGAAGATACGAAGCACGCATCCACGTAATAATAAATGTTCGGCATGGAGATTAGATAGCTCGTCCGGTGTTTCGAAGTCGAGGAACCGTTGTTTCGTCGAAAAAAAAGGAGAAGGACTGCTTCCGAAAATCATCACGTGCTCCGACAACCGTGCACTATTTTTTTTTTTTAACCTCTTGCGCTGAAACGACGTGCCACGCACGTCGAGAATCTTTCGTCCCAAAATTGTAATACTTTCTCGATTTTAAGTACATTTAAGTAAAACAAAATAATAAATTTATTACTTCTCAATAATTTCTATCCATCGATGGTGATGTCACACCGACGAGTTCAAAAAGAAAGCGACGAATTATCGTGTACGGTTTCGGTCGCTCGTTATGGTCCGCAATCAGTCAAGTGGTTAACCTCTTGCGCTAAAACGACGTGCCACGCACGTCGAGAATCTTTCGTCCCAAAATTGTAATACTTTCTCGAGTTTAAGTACATTTAAGTAAAACAAAATAATAAATTTATTACTTCTCAATAATTTCTATCCATCGATGGTGATGTCACACCGACGAGTTCAAAACAAAAGCGACGAATTATCGTGTACGGTTTCGGTCGCTCGTTATGGTCCGCAATCAGTTGCCAGCGCACGTCGAGAACTTTTTGTTCCAAAATTGCAATATTCTCTCAGTATTATCTTAAGTATATGTTTAAGTATAACCGAATATATAGGCAAAACAACTAATAAATTTATCACTTCTCAATAATTTCTGTCCAGTGATATCGTACGATATCGACGAGCTCAAGAAGAAAGCGACGAATTATTGTACACGATTCGGTCGCTCGTTATGGTCCGCAAGATCAGTTGCCAGCGCGAGTGGTTAAAAATTCAGAGAATCATCGTACTCAATGTCTCGATGAATCGATACGAAAAATCGATGATTCGAAGACGATCGAATCGCGACGTAAGATGAAAATCATTGCAAGCTCTGCGTAGATCCAGCTTCGGCTTTTTATTTCTTGTTCTCAGTTTCGTGATACAGCTTGAAAAGTCTCTTTTTCTCTTTTTCTCTTTTGGAATACACAGAAACTGTTATTAACATTCGAACGATCATTAAACTCTACGAAACTGCTATCCGGAATGTTAATAAAAGTCGTTGCAATTCACTTCTTAGCGTCTACTGTTTCCAAATGCATACGTATTGCACGATTAGAGAAAGTTATGAGCAATCGCGTAACACGTTGGCCGTCGTGGTCATGCGAACGCGAGTAACGCACGCTCTCCGCCGTATCTGGTTGTAAAATGAAACAGTAATCGCGAGAGGCTCGTTACCTCGTAAACTAACGTAACTTCCGCAAACGGTGCACGTGCAGACTGAAACACCTGGAAACAACACAGGGTTCAAAGTCAGGGCCAAAGGAAGATATGGCCCAGTCGGTTGCACCGGTTTGATTATTCCAATTAACGTCCATTAAACCTATGGTTCCCAACGTGGGACCTATGGTATATATTTCCGCGCGATGATGGATAAAAATTCACGAAGTTCGCGTTTGTTTACTAATGCGCGACAGACAGACGACACAAATCACGTCGGAGTGCTTTACATCTGCACTCACTTGTGAAAATGTTCCTGATGGATCTAAAGACAGAGATCTATACCGTAATCGTTATTCTTTCTTTTCACAAACGTTCGTTGGTCGAGCCAAGAGAGGTAGACAAAACTTTCGAGCTCGCCACGGGATGAGGGGATAGGCAACCACGTGAAACAGTGGTTTCGAATTCTTTCAGAGAATGCATTCGCAGTTGCCTCCTAGAGCGCATCGAATAATTTCCACCGCGTGGTCTCGTATCGATTTTCTCTTGTCGGCGCGCGGATTGCACTGCGTGGGCGGAATAGTCGAAAGAAAACATCATCGCTAACCGTTCCTGAGAAGACTCGTTGATAGCACGTTCTCTGCAACAATGCTCGTGTATATTTCAAACTGATGCTCCGACAGGAACGGAGAAAATTTTTTTCGTCGAACGAAAGGGAAAAGCAAGAGAGAATGCGCGAGCGCCACTCACTTGAATCAAAATGTCTCACGAATTAACGGTTTCTCGGTATGAGTATATTTAATAATATATTTTATTATTAACTTATATTCTAATGTGATATACTATTGTATATAATAATGCAATATATAATTAACTTATAATTTATTATTATATGTTATAATAATAAAATATATTATATATTTTATTAAAATAACAATATATTTATTGTATAATAAAATTGTAATCACAATAAAATATTATATTATATATTTTATAATAATAATAATATATTTATCACATAATGAAATATTGTAATTACAATAAAATAATACTGTAATATTGTAATTACAATAAAATACTATATTATATATTTTATAATGATAATAATATATTTATTACATAATAAAATATTGTAATTACGAGTATATATTATATTAATTAATAATTATAAATATATATTATATTGTAATTACAATAAAATATTATATTATATATTTTATAATAATAATAATATATTTATCACATAATGAAATATTGTAATTACAAGTATATATTATATTAATTAATAATTATAAATATATATTATATTGTAATTACAATAAAATAATACTATAATATTGTAATTACAATAAAATAATACTGTAATATTGTAATTACAATAAAATACTATATTATATATTTTATAATAATAATAATATATTTATTACATAATAAAATATTGTAATTACAAGTATATATTATATTAATTAATAATTATAAATATATATTATATTGTAATTACAATGAAATATTATATTATATATTTCATAATAATAATATATTTATTATATAATAAAATATTATAATGTATTTTATTATAATAATATTACCTAATGGTTGCTAATATACTTTTTACAGAGAATGACGATTTCACTTACGAACAAACGTGGCTTTCTGTCGCATCAACGTTGACAAATAAAATTGTATCGATCGAGACCATTTAACTTTCGTTTCGATTTGAACTATCGGTTCGAAAATATTTCAACCTGTCTCAACTGTGAGTTGACCTAAGCCGGTATACGGTGGAAGTGATGGAAGATCTCGGGGCGACAAATAAAAGCGAAAAATCATCATCAAGGCTGTGTGCCGTTGCCGTGTCGAACCGACAGCTAGAAACCGAGCATAAACTCGATAATTCGATAAACATCCGTGCGGAGTCGACGTTTCAAGGGTTTCCATCTTGTTCATTCGACTTCTTTTGACGATAGATCTCGGTTGAAACGGCGTACAGATATGCGCATACGAGGATCAAACGTGATTTATAGGCGTGCATCTCGAACAAGTGTTGCATCGGAAATGCAGACAAAAAAAAACGCTATCAGATAGATAGATAGATAGATAGATAGATAGATAGAGAGAGAGAGAGAGAGAGATTGCAAAGTGTGCAGCGTTCGCAATTTATTTAATAAATATAAAGAAGAAGAAGAAAAAAAAAAGGAACGAACGAGATTTTTAATTTCCAACTCTCTCCAAAAGGTGAAACTATGAAAAGTATTATTCACTGGGATTTCTGTTCGCTCGTAAAGAGAGAGAGAACTTTTTAATAGAGTTACTCTCAATCTCGTGTTATGTATTCCTGTCCTGTATTTGGATTATGCATCCAGGCATTACCATGCAAAAGCATAACGTTCTCGTGATTGACAAATAGCTACTAGTTGCTTCCCTTGCAAATTTTTCTTGGACATCGGCCAATCGTTGTGCATTCAACGGGCTGTTTATAACTGTTTATGCGATTTTACAAAGAGGCGAAACCTTCTTCCCCGTGAGAGCTAACTTTGTGTTCGGATCGAGGTATAATTCGTTCTCGTCTGTAATCAGTCTGTCATTTATGAACAATAATCTCTCAGCAGATAAGCAACCCATTTCTTGGTTGTTCTAATTAATTCATTGGGAACTGATTTTAGTATTTTATTAGTATATTCGTTCTTCTTTTTTCTTTTTTTTTTCCAAGGACAAAGACGAACAATTTACTTTGAACACTTTACGCGTCCAACGTAAATTCTGGAGTTCAGATTGAGATGATTCGTTCTCCTCTATACTCACCGTCCTTTACGAAATAATATTCACTCAGTAGCTAGGCACTCAACTCACTTCTCAATCGAATCGAGATCTGATATTTAGATTTGATATCGGATATCTTGTTGTCCTAACTAATTCATTGAGAACTGATTCGTTTTCTTTTTCTTTCTTTTTTTTTTTTTCAAGAACGAAAAAACGAACGTAGACAATATACTAATAAAATATGATATACTATACTATATGATATAATATACTAATAAAAATTAGGGGATATTTCAAAATGAATACGAAGCGATAAAAAAAAAGAAGCATTTAATTTCTTTTTTGTGTTAAACAAGAATATCAGAAGATATTACATCGTTTGCTTTTCTGATCGCTTCGTATTCATTTTGAAACATCCCTTCATTCTTATTGGTATATTATATTATATAGTATAGTATATTAGTATTTTATGAGTATTAGTACTTTATAAGTATATTAGTATTTTATGAGTATTAGTATTTTAGGAGTATTAATACTTTATTAATATATTGGTATTTTATGAGTATTAGAATTTTATTAGTATATTAGTATTTTATGAGTATTAGTACTTTAAAGGGTATATTAGTATTTTATGAGTATTAATACTTTATTAGTATATTGGTATTTTATGAGTATTGGTATTTTATTAGTATATTAGTACTTTATGAGTATTAGTACGTTATTAGTATATTAGTATTTTATGAGTATTAGTACTTTAAAGCGTATATTTTATGAGTATTAATACTTTATTAGTATATTGGCATTTATGAGTATTAGTATTTTATTAATATATTAGTACTTTATGATTATTATCAGTATTTTATTACTATATTAGTATTTTACGAGTATTGGTATTTTATTAGTATATTAGTATTTTATGAGTATTAGTATTTTATTTTTATATTAGTATTTTATTACTCTATCAGTATTTTATTAATATATTAGTATATTAATATTTTATTAGTATTTTATGAGTATATTAGTACATTAGTATATTAGTATTTTATTAGTTTATTAGTTATCAGTATATTCATTCTGAAATATCCCCCAATTTCTGCGAGCATTCTATATAATAACGAATGTAAAATTTTACATCGAACACTTTACATATTAACGCGCGATACGTTCACGCATACTTAAATTTCCCACGAACGCACGAACCGCGATCTCCACTCGCAACTCAACCGCGTGAAGGCAAACATCGCGAGTGAACTACGAAGCGAGGACGAAGGGGAAAACGCGTCGCGAAGTCACGTATGTACATACATGTGTGCGTGTGCGTGTGTGTGTGTGTGTGTACGTATCTATCCGAAGCGCGAAGAGCGGAAGCTAGAATCTTTAACCTCTCCTAGGGTATCTGCGCATTTTTATTTGTCCCGGTGGAGCTCGTTAGTAGCTTTACGCGTGTTTAAACGAGTTTCTGGTTGCTGATAGGCCAGGAAACTCGGCGGGAACCTCTGGTGCGCTTGTCACAAGGCTCAGGATGAATAAATTACAGTTGTTTCCCCGAGATCACTGTACTTTCTGCCATCCCGGCCGTTTCCCACCGCTGTTAACGTTTTCTCTCCACCTTTTAACTCTTTAATACGAGACTCTGTCCCTCTCTCGCTCTCTTTGGCCGTGTTTGTAATTTTCTATCGTTGCAAGTACTAGCTCCTTGCATGTACCTTTTTGTTCGAACAGTTTTCTCTCTCTCTCTCTCTCTCAATAATTTTCTTTCATTATAAACGCCGTTCGCAGATATACTGCTCAGAAAAATTAGGGGATACTTGCATTGGATATTGCAAGAAGCAGTTTCTCTTTTTTATTAACCACTTGCGCTGGCAACTGATTGCGGACCGTAACGAGCGACCGAACCGTATACGATAATTCATCGCTTTCTTCCCGAACTCGTCGATATCACATGATATCACTGAATGGAAATGATTGAGAAGTAATAAATTTATTATTTGCTTCGTCTATTTTGTTTTACTTAAATATACTTAGAAAACCGAGAGAACACTGCGATTTTGGAACAAAAGATTCTCGGCGTGCGTGGCACAAGCGCAAGAGGTTAAACAAAAACATCAGAAAATGCCTAGCCACAACATGAAAAGAAAAGACAGAATAGTCGTGACAAGGCTTAGAACAGGACACTGCAAACTCACACATGAGTATCTATTTAAAAAAACAGAACCCCCAACGTGTATCCAATGCAACCGAGTTTTATCAACCTGTCACCTTCTATTTGAATGCAGCAAGCACCACGCTCACAGGCAAAAATACAAAATAACTTCACCGGCAGCCCTGACGTCGCAGAAACACATAGGAAATGTCCTGAACTGTCTAAAGGAAACTAACATACTACCATAAGATATGATCGTCTTGAAAAGAAGGAAACAGTACCTAGCCGTCGCTAATGACCAGAAGGTAGATGCAACGTTAATCATAAATTGAAAAAAAGAAAACATCAGAAAATCAAATGCTCTGTTTTTTATCGCTTCAAATTCATTTTGAAGTGTTCCCCAATTTTTGCGAGCAGCGTAGCTGTCCGTTTCCATCTTTGCTCGTAACTCGCCTCCAAGCGATCCACTCGTCAGCTTCTCTCTTCTCGCATCGCAATATCCGCTTCCTCGCTACGTTCATCCTCGAAGAATCGTCCCTTCGAGGGAAGAAAACGACCATAACGCTTTCGAGTGTTTACCCGATCGCTGGCAAATCAACGATAACAGGCAGGTAGTACTTTTAAACTCGGCGAGTATTATTACGGCCAACATTTACCATTTGCCAAGGCTATTTCGAATCATCGGAATTAATACGACGGCCTCGGAGGATCGTTCGTTGAAATTAATTAAAATTAAAGCGAACGTGAAGACAAAGGGCCGCCTATCTAATCCCATCGTTGTTGTTAGAAAGCACATTTCTAATTAACGAGTCGTGCACCGTGTCGTCGTGTTTCACTCGCCAGTGTCACTCGGTCGATGGTCCCTATCTCGTTTTATGGAAATTCTCCGGGATCTCTGGCCACCGGAGCAATTTTCGCGCGCGAATTTCGCCAACGGCGCGATCTTCTTTACCGGCGAAGTAAATGTCGATCCGATTAATTTTAAATGAAATTAAAAGGAATTAACATAGCATTAAAAATGAAGAAACGAAGATTTAGAGACATGAACGATAATAATAGATGAAGATGATGATTAAAAAAAAAAAAAAATATGATGAAGGATGATGACTGTTGAATTTTCGAACGATGAAAGTGGATCGTTCGGAGAGCACAGGTCGCTTCCGAAGCGTCATCGAGGTAGAAATCATCGTAACCTAATTCAAGGGACTTTGATCAAATAAATATGTCGAGCTGGCGGTCTAGATCAATTTGCATTAAGAATGACGAAGATCTAAAGGCATAAATGATAACAATAGACGACGAAGAAGATGATGATTTAAAAAAAAAGACACGATTAAAAAGGAAAATAATGAAGATTTAGAATGATGATGAACGACGAGGAACGACTGTTGAATTTTCGAACGATGAAAGTGGATCGTTCGAAGAGCAAAGGTCGCTTCCAGCTCGAAGCGTCATCGAGGTAGAAATCATCGTAACCTAATTCAAGGGACTTTGATCAAATAAATATGTCGAGCTGGCGGTCTAGATCAATTTGCATTAAGAATGACGAAGATCTAAAGGCATAAATGATAACAATAGACGACGAAGAAGATGATGATTTAAAAAAAAAGACACGATTAAAAAGGAAAATAATGAAGATTTAGAATGATGATGAACGACGAGGAACGACTGTTGAATTTTCGAACGATGAAAGTGGATCGTTCGAAGAGCAAAGGTCGCTTCCGGCTCGAAGCGTCATCGAGGTAGAAATAATCGTAATCTAATTCAAGGAACTTTAATCATTTTAGCTACACAATTAAACCGTGGCAAAGAGCAACACAGAAGACAGAGAGTGGACGCACCGCTGGCGGTGGTGTATAACTTCAGACGCAAGAGACTGAAACAGGACTTGCAAACAGGATATTTACCTACTATTTAATTAAAACTTGCCTTAATTGCGAAAGCTTTTAACGTCCGCGTCGATAAATGCACCATCGTGTAATAACCACGGCCTCGGCGAAATGTATTTATCATTTACGCGCCGTCTATTTATAACTATCGCCGTTTAAAAGAATTTTCTTAGGTTGTGGAAAGTTTCACTGCAGTTTCGAGGCAAACGAAATTTCTACTCCGGTTTGCAGGCAATTTTCATTCAAGTTGCATCGTCGAGATACAGCGAGTATTAATTGTCGAAATTGTTATAATTCCGATCTATTCGTTTCGAGGTCGTCTAATAAATAAACGTAGTTCTCGCTTTAAAGCTCGTAATTTGACTTGGAGATGTGTTTACGTAGACTACGAGCAAAGTGAAGACACTTCTCTTTTCGAGAATGCTATAAATTTTCGTGGCGCGTGAGAACACTGAAAAATTTCTTGACGACTGATTTTATAATGGGTTTGAGGGTTGAAGTCTTCTCAAAACTTGCTATTCTTCTTTTTCTTTTTTTGCCAATTTATTTTAGATGAAATATATAGTAATATAAATATTTAATAATATAAATAATATAAATAATACAATAGTACAATAGTAGAATTTTAGATGAAAACATGTATATGTTCTTGAATTTCCTAACATTCAAAATTCCACAGAAATCACACGTCGAGTTTCCCGGGGAAGTTGCAGTCTTCAGATTCGTCACGGTTCTCGAGAGGAAAGAATTTCTCAATGTTTCTACGCATCTGTGACAATTCATAGCACTTTCGAGTAGAAAAGTATCCTCGTTTGCCCGCCTGCTGCGATGCACTTTGAAAGTACAAGCTCGAAACTTCAAAACTCATCGCCGAGTCTCATCGACTTGCACGATTCGCTTCGATTCGAAGTTACAAAACAGTTTCAATATCTGGGCTCCGAACATTAACTGAGAAAATATCGAAAGTTGAATTCGCTGGCCATCGAGATAAAACGATACCTTTGCGATATCTCTCCCGTACGCTCATAAAATCGTCGAGAACAATTGTATTCGTAGTATAACGCAAAATCGCGAATCGTAAACTTCGACATATCGATATTTCGCGGATGTTTTCTGTCACCTGACTCATCGTGGCGAGTTGAGAACGAGTCAAACACGGGGGCCCGACCGTTTTATACATGTTGCCCGGGTATCGGATCGGATCTCGACGCGTCAGAGCGGGCGATTTACATTTCCGAAGAGAGGAAGGAAAGTATTATGCGTCGAGATAACGTATCGAAGAATACAAAAATACAGGAAAAAAGGAAATGTTTGAGAGAAAAGAGAAGAGAGGGAGGGAGGGAGAGGGAGAGAGAGATACAGGGGTTGCGAAACGGAGGATCGATAACCATCGTCATGGCGACCATAGCATCAACTAGTCTTTGCTCCGGTAGACTCTTCCTCTCTCGTGCTTCCCTTCGAGCGTCAACGATGCACAAGATCCTCCGATCCTCGGATACCTAAATCGTCCGAAAATCCCCCGATAACGACCATCTAGGTATCTCGTATCAAAATCTCAACGAATCGCCGAGCCGTCCGGGAATATCGAATCGAACAGAGGCTTCTGCTGGCTGCTCGTTGCTTGTCGAGCTACGGAAAATCGTTTTCATGGCAACTTTACTTCACTCGACTGAAATTCGAGTGAAATTCGTCATGTCGAGCGAATTAGCCAACGTAGTGTTTGCGGTGAAACACGTGCAATCAGCAGTGGTTAAATTAAATATATTTAATTATTTATATGTTTAATATATTTAATTATTTATATATTTATATATTTATTTATATATTTAATAATTTATATATTTATATATTTGTATATTTAATATATTTAATTATTTAGATATTTATATATTTAGTATATTTAATTATTTATATATTTATATATTTTATTTATTTATAATTTATTTATTATTTCATTTATAAATATATATTTATATAAATTATTTATTTATAATTTATATATTTATATAATTGAATATTTAATATATTTAAATGTATTTACTGTCGGTGTCATTGTTTAAAATTTCGACGCAATAGACCCCCCCCTCCACCCTGGGAGAAAAAAAGTCGATAAATCGGGCACTAAATGGTTTCCTGAATCTGCCGTTTAATTCGATATAGCTTTTCTCGGGTTTCTCATCAAGAGGCTCGCGAAGATAAACGCGTTAAAAGGAGGGTTGCAGCACGTTCAAGAGTTTCCAATATAAATCGCGCAATTAATTTCGCTCGTTATCGAGGATTAAAATAACAAAACAGTATAACCAGAACAAAGAAGTACAAAGTATAGCTTTTTCGAGGAAGCGAAGCGAGCGAAAGTCGATATAAATATCAATTCGACACAGCTAACAGGTTAGTCTGAATCTAACGACCAGAGCCAGAGAGTTACCATAATCGAACTAATTTATGGGTGTCTGGGCCCAAGGTGGATAAAACTCGACGAATCCTACCAAGTTGGCGAAATGACCGATTCAGATACAAGGGTAGAAGAACGTAGGCTGTCAAGCAGCGAGGCTTCTGCTCAACCTAGACCTTCTTTGGGTCGACACTTTCGCGTATTGACCATTTAACAGCGCTGGTGCGAGAAAGAAACTCGAGCAATTCATCAAATACGGCACTGGAAATCAAAGATCATCGATGTTATCTTTTACCATACAATCAATAACGTCTATAAAATATAAATAACATAGTTTCTGTATTAAAATATAGATAATACATAGATAATATCTATATTTTAATATAGTTTCTATATTAAAATATAGATAATACATAGATAATATCTATATTTTAATACAGTTTCTATATAAAAATATAGATGATATAGATAACATAGTTTCTATATTAAAATATAAACGATATAGATAACATGGTTTCTAGATTAAAATATAGACGACATAGATAACATGGTTTCTAAATTAAAATATAGACGACATAGATAACATGGTTTCTAAATTAAAATATAGATAATATATATAACATGGTTTCTATATTAAAATATAGATGATACAGATAATAGATATTCTATATTAAATTATAGATAATATAGATAATATAGTTCCTATATTAAAATATAGATAATATAGTTTCTATATTAAAATATAAATAATATAGTTTCTATATTAAAATATAAAATATGGAAAATATAGTTTCTATAAAATATAAATGACATCCACAAAACATAGATGACACAGTATCTATAAAAAGACGAAAAATAATTATCTATTGTATAAATTTGTACGTTCATATTTACCATGCGTCTATGGATACGTAAATACGTTGGTGAAGGACATAATCGTGACAATGACAAATTAACCAATGACAATGAAAAATTGTCGATGATTTAGACTGATAATAACATACGTAAAAAATGACCGTACAACGAACGATACTACTTTGACAGTCTCTTCGTTTTCCTTTCGAAAGTGATTTTACTATACATCATGTGGCGAGGACACATTTTGTATAAAATATCGACAATTGGGAAAATTCGAACTTGTATACAGAAACAGTGAAAAATATTTCTCGTCTAACTAGATCCGCCGTCATTTTGAAGATTGAAATCTCCTCTCCGCGACGACTTTCTGAAACTTGTACAATTTTCTTTTTCCGTTTTATCATTTTATTGTACATTGCGTGTTCAGAGTCAAAATTCAAGAAATCCTGACATTTTGTCATCTGATATTCAAAGTTCCATGAAATGGTGGGGAAAGAATCGAACAGCCGATTTTAAAGGTTTGCTTTAAAGAGAAACTTTCGGCCTTCAACATCGAAATGATGAATACGACCATGAAAAAAATTTTCCTATCACTCTTAACTAAAAACAAGCTCAGCGTTCTCTTTAAGAAAATTTTCAATTAACATAAATATATTTTTTTAATCAATGCACTGTTTCGCTATAAAAGTTGTTTTAGTATCCTAATAAATAACACAGGTTACACTGAACTGATAAAAAAATAAGAAGTAAATCATGCGTGGCCCTCGACAAACTTTTCTTGAGGTCCAGAAGATCTAAAAAAGTCGGGCACGTGCTTCAGATCATTATACGATCTTTTCTGTTCTTACAAAATTACACCAGTTCGAGTTATCAATTTTGATACACAGCTATGCTCTTCGCTGTATCTGTACACCAGACTGCCAATCATCGATCGTCTTGTACATCCAAGTAAAATATGCCTAAACGAATGCAACATACAGAGCTGGTACGTGCAAACGGAAGTATAATGGAACACTGTTTTTCATACCCTGATCAACTAATAGCAGGATAAAGCGTTCGGGTTGGATGCGACCCGGCTTGAATCTCTCGAGGGGCTCTCGAGTGTTTCTGCATCAGCAGCCACAAAGTAAAGATGGCGGATAGGCGTGATGTTCGAGTTTGCAGCTGAAACTCCAGAGAGCAGCAAACTGCGTGCAAAAGTTTCCATCGTTCCAACTACGACGCAATTCGCCATCTTCCACCACGATTCTAACAGAAAATCGTCACGCCGCGTCTCGAAACATCTTCGTTTTTTGCCAGGTTGGAAGAACGCGTGTTTCGTATTATTATATAAAGTCACGTTTCGTATTAAAGAGACGTTTTCTACGATGATATTGGTCTCGACCGATTCGCCAACAAAGCCACACACACACAACGTACGAAACGCGGTCGAGATCTCTTTAAATTCATGAGAAGGGAAGAATATAGTTCAAGAACATTCCGAAGGGGCTCCCCGTGAAATCGTCTTTCTCTTTGCGATCCTTTGAGAAATTTCCATCCTGGCCCCGCCAGCTAAATCATACATAACGTCGTATGAAACTTCACGCTGGCTGGAAATTCAATCGAACTTCCTCTGCGAAAATTTTTGCCCGAAACTCGAGGCGGAACGAAGAAATCGTCGCGCGAGAGGAGAACGAACGAGTATAAAGATGGAAGAACAAAGAACGGGGGTTTGAAGAACGATCGTTCGCCAAGTGGAAATCCAGGCAACAAGTTGGCCGGGAGTAACTGGACTATGTTATTATAATTAATCTGTAGTTGTAATTTTAGTTATGTTTAAATAAAACAGATGACCCGTTTGTTGACGATGAGAAATATGATAAAATATGAACGCGACGCGAGAAGACCAACGTAGCCATGGAGCGCTTTTCTTTTTTAAGGAGGTATTCTAGCGTGAACTTTTGAAAAAAATCGATTTTCTTTTTCTGCAGACTCTTAAAGGACATAGTTTCAAAAATAAATCACTGTGACCTTACGTGCGAACTCCTAAGATTAACGGAGTTATGGTTGGTTGAAGGACGCGACAATCAGCGTCATTGTTACCGCAATACTAAACTTTAAAGGCATTTTTCTGGAAACTATGTTTTTCGGAACGGTGTCCATGATATCTCAAAATCTACTTGACCAACTGACTGAAAATTTTAAGTATGAATTTGGTACGTGTGATAGCCCCTACCAGAATCAACGAAAAAATTTTATTTTTTATATTTCTCTAGGCTTTCGAGGTTTAACAAAAACATGCAAAAATCGACAATCGAACTTCAAACTATCTTTCAAAGTAACTTTTCCCTTTTGTTTTGGTACCTGCTATAGCGACACTCATACTAATTACGAAACATTCATTTTCGACAAGTAGAATGGCCGGAATCATGGACACTGTGAGAGAGAGTTGGGTATATTTTATTCAAACGAATAACGAGTAAAATACTATCAAATTTATTCGTAAATAACAAATACCGATTTTATTCGAGAAAGAATTATTCGTTATTTACGAATAACGATTTCGAATAAAATTTTATTCGAATAAGTCTTCGAATAAATTATTCGATATTTACGAATAACGATTTTACTCGAACAAAGCTTATATCGATCGACTGGTTCGTTATAGAGCGAATCTGGATGAATAGAGTGTGTCAATTATAGATAAAAAGATTAATAAATTATCACATTTGACATTGTAATATATTCATGAGTAAAGTGTAGCCTCGCGATAGAAATCTAAAACTATTGTTTAGTATAATAGAAAAATTGTTTTTCGAAATACTCAAAAGAAATTATCAACAGTTCCGGGTCATTGACGATCGGAACATTAGATCAACCTTCAGCGGTACGGAGACTCATTACCAATTGAACTTCCGTCGTGTGCACATCGACCAAAATTTAGGAGTGAGTTTTTAAACAATATTTCCGAACATTCTAATTGTTTAAATATCATCTAATATTTCTAATAATTTACTTGCAACAATTAAACAATAAATTCTCCTCTATAACATTTTTAAGTTCTATTTAAAATTTTTAATTAATCTTTTGTAGTAATCGAGCCAAATTTTTAACTAATAATTTATAAGAATCTTGAACAATGTACTTAAGAGAGATGACTCTGGCTTATTGAAAGAAATGATTAATTTAATTGTTTAATCGTAATGTAATGTCGTGAAAATTATTAAATAATGTCTAGAAATATTGTAGAAATAATTTAATTGTTTCAAATGAATTATTCAAACTGTAAAATAATACATTTCGATGATATTGTATATTAACAATTTTAACTATTTACTTATAACAACTGAATCAGTGATTGAATTCCCATGTATTATTTTATAGTTTCAATAATTCATTTATAATAATTAAATGATTTCATTTGCTATAACGGAAAAGATAGTTACAAAATACATATATTTTTTGCTTTCTGAAACAATAAATGCGCGAAAATTTTTATAAGTTGCCCTTACGTGTTATTCTGAAGTGACGATCACTGCTTAACTCGATTTTTGACTACACAACTTTTCTCTACATAAATTTCTATTTAATGTACATCAATGCAGTTATAACTTAGAAATTAATATCATGAAAGTGTAAATTTAGTTTCAGCCAGTTGTAGATAAAAAAAATTGATAAATTATTACACTTGACATCGTAACATATTTATGAAAGTGTAACCTTGCGATAGAAATCTAAAAACTATTGATTAGTATAACAGAAAAATTGTTTTTCGAAATACTCAAAAGAAATTATCAACAGTTCCGGGTCATTGACGATCGGAACATTAGATCAACCTTCAGCGGTACGGAGACTCATTACCAATTGAACTTCCGTCGTGTGCACATCGACCAAAATTTAGGAGCGAGTTTTTAAACAATATTTCTGAATATTCTCATTATTTAAATATTATCCAATATTTCTAATAATTTATTTGTAACAACTAAACAATAAATTCTCTTCTATAGCATTTCTAAGTTCTATTTAAAATTTTTAATTAATCATTTGTAGTAATCGAGTTACTAATTCTAAGAAATTTTCATTGTCTGTATCGCATCATTAACGACCGAAAGATCGGATTAATGTCGATCGATACGGAAACAAAAGCTCATTACGAATTGAATTTTTGTCGTGGCCACATCGACTAAATTTAGAAGTATGAAAAAAAGTTGTCAACTGTTTTGGATCACTGACGACCGCAATATAAATTAACCTTGAACGATACAGAGGCTCATTACCAATTAAACTTCCATCGTGTGAACATCGACTAAATTTTAGAAGTTTGAAAAAAATTATCAACTGTTCTGGATTACTGACGACTAAAACATATGATTAACCTTAAGCGGTATGGAAGCTCATTACCAATTGTACTTCCATCGTGTGCACATCGACCAAAGTTTAGCAGAAAAATTTTAAATAATATGTCTGCAACCAAACCTTAATCTACAATTCTGACTTCAACGATTGGTAAGTTACATGGTTTGATTTCTTTGGTGTTGTGTTAATACTTGATCGTGATTATTTGAACCTGAATACGAGTTCAACTTCCATGACTTGTATCGTAGTCGTACAGGATATTATTTTATTAGCTACCATTCTTTAACAACTACCGTGATATACGTTGTACTTCTGCATATACATGGATAATATTAGTGTAACAATACTATTGCTATTTAGATATTATCAGATACATTTCTCTTTGAATCTATAATTTGGGAAATAATTTAGTCCCTTACTATTAATTAGTCAAGCAAGAATATTTCTTCAACATCTTAAATTAGTTATTAAATCGATCAAACAATTATGCCTTATTTTACGAACACCATTCCTTTTTCTAACAAATTACTTAAATTCAATACAAGTTGACACCTGTGTGAGAAATATATGAAACTGATTTACAATACATCACAATGAGACCCGTGCGTAGTCACCTCCACGTGGTGGGTCTTGGTAATTGATATCGTTTTACAAACATTAAAGTTTGCAAAACGTTATCAAGCAAAGTTGTAAAACGATAAACGATAAACTTTAATGTCTGTGAAACGATATCAAGCTAAGAACTACGCAACCTACAGTTCAGTTTAGATCGTGAACATTTCTTTCCATTCCTTATTTCACCATCTAAACTGAACTGTAGGGACAATTAGTTGATAAGTAAACTATTGGGCCCCCAGCCGGCCGCCGATGGACGACGAGGGATCTCGCAGGGACATCGGGGGATGCGTGCGTTTAGTTTTAAGTTGCGTGCGTTTAGTTTTAGTTAATTTTAAGATAGTTAATATCTGTAAATTCACTGTGAACGCATTCTGTGCAAAGATACGTCTATTTAACTTGAGACGAAATTGTGAATCTCCCTTCTGCTCTCTTCTCTCGATCGTTTCTATCGTCATTGCACTAGAGTAGAGTTTCCACATTTCATGGTCAGTGTGTCAAATCGAGGAACTGCAGCCTCGTTCGAAAACGGACGAGGTCAGGTTCTCGTAGTCAGTTCCTTTGTAATCCGACTCAGCGGTTCTTCGGAACCCCACTGTGTCGTTGGGGGTTGCGCTAGACTACTTGCCTCTAAATGCTCGAACCTCGATTTGGCACACTGACAAGTCGCGGTTTTCATTTTTCATTTCGCGTTATGTCTTTTACAAGGCACGATATTGAAACGTGTCAGTAGTTTCGTTTCCTTAATTTCGTTCAAAGTTTAATATACGTGTCTTTGATACAAAATGCGCTGGTAGGGCTGCGAATTGTTGTAACTTTTAATGTATATGCATTGTATGTATTGTATGATTGTATATATAGTATGTATTGTGTGCACTGTATGAACTGTATGATCTGTATGAATTGTATGAATTGTATGCACTGTATGTAACGTATGATTGTATTATTTTATGTACTGTATGTATTGTATGATTGTGCGGGATATGAACTTATTATTAACGCGATCGTTGTTTGGGAGACAGAGTTCCATAGTTCATACACGCGCTTTAGAGTTAAGGTTTAGACTTAAGTTTGAGGTTGAACTATGGAACTTTGTCTCCTTTGTTCGTAACCCCGGGCCAAGTAGAATAAAATCTCGGCATTCGTTAAGAATGCCGAGTTATTTCTATGTAATGGAGGGTGGTTGGGATTAGGGCCCGGGTGGGTCTCGTGCGTAGTCACCTCCTCGTGGTGAGACCTGGTAATTGATATCGTTTTACAAACATTACAGTTATTCAAACTAGTGTTTGTAAAACGATGTCAAGCTAAGAACTACGCAACCTACAGTTCAGTTTAGATCGTGAAAATTTTTTCCTTATTTCTCGATCTAAACTGAACTCTAGGGACAATTAGTTGATAAGTAAATTATTGGGCCCCCAGCGGGCCACCGATGGACAACGAGGGATATTGCAAGGACATCGTGGGACGACGAGGGACATCGTGGGATGCGTGTGTCTCAGTTTTAAGTTGCGTGCGTTTAGTTTTAATTAATTTTAAGATAGTTGATATCTGGGACGACGAGGCATCTCGCAGGGACATCGTGGGATGCGTGCGTCTCAGTTTTAAGTTGCGTGCGTTTAGTTTTAATTAATTTTAAGATAGTTGATATCTGGGACGACGAGGCATCTCGCAGGGACATCGTGGGATGCGTGCGTCTTAGCTTCAAGTTGCGTGCGTTTAATTTTAGTTAATTATAAGATAGTTAATATTTGTAAATCCATTGTGAGCGCATTCTGTACAAAGACATGTTTATTTAACTTGAAACGAAATTAGAGACATCTCCTCTCCGCTCTTCTTTCATTCGTACTGTCACTGCACTAGAGTAGAGATAGTTTTGTCACTGTCATTGCACTAGAGCAGAGTTACTTTTATTACTGTCATTGCACTAGTAGAGTTTCCAACTTTCGCTGTCAGTGTGTCAAATCATGGGACTGCAGCTTCGTCCCAAAAGACGAAGTTCGGTTCTTGTAGTCTAGTGTCCTTTGTAATATGGCTCAGCGATTCTTCGGAACCTGTGTCGTTGGGAATAGCACTAGGCTACGTGCCTCTACATGCTCGAATCCCGATTCGAACCTAGTGGAATACGGACTGAAATTGAAAAAGGTATTTAATTGCACATTTTCGTTACTGTCTGTTACTATTGCACTAGGTACTTCGGTTTCCATTGTTGATAATATGCTTTCTTTTAATACGCAATAATATCCAACTGTGTGTTGGAATAAAATTTTATTTGAAGAATTTATTCGAAATGTTATTCGAATAATGCCCAACTCTACCGTTTGAAAAGCGACTATGTCTAAGAGTATGCAGTGCCACGAATTTTAATTTTTTTGTCCGAAAAAATTTTAAAACGTCGTTGAAATACGTACAAATAAACCTTGTCAATTTGACTGGAGAAGCTATAATAGTTTCTTTGCGAAAAATTCCCTAACAAAGTTAGAAAAACACGCACTTCACGCTAGAATATCCCCTTAAAAAGACCAGAGTCGTGAGAGTCGCGAGAGAGCGTTGAAAGAGAACTGTTAGAAAATGTCAATTGTGTCGTTAAAAGAGTATATTTGAGTATATTGTCAAGTCGTGTTGTTTTAAATAAATGTAATTTGCCTTGTTTAACTATCTGTTGCTCTATTATCATTATTTTCATTAAATAAACATGATTTATATTATATCCCTACAATATTAGGTCGAGTGAAAAAAACTAATTTCGTACTCTCCCAATGGAATTTCCTTGGGGGTAGAATAATCCTCCCAATTTCGTTTTTTCCCCCACGAATCAGTCGTTAATTGTATCTTCAACTCAAAAAATCCATATTATCATTATACATTTTGTTAAAGTTTCAATAACGTTCAGTTTCGAAGAAAAGATATTTCCAACTCCGTGCAGCGTTGTCTCTCCTCTTTCCTTCGGCGTCGTATCAAAAAATGGAAAATAAAAAAAGACTGAAAAAATTGTGAACTCATCGGCCAACCCCCGATGTAACTCACTTTCGAGAGCAAAGCACCTTCTTCAGACAAGAACCACCGCGATTCGTAAATGAAGGTTGTCGGCGCGAAAAGGAGAACGTACGAGAGTTGCGAAAATATGAAGATAAAGGGGAACCGGGGGAGGGGTTGTAGCGAGAATACAAGAATGAAAGCGCAGAGGCGAGTCGGGGAAGAGGTCCGTTGCACGGGAGGGAAGTACGAAAAAACGTTGGTCGACACGGTGAATATGCTCGAGGGGTGGTTTGCTTCTACTCGTTTTGTAAACTTCTGCCGAAGGGCGGGAAGCCTTCAAGAGGACACAGAAACACAGGGGAGAGTGGGCGGAAAACGAGCGAGAGGAGAAGGAGAAATTCAAGAACCTCGAATTAAAATGCACGACGTTCTCTCCCCTGCCGGGATCCAGCCAGTTTTCCCTTACACGCCGGCCACAACCCTTTCGCCACTAGCCTTTTCCCCGCACAATGAGAACTTCGACGCTCCTCGAAATCACGGATCGTTCGAGCCTCCCGAGAAACGGCAACTGGTTGAAAAGGGGGTGGCTGAAAATTCGCCATTGCGCGCGAAACGTGTCGCTAATTCGCCGCTAATTCACAGACTTTTCGTGGTTCGTGCAACGTGCACGAGAATTTCCATATCCGCGCAGGTCTGAAAAGAGCTGACTTTTTTTCTTTAATGGCGAACAACGAGCCATCAAATCGAGTTTTTTTCCCCGTCTTTTTCGCCCTTTCGTCGCGGTAAGTTAAAAAACGGTCTTTCTAAAAATATGTTTTCAGTTATCCCGAAAGGTATAATTTTTATTATTTTTTATTAATATTATTATTAACTCGTTATTAATTTTTATTATTGTTATTATTTTCTTTTATTAACATTGTTGTCTCATATGTCATATTATTTTGCCAGAATTTCGGGACAATTGAACGTAATTTATATTGCGCCGTGTTGTTTTAAAATAAATAAATGGAGTCAATTTTTTTTGTATGGAGTTAATTTCTTTTCTTTTTTTTTTTTTTTCTTTTTTGACAAGTTACTATGTAGGGAGATTGAATTCTCAGAAACTGAAAAATATTCCTGTTTCACTTTCCAGCGGAACTTCGCGATTTCAGATCCGCTACCTTACGGGCAGAAAAGTTCGAATTAGCATAATCCGGGTTCTAGGGAGGAATCTAGAATACCTTCGCAAACACATTATGATCTCACCAAAAGATACTATTAATAAAATCTTCCGGTATTAGGTAACCCGCGTGGAAGCTACTTCTGCGTATCTTGTACTTAGCACTCAAATATAGAAACAAGCGAGGAAACGACAGAATACTTTGATATTTTGTGAAAACAATTTTCGCAACGTTGTTTGGACAACCTATAAAATGTACGACTTACAATCTTATTACAGTAATTGACAAGCTTTCTGAGAAAACTGAATAAACACACGTCGAGTTTTTGCACGTTAGTTACACATTTTTACACTATTTAGTTGCACATTATAAGAATTGATGATCGTAACGTTGAAGAACTTTTGTATTTGGAAATTGGACGAAAGTCACGCGACTGAAACTAAATTAAACCAAGTTGAATTACGCGCGAGAACTCGACAATTACGTAACCAAATGATAGATACGTACGTTACATTTACAATTAAAAATATTGAATCTATACTAAAGCTTCCCAACTGCTCCGACATTTCTTTAATTCTAGCACTTTTTTTTTTTGAACAAAGTCGCTCGTTGAAACGTACAATCAAATATCCAAAGCCAAGTAGGATCTGCACGGAGGTATAATAAGACCCTTTGCCAAAGTTAGCGTGAAGTTAGGTCAGCTAGTTCAGAATGGCAGTTCAGTTGGCACGATTAACCGTGGCTGCGATTTGCACAATTAAGAGGGAACACGGAGATCAAGAGATTGAGAGGAGAAGACCAATTTCATTTCGAGAATTCTACAACTTTCGTTGAACGCAAGCAGAAAGTTAGACGAACGTTTTATCTCGTGACGTGCATGGTTCCACCAAATGGCCGTGATTATGCATATCCAAAAATATACGCCCGTACAGTTATTTATCGGCTTACGCCCAGTTTACGCTTTATCCAGCGTCGCGACTACATTGTGCCTGGGAAAGAAACTTTCGAGGCAATAAATTATTTATTGACAAATTTGTTGGTTTATTGAACAGAACAGCGATCGATAAATCAACGTTGCAAAATTGATTAGAACACAAATGTATCGTTTACTAACTTGAGCTTGTTAAGAACGATGCCATGGAGAAGTCACAAATAACATTCGAAATATTCAGCAATTTCACGAAAGATAATGTACATACAGGGTGGGAAGAAAAGTTTGTCCGCGGTTCTTGAATTTCAAGGTCAAGAAAATTTTTTTTTTTTCTCTTTTCGTGTTCTACTCGTCACGAAGGTAAACACATCATCTGGTATGGTTCTCTTGAAAAATGGCGAGAAAGTTTTTTAATCATTTGACGCGTGCTAACAGCGACTTTATGGTTCTGGACGCGTTCACGTCTATTTTACGTGATTTTCGTATTAGGTTTCACTAACATTTGATTTAACATCAGTGTGAATCTAAATAATCAAATGATAAAGACAAACTGTTGACGTTACATCCACATATCATCCAGAACCATAAAGTCGCTGTTAGAACGCACATTTTTAAAGCGTCCACGATATTAAGTAATTAAGAAACTTGTTTCTTTATTAAATAATTAAGAAACTCGCTATTTTTCAAGAGAACTATCAGATTGCAATCTATGGAGAGCAGAGGGTTTCGCTCGTAAATGAACATTCTAATCAGATTGGGAATAACATAATAAAGATTGGGAACCGCTGATCTAGACTGCGATCAATACTCACCGATCGTTACGAACGCACAATGAACGTTTTTAACAATCGTACAGTCTACTTTCTTTTCTTTTTTTTTTTTTTTGCTGTTTTAAAAGTCGTGAATATTTGTGCAGGAGGATTCACAAGGCAACGATAAATGTTCAAATACCTTCGCGTGAGTCGTTGTAAAATACGACTCGTTCGTCTGAATAACACATATCAGTTACGTATGTATATTTGACTCGTTAACTACGAATTAATGGGGACGTTTTCTTTTTTTTTTTTTTTTATCAAATTGGCTGATCATTTGCGTACCAGCGGAAACGTCGAAACCGCAATAATGATAAAGTCACCGTTCTTGTCGTTTCTACGTACGTTGCTGGAGGCCATTGGACATACACTCGAATGTCTGTTCCATTTTTGGCAGAATTTAATTCTAACATTGAGGGAAAAAATCAAATACCGTGATTTTAATACTGTATAGCTTTAATACTCCTCCAGGGGGTACGCGAAAACAATATTAACAACGGCCGAAGGAAAGAAGTTAAAATGAAAACACAAAAGCAAAGTTATACAGTGTCGATTTGAAACGTCATTAGGTCAATTCTAGTCGTTCGATTATTTATTTAACCTAAGAAAATAGAAAAGAAACAAACTTTTTCGAGAGATGGGTGGAAATTTACGAAAGGAGGAGGTACTCATAAATGAAAAGCCTAATTAAGAGCGATTATAAGATTCTAGATGCGAAACAATGTGTTTTCAGAGATTTAAATGACTTTTCGTAGAATGTAGAAGCAAAAGTTTCCGCGCGAGGTTATATTATTAAGTTACTCTTATTCCTTTTATTTCAACGTCTCTGATGGAAGTTTTATACTTCGTTCGTCGGTAGTTCTAGCGTTAATAATTCGAAATTGGTTGGCGAACGACTGAAAGGTCAGAGGAATTGCGAGGAAATAAAGCTTTCGCCATCGGATTATCCTGCGTGTACGAACGCGGCTTGAAACTAAATCGAACCTGCAGTCTGAGAGATTTCTTTAAATCGTAATTTTTTTAAATCGTGATATTAAGTCGTCGTTTTCCTGATGATTTATTATCCGCGATACACGGACGTCTTACCAGAGTCAGCCAATTCGTCGCGTTATGTTCCCACACGTCCATGCGCCACCAACGAAACCAACCATCGAAACCACTGCGTGTGCATCGTCCGGTAAATTTGCTTTTTCAACTTTGCCAGCGAGGACACGGCCAACTTCCGTCGCGCTCCCCTTGGCGAAATGCCAAGTATCGGTACGTGTAAACGCGTCTCTTGCAACCGACGTTCCAGTTTGTCAGACGGAACCATAAATACGCGATCTATTATATAATACAGCGAGATGCCGGAAAGTAACATCGTTTTTCTCCTTTTCGAGATATTTATAGACACGCTCTTGGGATACTGCTTTCAAGTTTCTTTCGAAAAGAGAATCTCGAGGCACGTGCAATCTGTCGTTCAGCTTTCATTCAAAGTTTGTCAAGTGAACGTGGCTAGCTAGGGGAGAAAGTTTATGGAAGAACGTGTTGGACGGCTTGCGCTTTTCGAGTTTCGACGAGGGTGGTGATGCTACCGAGGCCAACCGATACAATTTACAGCGTGCGTTCAAATTCTTTAAACGTCCGCAGGTGTCAACGGTTGATTCCTGAGATTTCGGTCTGGTGATCTTAGCCACCCCTATTTTCAGACGTCCCTCATTCAGAGAAACCCAACGGTCATTGATAACGACGAGTTTCGATCGAGTCGGACTCTCGTCAAACTGTTGAGAACTTGGTGAACACGTTTGGGGTTTCCTAGTCCACTATGCAGAAACGTTTTCATTAAAAAGGAAACGTGCATGGGCAAGGAGTATGGGTGCCGCGTGACTCGCGTGAAGAGCACAAAGCACGAACAACGGTGTTTTGTCACTGTGTAATTCTTTGCTTAGTCACACTGAGATAGGTCCATCCCCAAACCGACTTGTGACAGTCCACCGTACTCTCCCGATTTGGCTCCGTCACACTGTCACCTTTTTCGACCCATGAAACACTTTTTAAGAGAAGAATCCCCTAGAAACAATGGTCAGTGATGTAAAATCGGTATTTGCAGAATGTTCTGCCAATAAATCGGGAGAATCTCTTTTTAAAAGAGGCCTTGAAAATCTAGTCGGTAGATGAAAACGAGTCGCGAGAAACGGCGGAAACAATAACAACACACAACAGTATACAATAGCACATGATGCAAATATGCATACAATAATAGTACACAATAGCAACGAAAATCAGAAATTTTCATTTTAACGAAGAGAACGAAATTATTATATCACTAGTGTTATGATGTTTCCCATGGTTAAGGTACGTTCCACGTTTGGAGAAGCCAATTTATCATAATGTTCAACGACACACTCCGCGAGTACAGTTACATTCCTGAACATCAAACAAACATCTGTCGATATCTAATTATCATTGGCCAGCGCTTGACTTCGAAAGAGTCAACGAGTTGCTTCTCACGCTGAGAATTTCGTCCACACGGGGGCGCAATAAGAACCGGATG
Organism: Tetragonisca angustula; assembly: GCA_036937485.2. Lineage (NCBI taxonomy): Eukaryota > Metazoa > Arthropoda > Insecta > Hymenoptera > Apidae > Tetragonisca > Tetragonisca angustula. Next base: position 845,724 of record JAWNGG020000072.1, on the reverse strand, counting down.
ACACGGTCGCGATCGCGTGATCGCCTAACCCGCCGCGTAAATTATTTATGAATTACAAGCCGACGTACGCGATAAACGCGCGCACGAACTCGCTGTTATAAATGCGAGTTTAACGCGATTTGTATAATAATATGTCTGTTATCTAGCCATCATTTTTTTCTTCTTTTTCTCTCTCTAAACTGACAATTATCAATGAGACAGTAGTTACAGATATAAAGAATATTCACGTTTTGTTGTTGGTAACTTCTTCTTTTTCTTTCGCGTTTTTTGATGCGTAACGCGACTAAGGTTGCACTGGAAAATTGGATTCAGTCCAGGATACGCCGCGCGCATTACCATAAATTGCACGTATCCTGCGAGCGCGGTCACGACAATCACGTGTGTGTGCGCGTTAACAACGAGAACGTATCACCGATCCTGCTCATACGAAATGTCCCGTTCAAAGTAATGTACGGGACGCGAAAATATTATTCGCGCGGCACACGTTTGTCTGTTCTTGGTCGAAATTAGTTACTCAGTTAATTAGTTGCACTTAGTGCAAAATTAATGACATCCTATCAGTAGGCTGCAAATACGGTACGTGTGATGTTGGAGAATTTGGAGGACGAAACTAGGAGGAAATAAACTATCGCCATCGACGAAACGTGTTTGAATAGCTTTTCTTTTCCTTTTTTTTTTTTTTTTTGCTCGAGGGAAATTAATTAATACACTGCGAATGTTTACGAAGCGAATTTCCACTTGGAAATTCGCTTCGTGAATATTTTGCTTCCCCTGCTAATTAAATATTTCCCTTGACTCTATTAACATATTCTACAGGGTGGGCCAAAATGTTTCTTCCCTTTCTTTCTTTAGACAAAACATCAGAATGCAAGAGAAAGCTAATTTTATTAATTTTAAATTAAACTTAAGTTAAAGAAGAAAGTAAAAAGATTAATATAATACGATGAAAATAAAGATATAAATGTAACAAAAAGAAATTGCGGATTTACTTTTTAGTAGAAAGTGACTTTTGGCCCGCTCTGTGTTGTTTCTGTCGTTTCTATTAATTCTAGCCTGTTAATCAAGCAACTGCGAATATCTTTTCTTCCACTTACGATTTGAACTCGAGGGCGTCATCAACCGTGGTACCACTTCTCCAACTGAAACAGACAAAACAAAACGTGTCTTATTTATTCCGCTTCTTTCCTTGTTATTCAGCGGCATTCGCTCGCTCATAAATTTGTAATAAAGTGACTGTGGATAATGAACGCCGGCGAGCGTAAAAGTATGATGAAAAATTCAAATTCAGCCTTGGCCATTAATAGCAACGACGCTATCTCGCTGATAAGCTAATTGTAATGGAAAATTTTCAGCGGCGGTGGGTGAAGAAAAAGGTGTGACAGAAAATGGATCCAATGGTACGTTAATATTAAAAATGTTCGCGGATATATATATATATATATATATATATATATATATATATATATATATATATACACGAAGAGAACGAAGAAAAAGAAAATGAAAGGAAAAAGCTCATTAAGTGGCCCCTAGTCGTAATATCTTTCGAGAGGGGAGGGGGGGGCAAAGAAAAAGTGCAATAGTTCGCGAGATTCGTGGAATTTCGCGACAGATATATAAAGTAAATAAAACGGCAAGAAAAAATTGAAATCGAAAGAGAGCGAACCATTTTCGGAATATTTCTCACTCGGCCAATCTCTCCACTTTCGTATCCCTGTTATTTACCAAATGCTTCCCTCCCTCCACGAAGCGAACAGAAACCACTTTATAAACCGTAAAGGACGCAGCATCCTACGTATGGGCAGTAAAAGCGATTTTACGGTAGCGTGAATTTGGAGCAAGTCCAAGTCGAAAATCGATCGACCTTTAAACTAACCGAGCACATACACGCTCACCACAAAGTTACCAGACAATGAAACGAACCAAGTGTATCGCTCCGCTGTGTTTGAAACATTTTCGATACAAATCCAGTCCAGAATGAAAGAGAGAGAAGGAGAGAGGGGGAAGAAATTTATTTACCAGCGAAATTGTTCCGCTTCGAACGTTAGAAGACACTTTCTTGGAATACATTGAACATCGCGCTCGAATGCAAATGAAACGGTTCTTCGTGAAAAAAGAATTGTTGGAACGAATTTTTTGTTCGTTTTGACACACGGTGGACGGGAGACGAGGATTCTCGTGTTTCAAACGTTGAGGACACGACTCAGGCAATGTTATATACAATTTACATTAAATAATATTATGTGTAATATATAATTATACATTATAATGTTGTACAATTTTTCACGAAGTGAAAAACCACACCAAGAAACGTTACTAGAGATATTTTCATTCTATTTAAAAAAAATACCTCTAACGTGAAAAATAAATAATAACTTTAATTATTAATAAAATGACACACTTGTTAAATGCTGTACATTCTTTCGATCATATATTAAATAATTCGAAAAATACGAGAAAATACAGGCTACATGTCTATCAGAGCATACCGTCCTCAATGTGTTAATATAAAATAAATAATAGTTAAAATACATAATAAATAGATTCTTAAATATTACTACAAAAAATATATAGTAATATTTAAGAATGTTTTGTCAATGTGAATTAAAGAAGTGCACATATGCATTGTAACAAAGTTTCCCTGTTGCCCCAAAAATGTGCCCTTGGGCGATACGCAATGTGTTTGGAGACGACGAGGAATTAAAAAATTTGTTCTGCGCTCTCGCTGAATTGCGAGACAACCAGCGGACGATGAGATGCGACGAGATTGGAACGGTTCTGTCGTGACCAAAACGGCCAGAGGAGAAAGCAGTTGAAGATACGTCAATGGAAACTCGCACGTCAAAGGGACGAACTCCTATTCTCGAGTGAAAAGGACACAACCGTCCCGAAACGTTTCGAACGAGCACGCTTGAATGCAACAGAAGCAAATGGGAACGCGTTTCGCTCGCGACGGCTGGATCGTTTTCGAAATGAAACCTGAATAGCGAGGAGGTGGGGCAAGGATAACAACGAGATTAATTAACCTGGAATAAAAATAGTCTGGTGATTTGCTACGGCCTGGCTCTCGTTACGCTCTCAGTTGAATGTTCCTGCACGTTGTGTTTATTTTATGATATTTATTCAAGTGTTACAAATCATTAAAATTTCATACGCTTTTTTGTGTGAAAAATATCGAATACTGCGTTGTGTAACGATGCTGATCGGCTAACTGGCGGCTCGCGAGCCCTTGCCCCCACTTTTTTCTCCGCTATCCCCTCCATTGCTGCATAAAAGAGTGGGGAGAGGCATGTAGTGGAGGGGATAGCGCTAGCGAAAGTAGCTTACCAACGTGTTCGATGTATTTATCACGAAAAATGTTCAGTTTATTATTTATATTTATATATATATATATATATATATATATATATATATGTATAAATTTATTACAAACGTATACTTTGTTAAGAGTTTAAAAGTCTTAAAGAATGTAAGAAGTATTAAAAATGATCCCATTAAATATTCAGTTATGTCCCTTTGAGTTATATCTATATGGTAGAAATTATAGTTTCGATTTGAAAGAGAAATTTGTACTATTGGACAAATGAACATGAATATGAATCTTTGATTTTAATTCTTCGAGCTAAGATTGACTTAGAAATTGTACATAATGCTTTTGATAATAACTGAAGACTGAGAAGAAAATTGTAAGGGATTAATGACTGCAAAATACAGATAGCGTAATAACGATAGTTGAGATTAACAACAGCCCCTGTGGAAATATAGAATATGTTCTTGATATGTTTCTACAAGTGTTTCTACAAGTGTTGAACAATTGTGCATATAAGGTAACTACATAAAATGTTATCTCTTGAATTTTTACTTAATCGACTCGAATTATTTTTACAAATTTGCTTTTTAAAAATGGCGTTATCTTGGCATGTTAAAACACGAAAAGATAAAATTTATAATCGATAATTAGGGTAGAATGTTTACGTATCAGCGTCAATGACGAAAATACATACTTGTACAAATGTAGGAAGCCAAATCAAGTTGGATCAGCTGATAACGATCGATAACGAAAATTCAGCAAATTCATTTTTCACTGTAAACAACAAATATAATATACGCATTAGCGTGTACAAAACATGTTGGATTTCTACGTTTTAGCTACTGTTTCCGGCTGGTTATCCATGCGTCACTGGAGACGCGAAGGAAACTCGTTCACGTGTAGATAATTTACTTATTCACCGCTAATAAACTGACACAATACGCAATTTGGTCATTACGGTGAATGAACGTAGATCTTGAGAACGTTCTTCAACGTTTACGATCGGGAGGGGGGCCACAGAGAGAATGTACCTAAGCGTACGTTTCGAGTTTCGCTGAAATAACTTTCGTCAATAATTCACGAAAAAATACTGAGTTTCGCTGCTGATATCATCGACAACAATCTAACACTGTCGATTTCGTACAAAACTCGCGATATTATTATTATCAACGAAGATGTAAAATCGCTTGTTCCTCTATTTGCAAAAACTAGTCGGTCATTCGTTTGAATATAAATTAAATTACTCGAATAAGATAATCCATTATCGCATAATGTTCACCATTTTGTCATCAACAATATTCCTGTTAACAGATGTCAATTGAAGAAACAATCAAATTATGTACATGTACAAATAATTACGTATAATTCTTAAAAGTATAAAATATAAGACATGTACGTGTAACTTTTAAAAATAAAATTTCAAACAAATAGAATCCTGCTCTCGGCTGCAAACGTTCCACCTAATATTTTTCTCCATTTTTCATAATACATGTAGACAAAATATGAAACGGCTCAGGTTCCTTGAATTTTTTGCCATTCAAGCAAAAGCGTTATATATTGCAGAGGGCGGCGTGCATTTTCTGCAAAACACGCCGGAGCGTGTTTTTCTTTTTCTGTTTTCCTTCTGCCACGTTATCGTTTATTACTGAAATATCGGTATCGAGCGCCGCACACTCGCAGATATCACGATACCGTGACATTTCTAGGGGGCGTTGCAATTTATGACCCAGTGTCACTTGAGTTAATGCGACAGGTCAATGGCAGTCGCACAATCAGTCGGAGCAATTCTAAGTCAGTCAGCGCTATTCGCTACTTCAGGCGAATTCACGCTCCTTAGACAACTCATTGACAGCTCACTGCAATTAGTTTCGTCATACGCGTGGATCCCTCCCGGTCAGCAGAGTCAACTCAAGTCGAGCAAGCAGAAAAATTTCTGTTTTAAACGTCGTCCATTATTTTACAGCCGCGTACGATCGCGCGGCTACGATACAATGCAATACGACGCGAATGTTTATCTTTGCAAGAAGACTGCTAACGAACTACCGCAATATATCGTAGCTGTACAACTGGTTCAATCCAGACCACGGCGTTTCACGAGTAACATTATTTTTAAATTACTTTCCAGAGTTATTTCGGAAACAATCCACTTGTAGGAGTAACGAGATTGTGTCATTAAGTAATTCACAGAATCCAATTAAATCATTTATTTGTAGCAAATGTATTTCCTGTTTGCGGCAGTATCTTTATTCGTTATTTGATTTTGATAGAAACAACTGGTGCCAGAACTTCTCTCTACGATGAACTGTCGACGGTCGATTTTTCGGCGATGGCAAATTTTAGTTCGCTAATCGAGGAGCAAAGTAAACCGAGTTTGAAATTTCTGTTCACGTATCACTTCTGTTCCAAAAAATATGCTACAAAACAGGACACACCGAACAGACAAATTACACAGCGAGTGTGAATCGAAATCGAATCGTTCTCGATCGTTGGACAGAGCTGTCCGAAGGAAGGAAAGGAAAAGGCCAGCAATATAAACGCGAACCTAATGCCAGTTCCCCTTGAATCTTGCATTCCCGCACTCGGCGTTACACAACGCACTTACCTTTCCTACTTTCTCTGCGCTCTTTGTGTCAACGACGACACGCGCACGACAAACGGCCGGCTGCTGCTCTTCCGAGCTTGCTCCACACGCTTGCCCACGTGCTGGCTACGCGCTTTCTTCCTTTCTTCGCGCTCTCTTTCCGTCCAAGCAAAACCCACGCGAAAACCAAGACGAAACCTTGGCCTTTTGACGCTGCAAACGTCGAGACTCGACGCGAGTCGAGGAAGGATCTCAGCGCGTTCCTCGCCAGCAGCGAGGATTCTCGAAACGAACGAGGTTCTACCGAGCGAGTCTAATCGCGTTTCTTCACACCGGGCCAGTAACTGACCTTCTCAACGCAACCGGTTTTCGCACACGCGTCTGTTCCCTTTCACGTCACCGTTCGCCCGACCCGTTCACCGTTCATCGATCGCTCGATCGTTTGGTTCCCTTCCTTCGTGATTCTGATTCTTCTCTCTCTCTCTCTCTCTTTTTTTTTTTTTTTTTTTTTTTGTTCATCCGCGATCCGCGGCGGTGGTTTGGTCTCTCGATTTCTGGCGCTTGACGCGTGTCGACGATGAATGAGAAGCGGAGTGAGAGCGGCGCGGTGTCTCGGCGAAGACTGGCGAGGTGACCGGCCGCGAGACGACGCGACGCCGACGTCGACGTCGACCGAAAGCGCAACACGCCGCGAGTCAATGACAGCCGAGCGTGATTGGCCGGAGTCGCGGGCCTCTCCCGCCTCGCTGCATCGGCTAGCAGCTCCGCGCCGCGGCGACGCTCGCGCGAGTCGACGAGTTTTTTTTTTTTTTTTTTTTTTTTTTTTTTTTTTTTTTTTTTTTTTATCAACGTTAGAACTACCATGGACTAAAGCGTAGAATTTTCATCGGAAGTATTAGAGTAAAGCAAACGGACATACAACAGAAAGCACAAACTTTCATTCGTGTATTTTATAAAAATCTCATTTCATTCGAACCTCTAAAAATACACTGTTCCGCGTCTGTAATTATGAATTGTGGTCATTTTGAATTGGTTCCAGCGTCAAGGGGTCAGGACAGTTTGAAATTTTCAAAAAAATCGATTTTTTTCTGTTTTGTTTTAACCACTTGCGCTGGCAGATGATTGCGGACCGTAACGAGCGACCAAACCGTACACGATAATTCGTCGCTTTCTTCCTGAACTCGTTAACATATCACCCGATAGAAATTATTGAGAAGTAACAAATTTATTATTCGTTTTGCCTGTGTATTCGGTTATACTTAAATATACTTGAGACTGAGGGAATATTGCAATATTGGAAGAAAAAAGTTCTCGACGTGCGTGGCGAGTTGCGCTGGCAACTGATTGCGGACCGTAACGAGCGACCAAACCGTACGCGATAATTCGTCGCTTTCTTTCTGAACTCGTCGGCACGATATCACTGGACAGATGAATTTAACATTTTGTTCAAACTGAACTACAGTTAAACTGTTTTAAAATTTGACGCGTATGTATCTTTAAACTGAATAGAGCAATAATTATCAAGTGATTGTAATTAATCTAAATTTCTCGAAAATTTATTGGAACTCCTACAAAAGTAGTTGCCAACCGATAATTACGAACAATTGAACGAGAAGCCTTGAATAAAGATCCTGTTACATTCTCGTCGATACTGAATTAACAATACGCGTAGTATGGTTCAACAATCGTATTAATACGCATAAATTGGATATGCATTTGTTATTTGATATAAAATTTGCCCAACTTTGATCGATTACGTGTCGGAAATATCAGATGTCGCTTGATTTTGTTTCATGTTTCGCGCGATAGCGTGGAGTGGGTGGGAAGACGAGCGATATAGTCAGTTACGAGATGGGTCAGTCACCAGGTCAGCTGAGTATAGCTATTAAAATGTGATATTCCGAGTGACTAATAAAAATTTCGATATCACAGTTAGTTAAAAAATAAATCACCTGTCTTTCTTTCTTTTTTTTTTTTTTTTGTCTTTTCGCTTTAAGCTCGATAAAATTTGTACCGCCGGCGAACCCGTGTTAATTGAACCGCGCTCGGACGAATGCATCGATCAAACATCCCGCGACGCGAAAAACAGCGATCCCGAGCCAACGTTTCACGCTGGCAATTTCACGCGACATTACCGAATCTCGATTATTTGCAACCCGCGGAGTGGGGGGGGGAGAGATGTCGCTCTGAGAGTTTCCGATAACTCTCGCAGCTCGAGGTTACAAACAGAGTCACGGGATAGATTCGAGGGAAATTCGAATCGTACTCTTTCCGAGTACGTCGCAAATACGACAAATTTGACGAAGTTTCTTTCAATGAGAATTGGTATTTTCAGTGGTAGCGGAAAACTGGGTTATGTACTAGGTTTCGCAACGTTGCGAGTTGTTTGTACCGATAGATTCACTTGCACGACTATGATTACGAGGCGAGTGAAATTTTATCGGCTAAATTGAGATTCAGTATGTTAAGGATTGAATGGTGTAGCGTGGTATGGTATGGTATTGTCCTCGTAAGCGTTCAGAATCGAGACTGAAAGCTTACTCTAAAACTCTGAAAGCTAACTTTGCAAAAGATGTAGACAATTGTGGTTTAACTTAAACTGTTGAGCTTGTTCTTCTCTCTTTTTGTTTCAAGCTTGTTTTCTTTAGAAATTGTAGAAAATCCACTTTTCCATCTCCAAACGTTATCAAACAAAGCAAAGATGTTTGTTTCAGCAAGCAAATTGTCGCAGTCTCTACACTTTGTTGATTTTGTTGGTGTGATCAATTTCGATATTTCTCTTTAAATGTCTGTGCGTTTAAGAAATACTTAGAAGACGAGTTCAAAAAGAAAGCGACGAATTATTGTAGACGGTTCGGTTACTCGTTATGGTCCGCAATCAGTTGCCAGTGGTTAAGAATCAACCGGCACGACAGTATGGAACGTAGAAGCTAAACAATGGGCTAGAATAAAATCAATAAATAATTAAAAAAAAAATACAATCGTCTACATATTTAATTATAAATGAACAATTTGTCAATTATTTGACATACACTGTCACGTATCGTGAAAACCAGCGAAATGGAATTTTCGAAGTGCGATTTAATCTAACCGCCAGGGACTTGACACAACCGCGTTAATTCGTTCGAAACATGTCTGTTTCATTTTTCACGCCAACAATAAGAGAAAGATGTACGGTTAATTCTATTTCAACCACAAGTTGAAAGAGGACCGGGCAATAAGAAGGTATAAAGCCATTTATTTCGAAAAGATTCGGCTCGTGCTCTGTGTATCCACGAATGCCTACGGATTCACAAAAAAAAAAGAGAAAAAAAAAGGGGAAAGAATACAAAAGACCGAGAGACAACATGAATAATGGATCGGGATGAGAGCGACGTTTTCGGCCGCAGAAACGAAATTAAACGTCCGTGCGGATGCACGATACCGAGACACGTGATATCTTCGGTCTGGTGAATTTCATTGCCGTTTCCTGCACGATATTCAAATGAGAAAGCAGAGAGAGAGCCAGATTATAAAAGTATAAATTTGTCGTAAAAGTATATTTGATCAAGATCGTCGTGGGACATCGAAAGTGAAAATCAAGTCACGTTTCTTTCGAACTCGAGGAGCTCCCAGCACTAATTCATTCCATCAATCTGTTACGTCACGGTTGTCCAACTTAAATAAGTGTTAATAACCCTGCCATGACAACAGAATTGGTATCAACTACCGTACATTATACGTCACACTTTAAATGTTTCAATTATCAACCAAATATCTTTGTTATGGGACAATTGATATTTCATAGTTGTAACACACGAGAGGATATGCAAGAAATAGTTACTATGGATAAAGATACATTCGATGAATGGCGGTCAATTTATTGTTCTGTGTTCTCATTTATAACTTAGAAGGTTTTGGCTTCTCTGCATTTCCAAGCATTTATCTTTCTAGATTTTGCTTCCAGGACTCATTGGACCATAATAACAAAAGTTTATCGAGGGTCGCGCATTAGCCTACATATTTTTTTTTTTTTTTTTTTTATCAGTTCAATGTAACCTACGTTATTCACGAGGATATAAATCAAGTTTTATAGTGAAACGATGCATTGATCAGGAAAATATATTTACATTAATTAAAGAAGATATGGAAATTCTTAATTTCCAAGTTGCTCCGAAATTTTTCTTCTTGTTTCATTTTCTGTGCGCCTGATACATACAAGTGCTCCCCAAAAGTGACATTCAAAATTATTCAAATAATAAAATTCTTATCCGGCTGTTCCAATTTTAGTTGTACAGGCGTTGGCCAAACCTGCGTAATTAAACGTCTACAATTAATCGTCCCGAGTTCTCCTATTTATAATCTCCGTGTCTAAATTCCGCTCTGTCTGTTAAAAAACAGGCAAATGGCCACGCACCTCTAAACTCGAAGCGTAGATACAGCGATCGCCAGTTGCGGATCGCTAGTTGTATACAGGGTGGGCTGAAATTCGTAGTACAACCGAGCAGAGGGTGATTCTACGTCAAAGAATAGGAAAAACAATTTGGCACAATTTTTTTTACCTGGTTTTCGAGAAATTTGGCACAGTTTTTTTAGCTCGGTTTTCGAGAAAATCAACAAAAGTTTGTTCATCTTTGTGATTTAGTTGTCTATTCTTCTACCGCGGTTGTCTCCGTCCGAGATAGTGTTAACAAACATTATTTATTGCGTGATTAAAGCAATACAAAGTGTTCCTACTGATAATTAATTTTTTATTCCTTATTGCTACTTTCTGTTGCAATACTACAATACAGTGCACTGTTTCAAGTACTGTTGAAAATCGTCCTCCTCGTTGCTGTATACATAAGTTTGCTCGACGAATTAACGATGTCCGAACGGAACGTAAACTGACATCGTTTTTTCATTTCTCGAATTCCTCCATCATCGTTTGCTTCGAACGTGTAATATTTGAAATATCGTCTTTATAAACTTGTTCTTTGATATGCCCCCATAAAAAGAAAATCTAGAGGCCAACGTATCTTACAATCGCCGCTGATCCAACGCGAATACGTTTGATTTAAAAAATTTTTACCCTTCCTCGTGTAATGTTGGAAAATCATACTCCTTATAGTAGCTAAGGGTACATCCTCTAACAACGGAGGCAATTCATAGAAACTCAAAGATGGACAAACTTGAAAGTCGATTTTCTCGAAAACCGAGCTCCAGATAAAAAAATGTTATACCAAATTATCTTCTTATTTTTTGACGTGGAATCACCGCCTGCTCGGTTGTACCACGAATTCCGGCCCACCGTGTATATATACGCTCGCGAGGTTGTTGGCGCGTGGCCAACTGGTGTCAAACGTACGGGCTACTCGGATGCACGAGTACCCATAACTCCCATTCATGCACACGGAGCATCAAAGATATATTTATGCCCGGTGGTTCTATTTTAACGCGCGGGGAGCACAGGTGCGTCGCGAAAATTCCTATTAACCCCCCACATCCCCCAAGATAAGACTCGGCCGTAAACGAGGCAACTACGCACCTCTGTGAATCGTATCCCCTAACATTATCTCGCGTAATTATCTCGCGGGGCGTGCCTTCCTCCACGATTCTGCTAACAAACTTCTAAACCGTAAGATAAGTCCGCCCCGTAGATTGGAATCGTTGGAGCGCCAGAGGGAGGAAGTTACGGGAGGTTGTTCCGTGTAACTTTTTCCCAGAGGCGAAGCTCCGTCTTTTCTCCCTTCTTCTTCTTCTTTTCTTTTTGTTCTCTTCCATGCAATTACGCCTCTGGTCTAATTAAAACGGCTAAACGGTTAATATTTATCTGTCGGCGAGACGCGAGATTCTCACACGAGCCTCGAGATACGTAGATAAGGTATCTTCTCACGGTGGTGTCAACGCGTAACGCGCTAGTTCGCGTCGACCGCGTGCGTAGCTCGTTTTCTTCAGACGTGTGCGCTCGTTGTATTATGCATGACCGGAGGTGTTAAGTAGGAAAAGGAAAGACAGAAGACACGGCTTGTTGCCGTGGGCGTGAGACGCATCTCTCTCTATCTATCTATCTCTCGTGTTTCTGAAAGACAATGGAATCTGGCATCAGCCACTTTGAATCAAGCTGATGGCACCAGTTACTTCCCTTTAACATTTACGGAATTTTTCACCGCGGAATAACTCCTCTAGTGGCCGCTAGAATATGTAATGTACACGTACAGGGTGATTCACGTAACTTGCACACTCGTGAAATAACTTTTGAATTACGTAGCTAATGAAAAACTGCTCGATACAAAAGTTGCGTGTATGTTGTTTCAAGAGAGGCAAAATATGGAGTAATTTTTCGCTGTGTGTGTTGAGGGGTTTCGAAATTTTCAAGATCTACTTTTTTTAAATTAAACTACATATTTTGTTTCATCACAAGTCGAAAGAATATTAAATTTCAAGTAAAAAAGTGTTAATTCACATTGGTCCTAAACCTAGTGGTTAAGAAGATATTTTGCGACAATTTGTTTCCACCTTTGTATACAGGGTGATTCACGTAACTTCCACCCTTAAAATAACTCTTAAATTATGCCTAATGTATAATGAAAAATTGTTTGACATGAAAATTGTTTAGCTTCAAGAGAGGCAAAACATGGCATGTCAATTTTTTGTGTTGAGAAATTTTGAAATTTTCAAGGTCACCTCAATTTTTTTAAATTAAACTATATATTTTTTTTCATCGCAAGTCGAAAGAATATCAAATTTCAAGTAAAAAAGTATTAACCCACATTGGTCCTAAACCTAGTAGTTAAGGAGATATTTTGCGACAATTTGTTTCCACCTTTGTATACAGGGTGATTCACGTAACTTCCACCCTTAAAATAACTCTTAAATTATGCCTAATGTATAATGAAAAATTGTTTGACATGAAAATTGTTTGGCTTCAAGAGAGGCAAAACATGGCATGTCAATTTTTTGTGTTGAGGAATTTCGAAATTTCAAGGTCACCTCAATTTTTTTAAATTAAACTATATATTTTTTTCATCGCAAGTCGAAAGAATATCAAATTTCAAGTAAAAAAGTATTAACCCACATTGATCCTAAACCTAACAGTTAAGGAAATATTTCACGATAATTTATCTGAGGGATGAGAACTGCATGGTATCGTCCGAGTGTTCGACAATGTTTAAACACGAGTGTTACAAGTTTACACATTCGAGCAATTCGTTCTGCCATTCGAAATTCCACAACTATTGAAACTTATGCACGACTTTTGTAAAAATAGAAGCTCGTTAGGGACTAAAGGGTGATTCGTGAAACGGACGTGCTCCAACCACGAAATGTGAATCACCCTGTATACACGGACAGGCATAATTGGTTAACGTACCGTATCTTCGTTCTCTCAATAATTTCGAAACCAGCTTAAGCGGTTACATAGAATATTCCGCCACCGTGGAAACACCTCGCAACAACCTACGGGATGTGTTTAACGAGCAAACTGTACTACCCTAACACGACATCCCGCTGTGTTACCGTGCCCGAAAATGTATCGAGTCGCCGCCGCGGAATAACTATGTATTCCCCACGTGACTCGAATTTAGACGGCGCAGGTTCCAGTAGATCCTTGGAAATTACTGCTCCTCGTTATCGATGCGACAGATTCATTTCGTGGGAGGGGGTGGTCGCGACGCGAGACGAGGCTAATCACCTACAATTACTCCCCCTCAGCCACCCCTCTGCGACCACGAAACATCTCGCTGATCCGTGTAACGTTGACTTTAAATTCGATCGTTGACCTACCGGTTCTCTGCTGCTGCTGCTGCTGCTGCTGCTGGAAAGAGGCAGCCATCGCGGAAGGCAGCCACCCCCTCCGGCCTCCTCGTGCAAAAACTGATAAGGAAAATATATATTCCCACTCGACTTCGCTTCTATAACCTTTCGCGCTCCTTTAAACTCCCGGCTGCTGACGAGGTATCTTGGAACCTGGCCAATTTACGTCCCGCTTTTCTTTTTCCTTTTTTTTCTCTCCTTCTCGTCGAACAGTCGGGCAAAAACGCCATTGAAACAATCCCTTTATTTCCGCCGCGAGTCCGCGAGTCTTTCGACGAATATTATTCCGGCGAAATTGGGAAATTCATCGATTGGTCTCTTGGACTTGTTCAACGTGTTTATTGTAGAAATGAAAATTCGCGAATTTATTTATCATTTGTGCACAAAAATATTTATCGTTCTCTATCGATACCAATTACGGTGAAATATCGGAGCACGCGAAGATCATGCAAAGAGCTCGTGGTCTGATCGGTGTAAGTTACTTTCGATTAACCTCTTGCCGCTTTCTAAACGCGTGTTGTCAACGTTTGTTGTCGCTGAAACGATTACGCTCGTGAAACAGAGAGTAGGTACGTGCAGCTGTTGTGAAAATTGAGTTAAATTGTAAGAAAAGAACGCTAGTTCTTCTTTTTCGAAAAATCAATAATTTTATTGTTGAACTTCATTCATAGTTGGAAAAATATTTAGAAACGATGTAAAAAGAACTAGACAAGTTCTCTACTGGCAAAATATTCTGAAACGTCTAAAATTTACTTAAATTTTATTTAAGTTTTATTCTTCACAAAAAATTTAATTCAAGTGACAAATTGTAATCATTTCCCTAAAATTGCCATTTCTTCGCAGCTAAGAGATTAGGAAAGACTTGTGTTATGAAAATACCGCTTTTCTTTCTTTCTTTTTTTTATAAAACCCTCAGTCAACAATTCAGTCACTATCACTGGAACTATTAAAAGTATCATTGTAACAACATTGCTATTGAAATTATTCGGAATAATAACCAAACTGTTCCGTCGACTAACAGCATCAACAACAAGAAGATATTTGCAATTTTTAATGAGAATTCACTCATACTGACTGACTTCTAAACGTTCCACGTATCAATGAATATATTACAAGATTCTTAATCACGCTCGCGAATTATTCCGCGTTTCTTCTGCAAATGAGTTAACACTTTTGCTTCTTGTTTCCTCTGTACATACACAGAGACGTTTTTTCCTTATCTTATCGAAGAGTCAACAACGATTGCTTCGACAAGTATGCATGCACCTTGACTCCTTGACTTCTGTTCAAGCGTACGATCGTAACGCAAATATTAATTTACGCGAAATATCGAATTTCCAATTTTTACGTTACGCACGACGTCTAATTTTCATAATTCACGCAAAGTATCAAATATTAATTTAACAATGCGGTTCTCGTTTATCGAACACGAAGAAGTGCGTCGTACTTGCTTCAGCGGCCATGGTGCTTTTACAATACACCACGAGAGTCGAATTCCTTTGAACGCCTTGATCGAGAATTCTATGATCAACCGTTACTTAACCAAGATACTTTGGCAAGTAATCACACAGTCATCGTTAAGAATCCTATGCACCTTGGCGCGGCTCGTTGCATCGTAATAATGCCCTATTCATAAACAACGGTGGCAATCGAACCTGGCAAAGTTTCCTCCGCGGATGCAAAAACTGTAATTACATTCTCGAGAGAGCACGTTCTCGAGAAGGGGTAATATC
Source organism: Tetragonisca angustula (assembly GCA_036937485.2). Classification (NCBI taxonomy): domain Eukaryota; kingdom Metazoa; phylum Arthropoda; class Insecta; order Hymenoptera; family Apidae; genus Tetragonisca; species Tetragonisca angustula. The sequence goes on along the minus strand of JAWNGG020000072.1, from coordinate 830,327 downwards.
AAGAACTGAACCGAAACGCTGTGTCGTGTAGCGTTGCAAATAGTCACGTTCCTGTTACACGTTTATATGCATGTATGTATCAGGAGTATTTGGCGTACTTTGCATCGAGCACAAAAGATTCCCCTATACAGGGTGAATCACCTTTAAATTACGCGTATAATGAAAAATTGTTTGATGACAAAAGTTTTATGGTTTTTAAGAGGGGCAAAATATCGTATCGAACAACTTTTATGTTAAACAATTTTTTATTAGACGTCGGGCATAATTCAAAAGTTATTTCAGGCGTGCAAGTTACGTGAATCACCCTGTATACAAAGGTGAAGACAAATTGTTGTAAAATATCTCCTCAAGTCATCAAATTTTGGACCAATCTGGGTTAACACTTTTTTACTTGGAATTTAATATCCTTTCGATTTATGACAAAAAAAATATATGGTAAAGAAAAAACGAAGATGACCTTGGAAGTTTCGAAATCATTCAACACACGCAGAAAATTGTTACGCCATATTTTACATTCGTTCAAGCCAAACAACTTTCGTATCGAACAATTTTTCATTGGACGCACAATTTGAAAGTTGTTTCAAGTGACTGCACGTTACGTGAATCACCATGTATAACCACCGCGTAGTGTACTCTCGTTAGAAACATAGAATCAACGATTATGGCTGTAATGCGGGTAAGTTTGAGGAGATCGACGATACGACCTATAGTATAATACCTACGTATTTACTTATGTACGTTCGTACTGTGTAACGTGCTTTGCAATCAGTTGATGCAACGTAACATAATTGTTACTAAACATCGCGCACGCGACTCCGTATGTTTAATCGAGAGATTTGCTCGTTGGGACGGAATTTTCGTTAATGCCCGATTAATTAAACTCACGCCGATCGAGTTATTTAATCGCGAATTCCTTTTGTACGAATTCTCTAATTAACGAGCAATTGCCGATACGAATCTTGATTACGAGCGAAGCCAATTACGGCGCACGCCGCCCGAATAATCGAATTGTTAGACAAAATATTATTAAATGAAATATTTAATATTTAAAACGAATTGTCCCGCAAATTCGTATTAACATCAAATGGAGAAAAAAGAAACTCTTCGAGCAGAGTTTCTCTTTTTCGCTTCTCCAGACGCTGAGGCAACTGACTGCGGACCATAACGAGTGACCGAACCGCGTACAATAATTCGTCGCTTTCCTTTTGAACTCGTCGGTATCACTAGGATAGAAATTATTGAGAAGTAATAAATTTATTATTTGTTTTACCCGGGTTATACTTAATATAATATAATATATAACGTATGATTATAATATAATACTGTACTATAATACAATATAATATATAACATACAATTACAATATAATACTGTACTATAATACAACATAATATATAATGTAGAATTATAATATAGTACTATACTATAATACAATATAATATATAATATACAATTACAATGTAATACTATACTACAGTACAATATAATATATAATATACAATTACAATATAATACTATGCTACAGTACAATATAATATATAATATACAATTACAATATAATACTATGCTACAGTACAATATAATATATAATATACAATTACAATATAATACTATACTATAATACAATATAATATTATACTACAATACAATATAATATATAATATACAATTACAATATAATACTATACTATAATATAATACAATATAATATATAATATACAATTACAATATAATACTATACTACGATACAATATACTATATAACATACAATTACAATAATACTATACTATAATACTATATAATATATAATTATAATATAATACTATACTATAATATAATATAATATATAAATATACTTAAAGCTGACAAAATATTGCAATTTTGGAGCAGAAATTTTTCGACGTCCGGCATTCCAGCGCAAGAGGTTAATAGTCCCAGATGTTCCAGTAACAATCCGATCCAAAGGGAGCGAGAAACCGAAATAAAACATCCCCTCATCCCTCGCACAACGCTCCCTCCGCGGAAAGATGTAAATCTGTGCCGAATAAAACTTCTATTCGCGATGCGAATAGAATCGTTCAAGCGGCAATCGATACGTTTATTTACGGCCAGTCGTTGTGACAGCACTCTTGAAATTGCGTCTCGGCGCAACCTTCTGCTCCCGCGATTTACGAGTTGAACTTCGCTTGTAACTAATATCGAACATTAGTCTTACTCCTCCGTTGTTACGGAAACGCAATTTCTGCTACCGTATCGCGTATCGCGATATTAACAACGTTCTTCGTTCCTTTTTTATTTGTTTCCAGTCCGAGTAATTTTGTGATATGTTCACTTTTTCTTTTCCTCTTGCAGTCGAAGAGTTACAAATGAACAGGATTTTCCTGAAAATCTTTTCTCTCTTCGCCACGAAAAGACACTTTCAGTTCTAATTTTTTAATATTGGCCGACACGTTTGACGTAAAAATATTAGTATCAATTCTGTTAAGGAACTTTATCTTTTAACAGTAGTACTACCAAGGATTATGAGCACAAGATTTTCATCAGAAATTCATCAACGAGAAAACAAAAAATAGAAAAACTGTAGAATACAATAGAATACACAAGAATAGCTTTTATTTGTGTATTTTCTCGAAAAAAAAAAATCATTTAAATCTGTAAAAATATACTGTTTCACGTCTGTAATATATCCAACGAGAATTATGAATTAGTCATTTTGACCACTTCGGTAGTTCTACAATGATAGTGTTAATGAAAGATAAAAGTTCAAATATTTTAATATCGAGCGAAGAGGGAGGCACAAAAATGTCAGTTTCAATAAATAAATAAATTATCGTTTCAACGAACGATATCTCAACTTTTTGTCCACGGCGGAGCTCCCGTTTTCAGCCTCTTTAATTACAGTGTCTACGAATCGAGACTGCGCGAGGGAAAATCTATGATATCCTCGGTAGAAAGAAAAGAAAAGAAAAGACAAAAAAAAAATGCGTGTGTTTCAAAAACGTTCCCGAGACTTTTGGCTCGCGATGCGGGACACGTAGCTCGCATCAATCAGCGGCAGGCTCGTTTAAGGCAATATACGAGAAGGCACGAGTTCCTGCAACGAAGCACGTATTTCCCAAAAGCTGCGGAGGGCCCCAGACGAAATTCACCGAGTTGGCACGTTTACCCCGGGGCGAGAAAAAGCTGGAAACACTTGCTAAACTGTGACTACGAAAATATAGCGTCTGACCAGATAGCAGCGAAAAGGAAAGAAACATTGCGAGCGAGAGGATTTTATTCGTTTCATAGGAACACCTGTCACTGGCCAGCCAAATTCTAGTTAAGGTGGTGTTCTAGTGTAAACTGCGTGTTTTTTTAACTTTGTTCGGGAATTTTTCGCAAAGAAACTATTATACCTTTTGCAGTCAAATTGACAAGGTTTATCTGTACGTATTTCAACGTTTGAAGAAAAAAAAGTTGGCACTGTATATTCTTAAACGTAGTCGCTTTTAAAAAAGGTCGTCTCACGGTGTCCATGATTCCGGCGATTCTGCTTGTCGGAAATAGAAAGAAACGTGAATGTTCCTTAATTAGTACGAGTTTGGCTATAGCAGGTACCGAAAGCAAAAGCAAAAAGTCGGTAATTAAAAAAGTGGCGATACTTTGAAGTTCGATTATCGATTTTTGCATGTTTTTGTTAAACTTTGGAAGCTTACAAAAATATAAAAAATAAAATTTTTTGACTGATTCTGATAGAGGCTATAGTCACACATGTACTAAATGCGTATTTAAAATTTTGAGTCAAGTAGATTTTTGAGATATCATGGACACCGTTTTGAAAAACATGGTTTCCAGAAAAATGCCTTTAAAGTTTAGCATTGACGCTGGTCGTCGCGTCCATCAAACAACCATAACTCCGTTAATTTTAAGAGTTCGCACATTTATTTTTGTCCTTTGCAAATATGCAAAAAAATAAATCGATTTTTTTCAAAAATTCACACTAGAATAGCCCCTTAAGATGGACAAGGACAAGAATAAAATTTCCTTTCGATTTGATTTTATTGTCACTTCCGTGTATCAATTGTTGTGACACTGTCATTTGTCAATCCAAATGCACTTTTGGCAATACAGATCACAGCGTTTTCGCTTTTTCTCCTCTCGAGAAAGTCTTGCCCCGTCGCTCGATTCGCTCGACACAGAACGTTCGAGGAATGTGAAACTAACGTCCCAATCTTAGTTACAGAAGGTACCGCGAAATAGCACCAATTTCCCCGCCCGTCGCATCGTCAGCAGCGCGGGTTTTAACAAGGAAATCGTTAGACGGAGCGTGATTAACCCCGCCGTTGCGATAATAAACGAGCTACCAGCTTCATAATTCATCGGTGCCCTGGTCTCTTTTCTTGTTTGCGATTACGCTCGCACGTTCTTCTTCCTCGCCCTGCTCCATCTCTCGTTTCCAATATACGTTTGCATAGAGACAATATTTAATAAACGATCGCGCAAGTGTTACGACAAATAATCGAATGAGAGAACGTTGACTTACGCGTCCATCCTTTGGTTGGTAATTTTATTCATTTTGTGCACTTGAAAAAGCTTTTCAACAATTAATTCAATTAACTTCGTGTTTTTATTTTCGAAGAAAAGCAGTTTAATTAATTTCGTTTTTAATTTCTGACAAATTAATTCAATTAATTTGGTAATTTGCAAATTATGCAAATGACTCGTGATTATCTACAGAATACTCCAGATATGTATTCTGCAAAGGCCACGTCGCAAAAGATTATTTTGCAAAGGCCATTTAACGAGCAACAACTGCATAAAAATCGTCGATGCACGAATACATTGTTCAGTGTATTGCACATTCACTGCATAGGCGATTGCCACGGCGAAACTTTTGAAAGAATGCGAAACGAAGCACGTTCGTTTCTTATTATAATCCGTAGACGGTGCAATAAGTGTCGAAGAAAACAAAGGAAAATTCCTATAGTACACGGCATAGCAAGAGAGAACCTGTTTCGCAAAGTGATGGGAATGCATCGTCGCGGAACGAGGGTGGCAGATAAGAGACACGATGGAATTTCTTGCCGTAATTATCGCGCGACTTTGTCATAGGCATCCTTCGACTTCGAGTCCATGTATAATTAAGAATAATTAGCATTTAACCGTGTAAATTAAATATACTCGGTTTTCTCTACGACATTCTGTATCTTCGTGTTTTTCTTCTGTTCTGTTTTTTTTTCTTTTTTTTTTTATGGAACAATTACACCTTTGCATATTTATATTTTTATTAACACGTATGTTTATTATATATATTCGATTGCTCACGACTAATAATTAACGAAAACGATCTTGCAATTACTCACAGCAGGAATTTCTTTCTGAGAATGCCTTTTTCTAGTAAAATAGCGTCAAATCGAAAGCGGGAGTGTCGAAACGAAATGAAAGCTGCATTCCAGGTGGAGTAGAAACAGAAATCCTTCGAAATAGACGGAGCGGGGATGGCAAATGAGGCAATTTCGTATTCTGTTGTCCGAGAGATCGAGCCTTTCATCTTCCTTGTTTGCAAATTCCCATCTCAAAGCATAATGGCTCGAAGTAAATTGACTTTACATATTGGAGTACGATTACCAGGTTTGTCACCAATATCGTGTTAATTTACTGATATATGATGTAATATGTTAAACATTTAAAATATCTGGCACATAGATCCGTTTCAGCTATGTCATATATGACTAATTTATCAACATCACGCTAATGATATGATATTATATAATTAGTTTATTAATATCTTGTTAATTATGTTTATTATATATTATGTTAAATATATATAATATTTAATATTTAATATATATTAAATCTGGAACAGATTTATTTCAGCTATATCATATAATTAATTTATAGTATCATGTTAGTTTATTAATATACAATATATAATATATTAAATATATGAATATTTAATGTATATTAAATTCGGAACACATTTATTTCAGCTATATCATATAATTTTTATCAATATCATGTTAATTATTACACACAATTATTTCATATCATATAATTAATTTATAACATCATGTTAGTGTATTAATATATAATATATAATATACAATATCATGCTAATTATTATGCGTCAATTTTTTCATATCATATAATTTAACGTATCAATATCACGTTAATTTACTAACATATAATATATAATACATTAAAATATAATATATAAATATTAAAATATATAATATCCAATATTAAATATTAAAATATGATACATATATAATATTAAAATATGATACAGTTAAAACATCTGAAGCACTGATTTGTTTCAGCTGTACGTACATTTGCGAGCATTCATTTGCCTCCATTTTATTTTGCAGAAACCTAATCGTCCAATTTTATTTTGTAAAAAAATAAACGTTCAATCGTGCTCGTGTTTTCACAACCTTCCAATCTCACAAACTTGAAATATCACAATATATTTCCACAATTTAACGGTTGACTCGCTTGCTTTCCGTGTTCCGTACCTTATTCCTTCGATCTCCTGCTCGACCTGCGTAAGCCTAATATATTGCCCCCTTATCCCACGAATCGTGTAAGCGTAAATTTAATAAATGTCTTACGAAAATGACCGAATCATTTGTTTGAAGCTGCTCGAGCGTCTTAACCTAGATTAGTTATTAAATGAGAGCTACTAAGTCGCGGCAGTTATTCACAAAGTAACACTCCGATCTTGGAAAATGCGTGCAAGTGTTCTGACACATACACACACACACGATATGTACATAAGAGCCATGTCGTGTCAGACGCTGGCTCTGATAATTAGATTTATATGCCTAACAGTCTGCACGTATTTATCAACTACGTTACGTTACGAACAATCGTTCGCGTTCTAAGACCAGAGTCTCTCTCTGCCAATCAAACCAGATCGACGAGAATTATTTATAGAGAATTTCGTTAAGAATTGACGGCGACGATCAGGTTGAAAACATTTCACGCGACGCAAAATACAATGACTCGCGAGGAAAAACTCCTTAACATTTACTGTCGAAAACTTTTGAAAAGCCTTTTAAAATATTAGCGCTACGACGACGCGCAATTATCAACGATTATTATCACTTAGACGTCGCAACGATGAGGAGTGACTCAACTTTTCCCTATTTGCATTTATAATCAAGGATTCTTGCATGGCCAAAGTGTTTGGCTAATCGTAGAAAAGTTTTACCACGCGTAAAATTTTAACGTGGCGTTAGACGAAAGTTTTTTTCTAAATGTCCACTGGCACTCTGCCGCGGATCATGTTTGGAAAAGGACAAATATTCGACGGTGATCGACGAATCGTTCGACACTTGAAGCGATATTTAGCCGTTGGTCGTATTTAAATGGAAAATCTCGATTACGAGACACTGCTCGCCACGACGAGAAATAAAACTGCTGAAGATAAAAACGTTTCAACGAAATTTCAGTGTGTCAAAAGGTCAGAGATTTCCACAATCACGAGTGAAATACGAGCATTATGTAATTACGCCGATCCAGCGCACACTTTTACCAATCTCTTTAAAACAAAAACCTCCGTTTTAATAATTTCACTACTGAGTTAACAAAATATCTCGAATATCTGGGCATTCAGTTTCTCCAGATAGATCGCACAAATTTTCTGAAAATGTTAATAAATATTCTAGTCAAATCTTCAGCCATGGATGTGTAAGACACGAATGTAGTTAATTTCTACGTTAGCAATAATACGGAGATTAAGTATGAATAATACTTATTTAATAACAGTGCGGGTGATGAACACAGATTGACAACTAATATAGGTCACAACTTGAATTAACTCTTTAAACAGTTCGATCTTTACACTTTACAACTCGCTCGACTCTCTACTTTTCCAAAAGGAAAAACACATTTCTTCGTGCTACAGACCAGATCTGCCATAACTAATTCTAAGTGCAACTAAAGATATAATAACTACAACTACAGGTCATGACTTAACGACCTACGACAATGATCGACGACACTACGACAGTAATAATAAACTTGTAACGCGTGATTGTAAAAGTTCTGTTTATGTCAGTGGTTACCAACCTCTGTTTGTCCGTGCCTCTCCCAAGCATCTATAAAATCTTGATACCTCCTCCCCATCCTTGTGACACCTATTATTCCTATTGTTCAAAAAGTGAACGTTTGATCGCGGAGGAAGTCTAAACAAGACTCTAAATAAAGTGACGTCCATGAAAAAAAAAAAGAAAAAAAAAAATTAGAAAGACAAACTTTTATTTTAAAAAATCCCCAAAAAAATATTCTCTGTTAATAACTCATTCGCGAATTGCCCGCCTTGTGGGGCGTGGGCCTCGTTTATGTGAAAAGTTCTTTGGAAGGAATTGCTTTCAGTCGTCAGCCAACCTCCATCCATCCTAAATGATTCGGGGCAGAGAGTTTTCTACAATCAAAGCGCGTGGAGAACTGGTTCGCTGGAAATCCCGCGTTCGAGTTTCACAGCACGTTACACAATTAGCGCGTTGCTCCGGCAAGACACGAGATTGTCCCTTGCTTTTATGAGAGTCAACAACTGGTTATGCGCAAGGTCGTGCTGCGTTACGCTCCAGTCGGGTCAGTGCACAAGACCCTGTTGTTTCCTCCCTTTCGTTTGAATTTGCCTGAACGATCGTGCGAGAGGAATCGTCATCGTCGAGGCGACCGCCGAACGAGCGAAAAAAAACCAACGTTTTTTCACTCCAAAAAAAAGAAAGAAAAAAAAAATTGTCGGCTGATGCATCGCTCGACCGCACAGAGCAAACGTAGAAACCGAGGGAGGGGAAAAGGCAGCTAAAAAATTGATGACCTACTGTCAGCCGTAGCTGACTGACGTTCATAGATGCGTGCATATATACATTCCATCTCGGCAGATTAAAAGCGGACTATGGCGCATTTAGGTCATCGCACGCACGGCCCCCATTGTTTTAACCTAATGCGTCGCCGAGAGTGGATTTCCACTGAATTTCAGTCATTGTTGCACGCTGGCGCGAGCTGCCGATCGGCGGCATCGGCAGCTTCGATATCGATACGATCGATATTTTCTGACGTACAGATTGAAAATCGTTGCCAGTCGATTAGTTCTCTAATCACGTCGTGTAACCGAGATCAATCGAATTAAAAGTGAATGGATTAGCGAGACGTTGCGCATCGCATAATCGACGATGTTTCACGGTCTACTCGTGCAAACATTTGAAATGTAATTTAAGACACACGCTTGTCACTTCAATCACCTTCGATATTCTGCCATTGAGCAAATTTAATCTGAGGGTATGAATCATCGATTACTGTTTTATTTTGTACTAATGAATCATTAAACTATCGGCAAATTATATAACGTGCTCTGAAATAAATTCTACGATTTGGAAATGATGAAATATTCACGGACGATGGTGTTTGAGGTAGTTTGAGGTAGTTCGATTAATTAAAAATAAACTCGTTTTACTTATTTTTGATCCTTTATGCAATTTAATGTTTAAATTCAGTTTCACGAAAATTATTGGTTTCGGTTGATCTAACATTATCTTAATTAATGTGTAGTCTGCGCGAATGACATTTTTCAAGAGACCTTTCAAGATTTTTCTTTCAAACATACCAAGCACAGACGAAATACGCGGCGATCGCTCGCCCGTTTAATTAAATTTCAATCCCGACGAACGAAAACATCTCGAATAATTCCAGTAAAACGATTCCGGCTCTCTAACGGAATGAAAGAATACAATAGGCAACGTGGCAACAATGATCGCATTGAACAGACTGCGCTTGCCGATAAAGAATAAAAGACGTGTTATTTGTCTTGCAAACGATTCCGTTTTGTCCGCTCGTCTCGTTCCCGAGTGTCTCAGCAGTCCGAAATTCTCGACGACTTTTGCAACTGCGAAAATGTGTTGTCCATTACATTTTCCGGAGTAATTCCATTACACCATCGCCATGACGACGAATTTGCCCGAACTCGAGCCGGAGCACGATGAAACCGCGTATTCGTGAAAAGAAGTCAACACACACATACATACACACGCAGAAAAAAATAACCTCGAGTTGTATGTATTTCGCTTCTGGCGTTCCTGTTCCACGGTTCGTAAACATTCCGCGCGATATCGGCGAGCGGAACAGATTTCGCGTTCGCCGACGTAACCTCCGGGAAACACCCATTTACATACGCTTAGAATCTCTTAATCGTGCCCTTCGATCGGCGAGATTCCGGTTTCACGGTTTATCGACGAGAAGGCACAAGGCGGGGAAAGATACGAAACAACGTGTCGTCACTATCGGTAACATCGTGACAGCCTCTGACAGCCACTGTCAGCTGTCACGTGAGCGAACGAACAGGGGAAAAAGAAAAAAAAAAAAAAAAGAAAGATAACAAAGTGCCGATGGATTTCGGCAATGCGAGGTACTTACTCACCGTTCGACGTCTTCCGTCGACAGTCGCCACGAAAATGCCTGGAGTTTTTCTTTCCTTCCTCCTCGATCGCAGCTTTCAGGAGACCCTCTCAAAGCTCGCGAGTGAATCGCAACATCGTCTCGCGCATTTTCGGTCGTTTCGAGGATCAATCGGTCCGTTGGACTGAACGCAGTATTAACGTCTCGGCGAATCGCGGCCGGGCAAGCAACGTCGGGCAACCATGTGATCGTGTCGGTGTCGCTTGACAGAGAGCATCGTCGCCAGCGAAAGGACAAGGAACTCGCAGAACCTACCCGTGCCGCATGTACAGTTTTACAGGAGCAACACCACGCTCGCCCCGTGTCAGAGGCTCCTTCGTTCAAAGGCACGATCGTACGGTAAAACAGACACTGTCCTTGCACAGGATGTACGGCGAGATGACGAACACGCGGCGAAGGAGAACGTCAACGATTCGCGAACGATCGCCGCGGCTGCCGCTGGACGAGCCCGCCGTGAACTCGAACAGTCGAGGAAGACGCGAGTCTTCGGTCCCGAGACGACACTTTACCGCCGAGCATCCTTGGGGGACAAAAACTCTCGGCCGAGGCGGACGCACGCTCGGCAGCGCCTGCACGCGGCAGTGCCAGCAACTTGCACCGTGTCAAAGAACGCGGTCCACTGCCGCACCGCTGCCGCCATATTGACTCTGCGATGCTCCAACACGCACGCGCGCGACATCTACCCGCCATTTTCTCTAACCTCTTGACCGTTAACCGTTCGTTCGCGCGACGAGGAAAGCCGTTCGTTTCTCGTTTGAATTACCGCGAGTGAATTTCGGTGAATTTGTGAAAAGGAGCTCGAGTTTGACGAAGCTGAAAGAACGGCTCACATCCACTACGATAACTCGGCAAGTAGAACTATATTTTTGCTTCAAATATATTCAATTGAACGCTGTGCCGTGACACGACGATAACTTCGTTTCGTTGAAAATTCGAAATGACGAAACAAAATTGGGGGGGGGGGGGAAGAATGCGTCTCTTGCGCTGAAGTAACGTGCCACGCACGTCGAGAATATTTGGACCAAAATTGCAATATTTTCTCAGTTCTCTAGGTAAATATATTTAAAAATATAACCCAGGCAAATAATAAATAGTAATTTCTGTCCAGTGATATACCACCGATGAATTCAAAAAAGAAGACGAATTGTTGTATATACGGTTTGGTCACTCGTTACGGTCCGTGAACCAGTTACCAGCGCAAGAGATTAAATCGTTCAAGTGATTTCGATCTTCCTCTTTTGGTCTGCGGTTCATTCAATTTTCAGTGCTGTTCGACGTCAACTTCGGAACCGTTCGGGAAGAACTTGTAAATAGTAATCCCTCGAGAGGGAAGCTATTAACGGGAGACTTTTGAATTCGATTCAAGTCTGTCAGTTTCTCGAACTCGTTCCTCCTGCTCCTATTGATACCGGACTCTTGAAGCTTGCCGTTTCTTTTTTTATTTTCTCGGCCAGTGTATTATTTGCGCCGCGATTAAATTTGCACAGCCAAGCTATTTCGCTCGTGCCTTTGTTAATACTTACGGACGGAATTTCTCGCTCCGTTTCGCTTCGTTTAAACAACTCTGCGAGAGTTTCCCCCCTCCCTCCTTTCTTTCAATAGAAACCGCCATTAGTTTAAACGAATGTTTCATAAGATTCTTTCAGTCTTCTAACGAATGTTGGAAATAAAACGTTGTAATTAACCAAGAGGTTTGTATATACATACGTGTTTTATGTAGCGTACAAAACAAAATGTGGTATTCAGTACAATAACAATAGGCAGCGTGTGAACCAATTTTCTACGTACACCTCGTTTCTTCAATTATACTCATAAAAACATGAATTTGCATAAAATCCGAGGTCTAATTATTATGACCGTCGAGGGGGCGATGAAAATATCTCGCCCTCTTCTACCTATTTCCATTATTTCCACATTCCATTATATGTTATTTCTCTCGCGCTCATTTGCACGATAATTGTCAAATCACTCATTCCGAGAAAGTCGAAATTTTACGTCGAATAATAATGTTTACGCTCACCAAGTTTATCCATAATTCATCTCCGTTAAATTACGCCGCAACAGTAAATTATTTCCACGTTGTCAGATAAAATCGGCCAGTGTTTATTTAATCAGGGGGCGTGACGTCAGGAATACGTACATGTCTCTCTAACGATTCTTCTTTCGTTCGACGTTTGAGTTGATTAATAAAAGAAAAGACGAATCGAATAAAAATGTTTCTTCTTCAAATTACAGTCTCGACCAAGAACAAAGTCAGAAGAGAAATGTGAGAATTACTTCGTGCTCTTTCTATTCTCGACTGCCAATCGTTTCTACGAGAATTCATCCTAAAATTATCCGTAAATCCACATTCGGATAATCTGTACTCCGATAATCGAAGTTCTGTCGTATAAATGGTTGTATCACAATTTTTTTCTTTTTTTCTTTTCTTTTTTTTGAGATTGAAAGTTGAGATTGAAGAAACTGGATGTAGGGAATAGGTTGGCTGAAAGCAGTTTCGTATTTGGGGCATCTGCAAAACCGAACAGCAGTTAAGTAGTCGCAGTGACGAGTAGTCTATTTCGTCTTTTGGCCGACGAGGCAACCCTTTCTATTCGCACCACCCTCTCCTGTCATCCTCCCCCACCACCTCACCGACTTTGCTTTCCACGCTTCCTCTCTTCTTCCTTTTCTGAAACGCGCTCGTTTGCCTGTTTTCCGTAGAGCAACCTCGAAACATCTCCGTATCAAGGTTCTCCTCTTTGCTTCGTACAGTTAGTCCATCGACGTATTAACACGTCCACCGGATTATGTCCAGTTGCCATATGCAAATTACGTTTCAATTTGATCTACTCCAATTTCTGTTACGTCGAAACAGCCGTCGCTGCATCGGTGAAAGAAATTCAATAGAATCCTGAGTAATTGGTAATATTACTAAATTGATAAGAGACAAGCTGCTACCATTGTCGTAATTTTAGGAAATCGACAAAATTTAATTCAAAACGTCGTGGTTAATATTCACTAAAGAGCTGCCTTTTTTTTTCTTTTTTTTTTTCTACTGTGAGATAAAATTAATAATCACCAATTTCTAAAATCAACTCGGCACCAATTACGCAACTCGCGCCAACAGTAATTTAGATTCAATTTGTTTTTATTACCAAGCTTGTTGGCGGCGCACAAAAGAGTTCATTAGCCTCGTAAAATTTCGCTATAATAATGTTAGTTCAGTTACGCGGCAGGCAGAGCTGATAACAACGTTTGCAATCAATAAACGAACCTTCGTTTAATGCGATTTGATACAGTCAATTTTCGGTGAAGGAATTTACTTTGTGTAGGCGTCTCCATCTGGTGTCGCAGCCGGACAACGAACTGCCTTATCACGTAATCTTTCGTACGAAATTCGAACGAGAGAATCTTTGTTTGATCTCCGTCCGATCAACCGTAACAGTGCCGTAATGAATTGAAGTTCAATTGAAAGGGATGCTAGGCTCGCGTGCATTAGGCAAAATTTATTTTTGGAGCTGATGCCTATCGCCATCTTGAATGCATCTACGGAAACTGGGAGACGCTTTCGTGCGAAACACAAAATCAATAAAAGGTATACTGTAAATAGCTAATGCGCTTTTGCAAAATCATGCGAGAACACACACGCGACGTTTAAAGCGGATATCCGAGATTAATAGAGAGGGGAATGGTGATTAGGTTTGTCCAGTGATGAAGCACGATTAGATATGTACGAGTGTATTTAACATGTACTTATATTCAAACACTTACTGATATTACATCGTTGCGCAACTGCAAAAAATGCCGATCGCGCCGATCTTATCGCGACCATTGAGAAAAATTGTCGTTTATTATTTTCGATCGTCGACGAAATGCGAATTTAGTTGCTCGGTTGTCCTCTCTCTTTTTTCTCTCTCATTTAATTTTATTATTAACTTCCTACAAGAGAGAATTGAACGAAACATCCTCGAGAGTTCAGGAGTTCAGTAAAAATTTGTTTCGTTCGCCAAAATTTTTAGTCGAGGTATTTCTTGCATCTTTAAATTTCGCACGAACGTACAGGACATCTCTCGTACTCTCAGACTTCGTATTTTTTTACTATCAATTCACCGACAAGTAATTAGCAGTCACTCGACGCGTCACTCCTATCGAGACGCTTATCCGGCGATTTCGTTGTTGGAGTTCGCGGTAACCGAAGAGAGCAGCTTGCAAAACGAGCAGTTCGAGGAACCGAACGGAATGCAATCGGACACCTGGACACCCTGGACACCCTGGGGTCCCTGGAAACCCTGGATCCCCTAAACTCCCTGGAATCCCTGGACTCCCTGGAGTCGCATCGACGCATCGATGAATAACACGTTAAAAAATAACTGTCAACCGCAAGAAGTCATCGTCCGAGCGTGGATCAGTCATTCGACAATCGCGCGAAAAAAGAAAAAACTTATCGAAACTGGAAGATCCAAATGCTCGACAGCGTTTCAATTCGTAAACTCTTGAATCGTGGGATATCGTGTTCGATATTTGACAAAAACCGACTGTTTCCCATTCAACTTTTTTTGGCAACTTTTTTGCATCATTTTTTTTTTCTTCCTCCGAGTATTTTAGCATCTTAAATAAAACAGTTGTTACTGAAACATACTTGGCTTGCCAAAATTTTGTTAAAAAGTTCAAACTTTACGCTGCTCGATCTCGGAATGTTTCACTCAATTTAAATCACCGAGAAACAACTCGACAACAAGCACGAATCGATTTTCAACTCGAACCCGTCGAGGTTCGGAAGGAATCGGTGAAATCCTGCTGCAAATCGGCCGACATTTTTCACAAATAACCGTGAAACGTTACGAACAGCATACAATGATTGTATAATACCATTTCATGCTATACATCTATCGAATCCCCTACGAAAATAGCCGACTACGTTCAACTAGATTCAGACAACGAACTTTCGCGTATTATGTATAACATCGGACATCGTAAATGCTATCGTTTTTTTTTTTTTTTCCGGACACGATCACCATTTCTCACGCACGTCAGGAACAGAGAATCGTTCGGATATGTGACGACGGATGAATGACGACGTACGTTCTTGATAAAGTTTTGACAACAACCATACGACGATGATTGTAACTTGAAACTTGCAAGCAACATCTTGAGCGCACAATTGCATTCGCGAGTACCTTGTCACAGATAAATATATCGTTCAGGCATCGCGAGGTACCCTTTAAGCGACATACTTTCACGCCCAACGCAAATTCCGCGTGGAATGATATGGGAAATTTCGACAGTTAACACGCTAAATGGGATATATGGTTCGAATGCACGGTCTCTAACGTTAAATTACTCTTATCTCGTAGACACGATTAGGATCGTTTTGGCAACGGTGTCTATTAATACGCGTTTCGAAGGGGCAAGCTTAATCTCTACAAATTATTTAATGATAATTAAAAAGATAATTATCTAAAGATAATCAGAACGAAATGGAGGGAGGAAAGTTACAACGTAAAAAACGCGATGTCAAAAGTATAATTAACGTCTCCGTATACTAGCCTAATCGTGAACCTACGAATTAAAAGGTTGTCCAACTAGAAAATAGCCCAGCTATTTAACGACGAACGAAGCTCGATCGCAACTAACTAGAGAGTAATTGCAGGGATTACGTTTCGTTTCGTCGTCTCCTTCTACTTTTTCAAGTGTCTTTTTTGATTTGCTGCGAGAATCGTTCGAAAAGAAATGATCGCGCGTTGTAAACAGTAGGACGCGCACGGCAATAGAAAATCGTATACGATATGTGTGAAGGAATTGGCACGGATACACGCGTCTCGTACGTAGAAAAAACGTCGTTTCGAAAAATTGTTCCCGTTTCTTCAGCGGTGAAACAAAAATCGTCCTCCCATCGTCGATCGTTCGTCGATCGGTCGGTAAAACGTACTCGAGGTGGACAATCACACGACATACATGGCGACACACTTCGTGAAAATATCGGCAAGCAACGTACGACGAAGCCTAAGTCTCGCAAAAGAGCAGGGATTTTCTCGAAAGGTAGCCGGGTGCGAACGAATCCGGAATCGATCGGCTAGCTATTCGCCTCTCGAATGTTCTCGAAACATCGGGCATCTCCATCCTCGCGATCGTTCCAATCGATCCAAGAGCGATATATACCGCGAGATGACGATTAGATCCTACTGCTTCATCTTCTTCGGTTGGCCGCTGTTCGACAAATGCTTCCACAGGCCGGTGATCAACGGCACGTCCCGGAAGCTGTCGGCCGTGGGCTACGCCTGCTACGAGCACATCAGGTCCACGGATCTCGATTCACCCCAGGCGTTTTGAATTTTAAAGCCGGTCGCCGGCCTTGGTACAACGTGGTGCGACGCCGGCGTCGCGCTGTGTCTCAGAGTCGTCATGGGGATGCTGGTGGCGTTGCTCTTGCCCTTCTGCATCTTCTTCCCGTCTTCCTCCTCGAAGCAAACCTGAAAATATCAGAGGAAAACTTTCGTCGATCGATCTTGGTAGTGCGCGCTGGTATTTTTACCGAAACATTTTTATTTTTATTCGATAGAGAGAGAGAGAGAGAGAGAAAGAGAGAGAGAGAGAGAGAGAGAATTATGATCAGAGACCAAATCGGTATTACGGATACCGGTAAAATACCGATATTTTTAGGTCACTATTCGATTACGTTTGATGAAATGGTGCGAATACCGGTACGATGCTATCAAAACGATGTTAGGTCGGTAGATGTATTTCGATATGATACCGGTATAATACCGGTAAATAAAATATTAATATATGGAAAAGGAAGAGGAGACAATGATTAAATGTTTTCATAAAGCTGCCGATGGTAAATTTGATGACGCTTGTACACGTATTCTTTATTATTTCTAATGCTAATTCATCGTTGTATCTCCATACAATATCAACCACGATACTCTTACTTAATTTTAGAAAATGACCGATTTCTCGATACGTTTTTCCTTCCTCTCGGTGAAAAATGACTAATCGTCGTACGTCGATAAATCGAAAGAGGAGTTGAAACAACGATTAATCGTAGAATGGAAGAATATTCCGCTAAATTACTTAAAAAAAATTACTGGAACTATGCCTAAGCGTCTGCGATATATTGTTAAGGGCTACCTAACAAAATATTAATTATCGTTTATGTTAACAATTTTCAAATATTGTAGTTCCTCAAATGTCCGAATATTTTTGCCACGCTACATTTCGACATAGTTCAGTTTATCGTTTGATATCAAGAAAAGTATGTGCAATAAATAAATAAAACTGTAATGTTCTATTATATTATTAAAAAATAAATCCAAATTTACTATTTTAAACAATCGAAATCCACGACAATATTTTGAATAGCATAATGTCCGAGTATTAATAAGAGTCACTGTACGTAGAAAATGAAAACTGTGTTTTCGTCCGTGAAGCGGTAACGTACCGGTATATATTTCGGTATTTTTACCGTTGTGGACATCAAATACCGATAAAATACGTGTGAAAATACCGGTATGATCGTTTTACACCGGTATTAAAACCAATTTCCCAAATAGCGATTATATTACGATAACATGGGAGCAAATACCGGTATAACACCTAAACCTCACAATATTTCGGTTTCAGTCTCTCGTTATGACAATACGCCTACCCAGGAATTTCCAGCGGTCTTAGTCTCGTTCGACAGATCGATCAGAAGATTTTTCGGCGTATCGTTCGCGTTACGCAGCTCGCCATTGTCTTTGTTCTGCTCGTTGACTTTCGTCACGGATTTCGTCTCCTCTTCGTTCTTCTTCTTCTTCTCGTTGCTTTCTGAAAAGAGAAGAAGGCTCTACAATTCGCAGAAAGATACACACGCGCGCGCAATAAATAATAAAATTTTCTATCATCCCTCCGTTCGTGTTTCAAAAATTATTCAGCGCGTGTCGCTTCACAGTTTGTGCCTGTGTGTACAATAAACGATAAATATGCGTCCGTGAAATCTCACTTTATCGCAGATCACAATATAGAGCCCCTCTTCGCAACTCTACAGCACGGTTTCCTAGATACACTTTCGTTATCGACCCACACGTACGTACGTACACCGACGTCCAAGAGTCTTTGCGACCGTGTAAGTAGGACTATCGAGTGCAAACACTGATTTCTCGTTTATCGCTAATTGCTAGTATCGAAACATTTCGTCGGCCCCGAAACGAACAGTGAACCAGTGAGTCGCCTCGTTAATTACAGGATGCGTCCACTGTAAACGTGCATTCGTAAAAAAGTATCCTCGAATCGAGGACTATTGGTTTCAATGGTTACATTTACTCTCGCCTAAAATTACAGCGACGCTTAATCAAAAACATATCATTTCGACTGGTTAATTCTTGTCAATTCATGCGTTAAATTATTCGACAGTAAATGCATCATCCATCGATGCTTCGAATTTTCAGAATTTCAAATTTGAAATCATGGTGAAAAAATCGTGACGTCTCCACTTTCATATTCCCTGTAGCATATCGATTTATAAACGACAGCTCTTCGAACTTCAATTTGAACAAAACTCGATTAACGGCGGTATTATGTGACTTGTACAGTTTCATAGCTCGATACGCAAATAATTGCGGACCAGGAATAATCGCGGCTAATTCTCTTTGAAGAGAACCCGGTGCCCCGGCGAATGTTTGCGCGAACGAAGGAAACACGCGAGTTGTAATTGTTCTAGTTTTCCACAGTGTTGTAGTTTCGCTGCACACGAGGCTCAATATTGCCGGACAATTTCCTGGGGTGCACTCGTAACCTTCTACGAAGCTCTCCGCAATATCCGCACTCTCGGAGAGTTAAGTGCACGACCACGTAGATATTGCCCGCACCGACGCGGCTCGCCGACCCTTACCAACAGATCAAACGGTTCGGAATTGAACCTGCCTCTCTTTCTTCGTTCAACAAAATTTTGTCGTTCGGCTCGCCATTCTCGCTTAAAAGAGTTGCTATCGAACTCGTTTCAGTGTAGAAAGAAAAGAACGTGCGATATCATTGACAATGTGTGGACTGTGGATTTAAAAACTGCAGAAATGCAAAAATGTATAAAAGAAAAAAAGTCCAAAGTGTTGCAGTGTCTAAGATAATAAGAGATTTTTGCTTGAAAGAAAAAACTGTGTCATATCATTGACAATGTGTAAGACTGTGAATTTCGTAGGAAATTAATATATTTGTTCGCAGGAAATTTTGAAAATTAGAAATTGCAGAAATGACCTGAATGCAAGAATGTGTGAAAAAAAATCCAGAGTACTGCTACATGAAAATTCGCAGTCTCTAATAGGGCTCTAATAACAGTCGTTTTTGCTTGAAAGGAAAAACTGTACAATGTCTTTGACAATGTGTAGACCTGTGGATTTTATAGGAAATTAATACACCTACTTATGGAAAATTTTGAAAACTGCAGAGACACACGTGAATGCAAAAATGTACTAAAAAAAAAAGAATCCAAAGTACTGCATGAAAATCTGCAGTCTCAGATAATAAGAGCCGTTTTTGCTTGAAAGGAGAAACTGTACAATGTCATTGACAATATGTAAATCTGTAGATTTTATAGAAAATTAATACACCTACTTATGGAAAATTTTGAAAACTAAAAATTGCAGAGATACACGTGAATGCAAAAATGTATAGAAAGAAAAAGTCCAAAGTACTGCATGAAAATCTGCAGTCTCTAATAAGGCTGTAATAAGAGCCGTTTTTGCTTGAAAGGAAAAACTGTACAATATCATTGACAATGAGCAGACCTGTGGATTTTATAGAAAATTAATACTCCTATTTATAGAAAATTTTGAAAACTAAAAATTACAGAGATACACGTGAATGCAAAAATGTATAAAAAAAAAGGTCCAAAGTACTGCATGAAAATCTGCAGTTTCAGATAATAAGAGCCGTTTTTGCTTGAAAGGAGAAACTGTACAATGTCATTGACAATATGTAAATCTGTAGATTTTATAGAAAATTAATACACCTACTTATGGAAAATTTTGAAAACTAAAAATTGCAGAGATACACGTGAATGCAAAAATGTATAGAAAGAAAAAGTCCAAAGTACTGCATGATAATCTGCAGTCTCTAATAAGGCTCTAATAAGAACCGTTTTTGCTTGAAAGGAAAAACTGTACAATATCATTGACAATGAGCAGACCTGTGGATTTTATAGAAAATTAATACTCCTATTTATAGAAAATTTTGAAAACTAAAAATTACAGAGATACACGTGAATGCAAAAATGTATAAAAAAAAAAAGTCCAAAGTACTGCATGAAAATCTGCAGTTTCAGATAATAAGAGCCGTTTTTGCTTGAAAGGAGAAACTGTACAATGTCATTGACAATGTGTAGATTTTATAGAAAATTAATACGCCTACTTATGGAAAATTTTGAAAACTAAAAATTACAGAGACACACGTGAATGCAAAAATGTATAGAAAAAGAAAAAGGTCCAAAGTGCCGTCTAAGATGATGAGGGTCGTTTTTGCTTTTTTCAAAACAGTGACAACAGTTGTATTGTTAAAACATTACGAATGAAGAACAATTTACCGTACCATTCGTGTCGTCGGTTAACGAGGGACTTTTATCTTGGGCGTGATGAATCCTAGGATCGGCCTGGGACAGCTGCCAAGCTTCGTAAGCTGTGTTAAAGGCCTGCGCCACCGTTAACGTCACCGTTTGCGCCATTTTTCTCTTCGGGCAGAGGAACGCGTGGCACTCCATCGTCTCGTTCAAATTCGTCGCGATAAATGCGAACACGTGATCGTGAGCGGCGTCCGCCGAGCAATATGAAATTCTGAAAAGAATCAGCACGCACGTACATACATACATATATACGAGTAGAATCTCCTGTTGGGGCAACGAGTTTCTGTGTTTCGCGATCAAAGTTCACACGAGCGCCAGAAAAAGGATAACGCCCCGGTACACGGTTATGCTAACCGTTGTAATTACAGTTACTTTTTATCGCGCGAACATCTCGAAACGGACGAACGCGAATCGTAAAAGCGCATGAAATCGCACAAGAACACGTAATTATTTTCGCCAGCCGAGGCAAAGCGACGAAGGAACAAAGGAACTACAATACGGAAATATAAAGGGAAGTTTCTTTGAAACGCGTCGGAGGGTTTTTCCTCGAACAGCACGCGAAATTAAAGAACAAAGAAGAAAGAAAAAAAGAAAGAAACTGCAATTTTCCATACCGAACAGTAACGCGCATCTCGCGAAGTGAAAATACGTAAATCCAATATTAAAAACGTAAAGTTTCTCTCGCGCGCGTGCGCGAGTCGAATCTCACGGTACTCTGTGATATTAAATTTTATCGTTTAATCGTGTTTGAACTACGTAGCCCTATGTTTACGAGAGCCATTGGTTAATTAATGCGGCATCAACAGCCTCGATGCGTGATACAGAGTGAAACCTAGGGGTATCCCTAGCTGATTAAGAAAGTATACACATCGTTTCACCTCTTGTGCTGGAATGACGCGTCGAAAATTTTTTGTCCCAAAATTGCAATATTTTCTCAGTTTTAAGTATATTTATATATTATATATTATATCATAGTATAGTATTATATTATATATTATATTATATATTATATTATAGTATAGTATTATATTATATATTATAGTATATTGTTATATTATAATTTTATATTATATATTTTATTATATTATAGTATAGTGTCATATTATAATTTTATATTATATATCATATTATATTAAGTTTAACCCAAATCATAAATTTATCACCTCTCAATAATTTCTGTCCACTGATATCACACCGACGAGTTGGAAAAGAAAGCGACGAATTATTACGTGCGGTTCGGTCACTCGTTATGGTCCGCAATCAGTTGCCAGCGCAAGTGGTTAAATGTCGCAACCGCGTTTCTTATTTCATTACATGAGCTGAGCGCTCTTTGAACGCGTTGCAATCGCGCGATCGGAGCCGCGGCGCCGACGTTACGTTCGATCTCTATGTTTTCACCCGCCAATCACAGTTTCCAGCTTGGTTTCCTTTTGTGCGCGAGAAACGAAACGTTCTTTTATTAAAATAAAACCCGAAACAACTGAACGCAGGAAAAAACTGGCGTTATCGATCGCGACTGTTTTCGAACACGCGATTGCTCCCGTGGGGTGAATTTTTTTTCTTCTTTTTCCGGCTGTGTGTTTACGGAACTGCGTACGGAGAAAAAAGGTGGAACAAGGGAGAAGGGGATAAAAGGCGGGATACGGTTTTTCATTTCAATATGAAATCAGGTATCGGAGTAGGCGTGCATCGGGCGTAAATCGTAGTTGCGGACTGTCGGAGAGAATGATATTCCAGAATCGAATCACGTAGCGTTTGCCCGTCGCCGTTGCGACGATATTTCGAATACATTTTAGCCTGAATAACGGATATTATGTTGGCTGACGCAAAGGGAAACGTACAACAGGCCAGAGCCAACAAATCCGGTTTCGTTCGATTACAGCTCTCCAATCGTGATTGACATGTGTATACGCATTTCGCGAAGCAGGAAATGCCTCGGATACGTTCGCTCGGCGTTCTGTCTCGTTTCATACCCACCTATATATAGACACTTGAAGCTGATCTTCTTCCGTGGCGAGGTCCGTCATTCTGATACCCTTCAAACTCACGGCTAAAGAGACTCGCTGCAGCTTCTTGCCGCTCGCTTTTGCCTACGACATTCGAAAAATATCGCTCGATACAAACTCGAGATATTAGAAAATTATTATTTCTTTCTCGCTCGAGAAATTATAATACAGGTGTTTTCGTTCCAAATCTTAACCTCTTGGTTACTTAGCCTCCTCACGTTGATCGAATCAAACTAAAGGTATCTATAGGCGTTCGGTAAATGTTATTTACTAAATGTTGTTAGTAAATGTTATTTACTATGTTAAATGTTAAATGTTAGTCATATATATTATTTAAACGTGATTACTTCACAGTTATTTTATGCGTTACTATTTACATTATTTCGTGTAAATGTTATTGACAATAATTTCAGCAAACTTCGTTTAAACGAAAAATTTCTCTGTGTAGGTCGCGATTGAGCCGTATGCTACGTGCAGCATATCAACCGTTGCAGTCAGCATATCAGTCTGTCGTAACCAAGGGGTTAAACAAGGAATGTATCAGAGGTACCAGAAAGTAATTTCGTTACTCCTCTCCGAAATATTTATAGACACGCTCTTGGGATACTGCTTTCAAGTTTCTTTCGAAAAGAGAATCTCGAGCCACGTGCAATCTGTCGTTCAGCTTTCATTCAAAGTTTGTCAAGTGAACGTGGCTAGCTAGGAGAGAAAGTTTATGGAAGAACGTGTTGGACGGCTTGCGCTTTTCGAGTTTCGACGAGGGTGGTGATGCTACCGAGGCCAACCGATACAATTTGCAGCGTGCGTTCAAATTCTTTAAACGTCCGCAGGTGTCAACGGTTGATTCCTGAGATTTCGGTCTGGTGATCTTAGCCACCCCTATTTTCAGACGTCCCTCATTCAGAGAAACCCAACGGTCATTGATAACGACGAGTTTCGATCGAGTCGGACTCTCGTCAAACTGTTGAGAACTTGGTGAACACGTTTGGGGTTTCCTAGTCCACTATGCAGAAACGTTTTCATTAAAAAGGAAACGTGCATGGGCAAGGAGTATGGGTGCCGCGTGACTCGCGTGAAGAGCACAAAGCACGAACAACTGTGTTTTGTCGCTGCGTAATTCTTCGCTTAGTCACACTGAGAAAGGTCCATCTCCAAACCGACTTGTGACAGTCCACCGTACTCTCCCGATTTGGCTCCGTCACACTGTCACGTTTTTCGACCCATGAAAACACTTTTTAAGAGGAAAATCCCCTAGAAACAATGGTCAGTGATGTAAAATCGGTATTTGCAGAATGTTCTGTCAATAAATCGGGAGAATCTCTTTTTAAAAGGGTCCTTGAAACTCTAGTAGATGAAAAAGTGTCGCGAGAAACGGCAGAAACAATAACAACACACAACAGTATACAACAGCACATGATGCAAATATGCATGCAATAATAGTACGTAATAGCAACGAAAATCAGAAATTTTCATTTCGGTGAATAAAACGACACTACATCCCGGTATCCCTGATACATACGCACTTTCACGACTGTGGCTGTACATTCTTGCGCTTAAGTGGCTCGAACTTTCCAGCTCACTTATGGAAATTGTTTCCAAGTGTAGGATATCTTCTTACTCGTCGCAAAGTTCATTTCACCGCCTCATCGGTTTATCGTGGAATCAGCTTGGCAGTAAAACGCAACGCTGCTTCGTTTCTTCACTGATTCACGACAGTTTGCCAACGAGTCTTAAATCTCGCGCAAAACGCGAAGCAAACAGTGGACATCCGTTCCCTTTATCCGACGACATACTACCTTAAGACGAATTTTATTTCCATCCGGGAAACTCGGAGCACTGCGACTCTCGTCACGGAGGAAATATATTTGTTTAATGAACGGGCTTCATCAGATTACCGTGGCAGTACGGTTCAAAGTGCAGGGAAGAAAGATGGTTAATTCCGTTTCGAGAGACGAGACATCTTCTCGTAGCAACGGCAAACTCGCTCGAGAGCGACGCGAAATATCGCTGTAACGTAATCGCGAAACTCGGTCAGAGTAAACGTCGGTACAAAAGTCGTGCAGATGATTGCTCAAAAGATTGTCACAGACGTTGCAATCTTCAACTTGAAAAAATTTCCAACCAACGATTCTCTCGTATCACCGCGGATAATCATCTCTCCCGCGGGCGGGGCGATAAAGCAGAGGACAGAGTTATAATTACTTTCACGCTTAATAAAACGGGGAAAAAATCTAATTTACGCGATGGGCGGTCGAAACGGAGAGTCATTCGAAAGAGTGGCCGACCGAGGCTCGTCGTTAACTATCAACTTTCGCGTTAAAAACGAATTAATTTAAATTTCGTTAAATGCGTTGCCCCGCGCGCAATCCTTTCAAAGTCAAGCCCTTTGCCGCGATCAATCACTTTCGTCGAAATGACGCGGAGGAAAGACCATCGGGTCGCTGAATGAAGTTCAAACTGTCGCCGGGTTGAAATTAAAAAAGTTCGGGGGAGAAGATCTGTTGTTGATCTTTGCAGGGTTTGAACGATCCCAGCCGGCAAGTTCGGGGAACGTTTTTATCGATCTTATCAAGCGTAGCAATTTATCTCGTCGGGGGAGGAAAATTAATGAGCTAGGTGCGACCAAGGTCGTACACCGGCCAGATTTATGCGTAATTTCAAACGTCGTTCGCCTCTCCCTTCCCTTTCGAAAACGTTTTAATCATGCTCGAAATCGCTCGCGAGTGGCAATTTTTCTCGAGGAAAAAGGAAAGAAAACTTTTTAACTTAACCGTGGAGGGAGAGAAGCGAGTCAACTTGAAAAAATAATGAAAAAAAAAGAAAAAGAATAAAAAGTGATACGAGGAGATGTCCTTGAGAAAAATCGATCTTGAAAGGAGGATAGATGAAAGAGTACCTACCATCGTAATGACGGTTTTAATAGCCTCAGCCGTGGCCTCTTCGCTCGAGGGTGTTTCAACAAGGGTACTACCTAAATATTTGAGGGTGAACCTGGCTTCCGATGCATCCTCAGATTCATCGTGCGTCGCACCAGCCGAACCACCGCCCTCCACGCATTCGCGGCTATTCGCTAGAGCCCATTCCTCGCATAGTTCTGTAAATTAACGTCGAACGTATATTATACAAACTCGTCTCGCAATGTTCGTTCGTATCGCCTCCTTCTCTCTTTGCTGGTGAACGATCATTAATTCGCGCCTCGGGGCAAATCGAATTACCATTTTTCTTTTCTCCCTCGGAACGTTGTTCATTTAAAATTACAATCGTTCGAATTATTAGTTTACAAGCGACGAATTCGTTGGAGCATTTTTTATTTTTTTATTTTTTTTTTTATATCGTAGAAATAACCTGATTACCATAAATTACTTATAAATTATGTAAATCGTCCGTAGAGATTCGTCGATTGAAAATGTTCGTTCACGTCACAAGCCACCTGTAATAACATTTCGCAATTTAATAACAGTTTTATCTTACTCGTCGAGAGTAATCCACGTCACGCTCGCGCGTGTTTCGAAAAATTGTTCCGACCTTGTTAAGGTATCCATCTTCTGCAAAGAGGGAGATGGATACGAACGATAATGCATCGAACGACAGGATAAACTAATAGACAAGAAAAATGCCTTCCTGCGTGAACACACATACACGGGCAGATAAATAGGACAGTAGATGGAACGGTGGGATGACTGGTGTAACATTAGTCCTGGTGTACACACAACCACGTAAACCAGTCTCGCTCTCTGACCGCCTCGCCGTCAGGAATAGCACGTGTGCCAATAATGGATGCCCATACAATTCGTTTGATGCATCTCCTATCAGTTAGCGCGCCTTCTCTATCGATCATTCGAGGAGATTGAACAATTCTGTCTGACAAGCAAATCATATCAGGCGTTCTCTATGTGCCAATTATGAAGAAGCGTATTCGCTGATAAATGGAAGGAGTAACAAATATTTGATCGACGTTCCCAGACGTTTCCACAGATGGTTTCGTTATTGATTGTATTGTCCTATAAGGGGCTAAACACTGTTCCCACATAACGTGATTAAAAAATTTCTGAGAAAGAGAGTCTCTCGTTTCTGGTAAAGGGGTTGTTTAAAGTGTGCATCGTGAAATAGTTATTTCCGCGGAATCAGTTGCGCTATTTCAAAAAGGAGTTCATTTCAATTACAAGGTAGGCATTGATCGATCGTAAAGCGATCTTTAGAAGTAAGAAACAATATTTTTCCAGCCGTGAACTGCAGAGATCTCCAGAAAAGATAAACCTAATAAGAGTAGAAATCTGGCGACAAATTACCATTTCTCTTCGAAATGAATCGATAATAATTCGCACAATTTGAATGAAAAATGAAAGTAAAATGAGAGCTGGAGCGTCATCGAGTTTGAAGGGACCCTCCCGTGCAAAAGATCATTCATTAACAAAAACAGAAGATTGTATAATTGTATGGACTGTGATGCTTATTTGACAAGACAGAAAAATAAGACTATTTATTCGGTTATGGTCTTTCGCGCTCTTGGATACGGTCCTACTGTATTTTCACTCTCTGATCGGAGAATGTCGTACGAGAGTGTCGTGCGAATCTCTTTCGCGTCAAAGTCGCGATGCATAATTGTTTAGTCACGAGCGACGTGTTACGCGACTTTATGAGGATTATAGGGATCCCTCGCACAGATTGATCACTGTCACGCGGTATACTCAGTTACCTAGGTGACGATCCACCCTATCGGCACGCAACATAAACTCTGCCGTCTTTAATTAAAATGTCCCATCTTCCCTCTACTCGTGTTCGAAATTGAAGATTCGTAATATCGAGACGCGGTTTGTCCCTGTAACTCTCTTTGCCAACCTTCCGGGGAAATAACCCCGTTCTTTCTTTTCTCTCGTTTCTGAGAGAGGGAAATAGATCCCGGGTATTATTATACTTCGTAAACTTTTTAAAGCTCTGCGAGCCTCCCCGCTTGCCACGTAGGGAGGCGGGAAAATATATCACGGCCAGCATCGTGCGCGATAAAGCAGAGGACGATAGTATTCCTCGGAGAAGCTGTAAAAGTTCGTCCAAGAGCAGAGGACGGGAAGTTTCTTGCCACTTCTGATATTTTTCCAGCGATGTCGGTGGAAAATCGGTTCCGATACTTTTTCTGATGTTGCTCCGCGACTCTCTGACCGAAACAAATCTTCTCTATAAACGTCACGAGGAAACATCGCACGCAGTTACGTTGGATAAATTCCACTTGTCCTCCAGAGCCCCGTGAGATGAACAAAAAGGAACGTGGTTGAGGGGACGACACGTTCCTTGATCGTGACTCGGAAAAATTTCTACCCTCTCTCTCTCTCTCTCTCTCTCTGTTGCTTGGATCTTGCTCCGTTCGTTCGATAATTACGTCCTCCAATTCTGCCTTCGGTCTCGGCATCACTCCAATTAAGTTTCCCCCGCGCCAAGCTTTCCCGCTGTCTACGATTCAATTAGACGATCCGACGATTGTTTCGATGTCCAGCGATACCCTTTGTCCGTGCGAGACTCGCGCAAAGCGAAACGTCGGTTGCTTCCCTTTGACGAGAAAAAAAAAGTTAACGTTTCAAACTTAGCGAGCACCTCTCGCGAGGATAATTAACGAAAGACCACCGAAACACGTCGTGAATTACTCGAGCTCGTGCATTTTTCATTTACGTCCAGACACTCGGAACGAACACTGGCAAACGTTGTTTTTGAAGCGCACTCGAGAGAAGAGAACGCGACGTGTCCTCCACGAAACCTTGCTCGTCGTTGCTCGAAAGAATTGAAAGTAATTAGCGGTAGATTCTTTCTTTTTTTCTTCTTTTTCTTTTCTTTCGGCTATGCAATCGCCGGTGCCCTGTGTACCGACCCGGTGTACAAAAGTAAATTTCCACTTCCGCGACAGTCGTGCTTTAACTCGCAAGAATCCAATTCCCCCTCGGGGAAAGCATGAGGGTGAAGCAGCGCGAGAAATTCATTACCTTGATATTACTGAAAGAACGTTCGCGGCGGAAATGTTCTTTCACGTCGTAAACAACAGTTTTGTTTGTGCATTTATGTACGCTGACGCGATTAAAGAAATAAATATTGCAGCAAGTACTCCATCTTGCATATTTTAATACGTTTAGGCTAGGTTTAGATTTAAGTTAGATTTAGCTTTAGCACTCCGTCTTGTATATTTTAATACGTTTAGGTTAGATTTAGATTTAAGTTAGATTTAGCTTTAGTACCATCTTGTATATTTTAACACGTTTAGGTTACGTTTAGATTTAAGTTAAATTTAGCACTCCATCTTGTATATTTTAATACGTTTAGGTTAGGTTTAGATTTAGCTTCAGCACTTCATCTTGTATATTTTAATACGTTTAAGTTAGATTTAGCTTTAGCACTCCGTCTTGTATATTTTAATACATTTAGGTTAGATTTAGATTTAAGTTAGATTTAGCTTTAGTACCATCTTGTATATTTTAATACGTTTAGGTTAGGTTTAGATTTAAGTTAGATTTAGCTTTAGCACTTCATCTTTTATATTTTAATACGTTTAGGTTAGATTTAGATTTAGCTTCAGCACTTCATCTTGTATATTTTAATACGTTTAAGTTAGATTTAGTTTCAGTACCATCTTCTATTTTTTAATACGTTTAGGTTAGGTTTGAATTTTAGTTAGATTTAGCTTTAGTACCATCTTGTATATTTTAATACGTTTAAGTTAGATTTAGCTTTAGCACTCCGTCTTGTATATTTTAATACATTTAGGTTAGATTTAGATTTAAGTTAGATTTAGCTTTAGTACCATCTTGTATATTTTAATACGTTTAGGTTAGGTTTAGATTTAAGTTAGATTTAGCTTTAGCACTTCATCTTTTATATTTTAATACGTTTAGGTTAGATTTAGATTTAGCTTCAGCACTTCATCTTGTATATTTTAATACGTTTAAGTTAGATTTAGTTTCAGTACCATCTTCTATTTTTTAATACGTTTAGGTTAGGTTTGAATTTTAGTTAGATTTAGCTTTAGTACCATCTTGTATATTTTAATACGTTTAGGTTAGGTTTAGATTTAAGTTAGATTTAGCTTTAGCACTCCATCTTGTATATTTTAATACGTTTAAGTTAGATTTAGATTTAGCTTCAGCACTCCATCTTGTATAATTTAATACGTTTAGGTTAGGTTATGTTTTCAAATGCATAAAAATCTGCAGTCCTAATTCTATGAAAGGTATAAATAAATGAGTGAATAGTGGATTTCGTTCTGAATATATTTTCAATACTGCAAACGGCACGAAAAATTGTAACAAGTACACCATTTTGTGTATTTTAATACATTTAGATTAGGCTGGAGAAAGGAGAAAGAGGCGATAGCGAATTTCGTTCTGAATATATTTTCTATGCCGCAAACAGCACGAGAAATTCATTACCCTGTTATTACTCCGTTTGCGGCGAAACGTTCTTTCAGATTGTAAACAACAATTTATGCATTTTCATGCTCTAATAAACCTCAATTAAAGAAATAAATATTGTAACCCCACTTTGTATATTTTAATACATTTAAGTTAGGTTAGGTCGACGTTAAATTTAAATTTATGTTATATTTTCATGAAATGTTATACTTGCACGAAACAAATGAGTGAATTCTTCGTATCTGCAGAAAAATCTGCAGTCCGGTTGTGCGGAAGATTAAATAAATAAATAAAAAAAAAAAGAGGCGACAGGAAATTTCGTTCCGAATGTATTCTCTATGCCGCAAAACGATATATCTGTCACGTACGTGCGAACTGGCGCGGTTCATTGGCACGGTTATTATTAAATTCGCCCAATTTCCAATTTCTGCGGAACGTTGCGGACCGTTCGGACAAAAAGAGCGATAAGCGAAAGTGAAAAATAGTAGAATCGGGCTGTGCCGCTAGCCTGGCCACTGAGTGGCGAGCCGCAAATTAAATCTTCTTCCAGGCCTTTTACCGCGATATCCTATTACCCTGACCCTTCGATATCGGATTTATTTCTCTTTTACTTCTGGCTCGATTCATTCGACAGGGTGGCCGGAGCTTATCGTCCCTGTTGCCTTTGTTGCTTCCTACCTCATTCTTCAGCGGCTCGCTTGATACGAGGTCTGCGAGAAAAGAATTATACAATTACCTGAGAAGAATTTTCTATATCTTTCTCTCGAGCGGCGTGGAGCGAGGGCCGAGTCAATCCCCGACTTGTCTCGGTTTTTATTCGAGCTGCGCGGTACCACTCGAAAGTATATCTCTGAATTACCAGTATAATCTTTCAATTTCCTAGAGTCTGCGGAAAGATAAATACGGAGTGGGTCGTCACTCCTCGACTTATTCTACATATGTACACGTGTGTGCACGCTGCGTTGACACTGGAACTGTCGACTAAAGGATAACAATCGTAGCAAAGAAATTAAAGTGCAAGGTACAAGAAAAAAGTTGTGAAGAATAGAAGCTTCTATCAATATATTTTATTAAAAGTCACTCGAGCATTCAGAAATACACTGTCATGTGTATATAAAATTTCCTAAAATACAGAAAATTATACAAATTGGTCATTTCGACCACTTAGGTAGTTATTATTTTGGTAGTAATTATATTATGAAACATTTTGGTAGTAATTATTTTGTTAAAAATCACTCTAGTATCTAAAAATACACTGTCATAAGTATATAAAATTTCCTAGAATACAGAAAAAAAAAATTAAACAAATTGGTCATTTTCACCACTATGGTAATTATTATTTTGGTAGCAATTATATTATTAACCATCAAAATCATTAAACATTTTGATAGTAATTATTTTGTTAAAAGTCACTCGAGCATTTAGAAATACACTGTCATGAGTATATAAAATTTCTTAAAATACAGAAAATGATACAAATTGGTCATTTTGACCACTTAGGTAGTTATTATTTGGTAATTATATTATTAAATATTTTGATAGTAATTATTTTGTTAAAAATCACTCGGGCGTCTAAAAATGCACTATCATAAGTATATAAAATTTCTTAAAATACAGAAAATTACACAAATTGGTCATTTTCACCACTTTGATAGTAATTACTTTGGTAGTAATTATATTATTAAAAATCAAAATCATTAAACATTTTGATAGTAATTATTTTGTTAAAAATCACTCGAGCGTCTAAAAATACACTGTTATAAATATATAAAATTTCCTACAATACAGAAAATTATACAAATTGGTCATTTCCACCACTTCGACAGTTCTAGCGTTCATCGAGGTACATATTGCCATAGCTAGTTGCGAGTCGTTTGAACTCACAGCTTGTTGAAAAAAACATACGTCACACGGACGTGCACAGCGACGAAGAACCGGCAATATCACCTCGAGTGTTGATCGATATTAAATCTCGAGCTTCCGTCGCGTGCAACCGAAAACCGCATGCAAACCATCGCTTGTTTACCGCTCAATCCACAATCGTTCAATGCCCACCGTAACACGCTAATGCGATTCGTTAATACCTGCAACCATTGTTTATTCGTGCATCATCGATGCGGCACTGATTGATACCCGGTTAGGTACATAAATCCGCCCCTCTCCCCCCCCCCTCTCCACCCCCAATCCAATTTATGCAAAAGACACGTTAATCGGCACAGACCGATCCTACAGTGAATCGATCAGAATCGAAGAGTCGAGTCGCGGCACATGATTTTGAAAAATAAATGTCTCGGGCTTCTCCGCCTATTTCGAGACTCGCCCGTTTTGTTCTCTCGTTCTCAGTTTCTCGTGTATTCCCGCGCTGTGGATTCTGTTAACAATAGCAGGAGAAATCCAAAGGAAGAAGCGCTGACATCGGGGTTGGGAGGGGAGTGGGTGTGCGACTAACCCCTTATTCCTCGTATTTTTCAGCCGCGATATACCATAGGATTTTTATTCAACAGAAGTTCAAAATAAAAGCATTCATGCATGCACCGATGTACCAGTGTGCGCGGGTGCGCTTTTATTTCTTTCCCTTTAAAAGCCAGGGTTAGGTACTTTCCTCTGATGCGCATACAGTCCGGGACGAAATAATACGTTCTTCCACGTTTAGATGTTTTGGAAGGAAACACCTTCTGCACCTTCTTGTCGTGAATTAATATACTAATTCATCTCCGTTTCGTTAAACCTATTTTATCGCGTTCTCGAAGTTCTTCAAAGGTTACTCAATGATTATTGTATAATGATAGATTGCTTTACAAAGTGTTCGTTACAGCGCGATAATTTTACTCGTTACGTTGTTAGAACCTGGTGTTGTTCACTATCTTTCAGATACCAACGTAACATAGCTATATAATTGTATGCTTTATTATATAACGTTATATTATATTTTATTATATAACATAATTAATATAATTATATTATAGAGTATATAATTATATAGTATATGTTATATAATTATATAGTAAGTAGTATATAATATAAATAGTATATAGTATATAATATGATTAAATTAAATAGTGCAATTACAGTATATAATATAATTATATTATATAGTATAATTGTACTATAATTAATATAATTATATTATATAATTATGGTATAATTAATATAATTATATTATACAGTATAATTATAGTATATTTAATATAATTATATTACACAGTATAATTGTAGTATAATTAATATAGTTACATTATATAGTATAATTACAGTATAATTAATATAATTATATTATATTAATTATACTACACTATTATTAAATATAATATATAATTGTGTTATATTATATTTAACTACAGTATAGTATAGTCCAGTATAGTATATCGTAATATATTTTAGCATAGCATATTATAGCATATTCATGTACAGCAACATAATTATATAATTACATTATATGCATAGGAAACGATATCATCTGAGATCTCCGTTGTTCTTGAGAGAGACACGAGAAATTTAGGGGTGTCCTATCATTTTGCCCCGAACTGTATACACGTATATATGTACGTCTGTGTACATACGTGAATCTTGGATAATACGTGCAATCCTCGGACACGCGATTTCGTAATTTCGCTCGGTACTTTTAATTAAAAAAAAAAAAAAAAAAAAAACGTTACAACGACGAAACATCGATGCATCTCGTATTGCTGAATACAAACGTAAACACGCGTCGCGCTCTCGAAAAGTAAATTTCACGTTCGGACGCGTATTTTCGCTGTTTCGCGCGTATCGATGTCAACAGAGCTCCGCTATCAAATCAACTCTTCGACACACTGCATCGATTAGCAACGAACGAGCTCGCAGGCCGCGCCGCACCGTTTGTCTTTAATTGAAAAACAGACTCGCGTTAATAAAAACGTGCTACCGATAGTACCAACCCCGGCTCGTTAAATATTCATTGAAGATAATTCTCCTATAAATTACCTCGTTGATGCCGCGCGTTGACGTTGAATGAGTTATTGCGCAATATCGGGTGGCGTGTCAGTTGGGTTACTGTTTCCTCTATCGCGGTGAGGATACGTATAAAACCGGGGAAGTTCGCTAACGCTCTAAAATTCGAGGAAAACAGTCGACGGCATAGTTGATAACAGAGACCGAATCGGTATTACGGATACCGGTGGAATACCGGTATTTTTAGGTCACTATTCGATTACGTTTGATGAAATGGTGCGAATATCGGTACGATGCTATCAAAACGATGTTAAGTCGATAGATGTATTTCGATATGATACCGGTATAATACCGGTAAATGAAATATTAGTATATTGGAAAAGGAAGAGGAGACAATGATTAAATGTTTTCATAAAGCTGCCGATGGTAAATTTGATGACGCTTGTACACGTATCCTTTATTATTTCTAATGCTAATTCATCGTTGTATCTCCATACAATATCAACCACGATACTCTTACTTAATTTTAGAAAATGACCGATTTCTCGATACGTTTTTCCTTCCTCTCGGTGAAAAATGACTAATCGTCGTACGTCGATAAATCGAAAGAGGAGTCGAAACAACGATTAATCGTAGAATGGAAGAATATTCCGCTAAATTACTTAAAAAAAATTACTGGAACTATGCCTAAGCGTCTGCGATATATTGTCGAAGTTAAGGGCTATCTAACAAAATATTAATTATCGTTTATGTTAACAATTTTCAGGTTCAAATATTGTAGTTCCTCAAATGTCCGAATATTTTTGCCACGCTACATTTCGACATAGTTCAGTTTATCGTTTGATATCAAGAAAAGTATGTGCAATAAATAAATAAAATTTATGTTATTATAAACTGTAATGAATGTTCCATCATATTATTAAAAAATTAATCCAAATTTACTATTTTAAACAATCGAAATCCACGACAATATTTTGAATAGCGTGATGTCCGAGTATTAATAAGAGTCACTGTACGTAGAAAATGAAAAATGTGTTTTCGTCGGTAAAGCGGTACTGTACCGGTATATATCTCGGTATTTTTACCGTTCTGGACATCAAATACCGATAAAATACGTGTGAAAATACCGGTATGACCGTCTTACGCCGGTATTAAAACCGATTTCCCAAATAGCGGTTATATCACGATAATATGCCGGAGTAAATACCGGTATAATACCTAAACTTCACAATATTTCGGTTTTCAGTCTCTGGTATACCGCACGATTTTATCTTCTTCTCTTTTCTTTTTTTTTTTCTTTATTCTATATTCTATATTCTGTATATACACTTTGTATATACTCTTCATTGTAAATGCTTACGAAAGAATTGTGCAACGAGAAAGTGTAGTAAATCGAATTTGTAGAGGCTTGTGCAGAGTGGAAAAATAAGTTTGCGGTAATCATAGATGAATCCTATACCTTCGATTTGATGGAAATACGCGTAAAGAGCCTGGGGTCGTAACAGCGACTTTATGGTTCTGCACACGTGGATATATTACGTAATGTTTATATTTCGAATAATGTCTGTGAAACAGTTAGTTTTATTATTCGACTACTTGGACTCACGCTGATGCTACAACTATGATAAATCAAATTTTCGTGAAACCTCATCCGGAAATTACGTAATATAGACATCCACGTGTTTCAGAATCATA
Organism: Tetragonisca angustula; assembly: GCA_036937485.2. Taxonomy (NCBI): domain Eukaryota; kingdom Metazoa; phylum Arthropoda; class Insecta; order Hymenoptera; family Apidae; genus Tetragonisca; species Tetragonisca angustula. The sequence goes on along the minus strand of JAWNGG020000072.1, from coordinate 794,293 downwards.
AAGTCGCTGTTACAACCCAGGTTCTTTACATGTACGTATTTCCATCAAAAGTGCACGATTCATCTACGATAACCACGGACAAACTTTTCTTCCCACCCGGTGCAGATAATTAAATTGAATGTAATTTAATTCGCGTATGAAACCACTTCAACAATGAGTTTTTCGTGGAAATCCCCTTGAGGATGATCACCGGGCATGCAGCAACGTGTACGTGTATTATACTGTGTTAAGGGTTCGACCATTAAGGGATAATCAAGGCGTGAACGATAGCTTTGAAGCAAGAAGTTTAGTCGACCATCCTTTTTGGGTGCAGCAAAGAGAGGATGGAAATCCTCAAAGCCGGAGAAAAGCGGCTTTGATAAACTCGAAATTTTTATTTCCGACAAGCAGAAAGACGACACATATGCTTTTGTGTCCTTAGATCTAAGGGTATTTATCGCTAGACGGAAACAATGATTATTAAAACGTGTACTATGTTTGTTACTTACAATTGCAATTTGGACGAAGTACACTTTTCAATGTTGTTTCGTTCTACTATGGATGAGAAAAGTATTTCTTTTTAGTTTTCTCAAGTATTTTTTGTGAGAACAATAGTCTGTTTCCTGTTGTAAACAGTTTACTATTATGTACAAAAGCAATTTCTGACAATCATAATAAAATATAATAATAATAAAGGTAATATAAAAATTCGAGAATCAAAAAGATATTGACACATGAGGGATCTTTTTTTGTAACTTTTGTCACTTTTAAATAGAATATAAAATATTTTTAAGGATGAGTCGAGAATGTCCCAGTATTTGCAAAAGGATATTTTATAATTCTTTAAATAACGTCCCGCCATTAAATGCAGACTAAATATTGGAATTACAATGTGCCGATACTTTCTTAACTCTCTCGAAATTTTATACCTCTGTATCGTTATTATTGTAGAACTCATTATTGAAAGTTGCTGCTGTGTGCACATTGCTTTCGTGTGTAACAAATTATTTATGGGCACAGATATTGCTGGTGCATACGTGTCATCTGTTTTCATAAAGATATCATCGGAAAATGAGATATAAATTTTTACATTTCTTGTATTAATATTTCGTTTCTCTTTCGTACGTAGCGAACTGTTTGTGCCAATGTATCGCTCGTTTCTACAAAGATATCGTCAAAGCATTGAAAGAAAAGTGTCAATGTGTTTCGCGCCACTGTATACATTTCTCTCCGCGTTTAACTTAGTATCGATTGACAGAGTTATAATTTTGTCCTCTGTACCGAGTTTAGATACTTTTTTCCAAATAAACGCGTCTAACCAAATCTAACCAAAAACCGAAAAAAGTAGCGAACCAACGATATCGAAAGACATTTGTCGCGAGAGTTTACGGTTTACAGTTCGGTAAGTCACACGGCGTTCTCGTCTTAGAACATTAATTGCGTCGGGTTTCCACGGTTCTCCGCTTTACGGAATTATTACGCGAAGAAGAATAATGGCTGGTCGGGCCCGGCTGGTTTTCCAAGGCAAAGGGTACGTTTTCCTTGATTATGCGAACGGGACAAAGGGCGGCGAAAGGCAGAGACAAGCCACCGACTTTCCCGGTATGCCTGCGCCGACAACTTTTTCAACCACTTGCGCTGGCAACTGATTGCGGACCATAACGAGTGACCAAATAATAATCGTATACAATTCGTATACATTCATCGCTTTTTTTTTTCTGAACTCGTCGGTATGATACCGCTGGATAGAAATTATTGAGGATAATTAATAAATTTGTCATTTGTTTTGCCTGAGTTATACTTAAATGTACTTAGAACTGAGAAAAAAAAATTCTCGACGTGCGTGGCAAGGGGTTAAAGTTAAAATTTCGCTGACGTACGAATGATCACCAATATACAGGGTGTTTCGTAACTTATGGGAGCACCCTCTTCGGGAGCTGATTGTGCGCCTAAAAGTAATGAAAAAAAAGTCATACAAATATATGTCCTATCTGTCTTCGTTTATGAGATATCGATGAATTTTCTGTTTTAATTACTTTTACAAAAGATGCTTGAAATGACCACCTTGCATTTGAAGACAAGCTTGCACGCGTCTTGTCATTCATCTGGTTACTCTCTCTATCGTTCCTGGTGTTTCTCGAATTTGTCGAAAATCTTGCTCTATTTTATTTCGTAGTATTTCAGCATTTTCGATCGGTGTTGCGTATACAATAGATTTTAAATGTTCCCACAAATGAAAATCTAATGGATTCAAATCCGGAGAACGAGCAGACCATGCAATACGACCTCCACGACCAATCCATTTATTTGCAAAGTGTTGATTTAAAAATTGCCTAGCCACTCGGCTAAAATGCGGCGGAGCTCCATCATGCATAAATCGCACATGAATAATCTAATATCGACTGGAACTTCCTCTAATATTTCGTGTAAACGCACTTTGTGCCTGTTAGTTTCCCATCAAGAAAAAAATGTCCAATTAAAAATTTATCAATTATTCTTGCCCCTACGTTTAAACTAAACTGGTGTTGTTGTCGCAATAACATGTGGGTTTTCTTCATCCCAATTATGATTATCATGAAAATTGAATATATCATCCCTGGTAAAACTAGCTTTCTAGAGTTTGCTCTGTTTATAAAATTTATTATATCTCATAAACGAAGACAGATAGGACATATATTTATATGACTTTTTTTCATTACTTTTAGGCGTACAATCAGCTCTCGAAGTGGGTGCCACAAGTTACGAAACACCCTGTATATTGTATACCTTTGTATATAGGATGTCCCGCGACTCGTGGCTAAACCGACCGAGAGATGATCCCAAAAGGAAGAATGAAATTTTCGTTCGTTAAAGCGTTCGTTCTAAATCCGTGAAAATTGGGTTTGAAAATTTAAAAGACCGATTGCTACCTAATTCTAGACCTGACGGGGAGAAGGGGATTATTTTACGTGCGAAAATAAGCAAGAAACGCGAAGTAAGGCTCATCAAGCACCCAAGATAATTTTTGATACATGCTGAAAGTTTGTTTTCTTGAAAACGAACGCTTTAATTTAAACTTTAAATAAAAATTGTATTCCACGTATTTTACATCAGATGCGGCTAACTGGCGGCCTGCTTTCCTAATCTTTCCTGACCGCTACCCCCCACCACTGCATAAGAGAGTGGGGCTCATGCATGGCGAGGAAATTTCAGTGCAGTGGAGGGGATAGCGATTAGGAAAGTGGGGGCAAATGACTGCCAGCTCTGTTCTGTATTTCGTGTCGATTATCCGTGCCCAGTATGGAACTGATCAAATTTAAACACGGTCGATAAATACGCAAATTTAATTTTCTCGGAAACGTCTTCAGTCTTTCTTTTCGACATATTTTCGCACGTAGATCGAGGAACACTCTCTGTTCGTAACACCAAGTCGAGATGAAAACAATCTTAGATAGACTTTCTCCGTGGAGAAGTTAACATTTTTTGTACGAGATAAGAAGAATTCTATCATCCAACTTCCGCTGTTCTTCTCCGCCATTCGGGAAAAGAAATGAGAGAAGAAATACGAGAACGACGCTGTTTGCCCGGGGTTATTAACTCCTCGCACGTATCCTCCTTCGTTTCCGTTTCTTTAACTTCTTGATTCCAGCCGGGCTGGTCAGATCGTTAAGACCTGGCTCGAGGAGCAGACAGTCGCGACCGTGCACTCGGGTAATTGAACGTATCCCGTTGCCGGATAATTGGAAAAACTTTCGCAAAATCTCCACGGAGAACGGCGGAGACGAAATTGCGAAACGAGCTTGCAACCGTGTCCCCGCGACGTGCAGTGACCATTTTCTTCGACACGGTCTTCTGTCAGAACGCACGGAGCTAAAGTCGATTTCCTCGAAAACCGAGCTCCAGACAAGAAAATGTTACGCCAAATTGTTCTCTTATTTTTTCACGCAGAATCACCCCCTGCTCGAATTCTGTACCACGAATTTCAGCTCAGCCTATACATTCGAGCGAGAATACTATTATTGAAGAATCGAGGCTGGAAAGGAAAAGAGAAGAGGAATGGCACGAACGCAAAGTCCCGATCACGTTCCGTGAAATTTTCCTTCGCTCGGTCTCTGACGAAAAGCTTCGGGGCAGCTCTCCACCGGAAAAGTGTCAATTACTCTTCCGTGTTCGAGAGGAAAGGGCCATGACGGGTCGAAAAGGATAGAAAAACGACAGTCACTCAGCCCGAAGCGATTCCTCTTTCTCTTCGAGATCCTGTGCCCCGTCTGAAATAGAAAAGATTCCCCCCCTCTCACCCCCTTCAGACTTTGAAGGACTTTCGGGCTTCGTTCGAAAATTTTCGGGCAAATTTTCCAATTAACGTCGTCACTTTTGAGTAGTTGCCTTCTTTCGTATCGATAATTCAAATTCTCACTCTCGTTTCTTGCTCGGCGGCTGTCTACATTCGGGAAATCTGATTGCTCGCGGCGGAAAGCTGCGCGGCCGCGACGAAACTCGATTAAATTCCACTATGGCTGGGACGTACGCGTCACGCGGCACACGTGCATTTATAACTGGACTTTCTGAAACTTTCAAAAATTTGATACCACGCGTGTAACGTATAGCTGCCCGCTCAGCGTCGAAACTTGCATTTCACGTTTCACGTTCCTCTCTTCTCGAGGCTTGCAGAAAGCAGCGTTGCAAAATCAGATTGTCACTGCTCGTCAGGAAATTAAATTAATTAACTGCTTCTTGATTGTAAGTTTATCGTATAAGACTGTAGATGAAACCCTGGAATCGAAACCTCGTCTTTCAACGTACCGTGACAGATCAATTAGCGCGAGCGACTGAAAATTCCACTTTCGTCTCTGCTCGAAATCTCGATCCGACGGTTCAAACACGATTCAAAGTGTAATTTGTCAGGCAACGAGACGCGAGGAAATGTAAAATCGTCGGATCGAGAATTCACGCGACACTCTACAAAAAAATCCACTTTCTCAACATTTTAATAATTTTTTTTAACATATTAGGAGTACATACAGCCACAAGTAATTATGGATTTTTTTCCAGAAAAAAAATTATGGCGTTTCTTTCAAATTTAATAAACATTGCCATCATATGTGACAATAATTTAAATTATTATGACACAGTTATATACTAGAATATACTAGAATGCAACTGACAAGAATAGTGTCTGACTTATTGTTAGTGTACCTTTGCACTCGATTTATTTTCAATGATTGTTGGCCGTAAACTTGTATTTATCTCCAAGGAAATGAATTGAAATAAAGAGAAAAAACATTGCACGGCTTGTAGTTACAAACTGTACCGATAAACTAACAAAACTTGGCAAACTATTGGGATCTCGAACTTCACACACTGTTTTACAGTGTGACCATCTACAGCGTGACGTATGTACGTGTTTTAAAGTAAATTAACGTAGTCAGCTCCAGCATGACGTACGAGTTCTATAACAAATTTGTATTGTCATCTCCAGCATGACATAGGAGCGCAAAGGGTTAACTTCGAGTCGCGTTTTCCATGCATGGACAGCTTAACCATCCTCGAGGACGTCTCGTCTACCCAAACCTAACCCAAACCTTTCTTCCTTCGTCTCCCCGTTATTGAGACCAAGGGACTTGAACGTTTTAACGTTTCGAATGCAAACGAGCTCGATCAAGTTCCGACGCCGGTATAAAAATACAAATCTCTGGATCAGACGAGATTTGCATGCTTATTTTCTATGCAACCATTGGCATAATAATAGTAACAATAACTCGTCCGTGGAAAGACAAGTGGGCACTTGTTATTGAAATTTTCGCCGACGTGCACGATCAAACGGGATTAACATATACAGCGCGTATGGCCGTTTACGGTAAACCAATCAGCGCGGCGAGCAATTACCAGACGCTGACGCAGCGAGCGAAATTGAACGTTATTTCCCGTAATTTTCGTGAGCGAGTTCTCTCGAACGTAAGCATAAACATATGGAAAATTATCGACACTCGCGGTCGAAGCTGCGACGAGAAGGAGGTTTGAAAAATTGCTGCCCGGCTCGACTTTCATTCGGAAAAACACGCGTTAGGAAACGTCACCGGTGCATTACGAGAAACGATACACGTTCTACCATTTCGATAACACCGTAAGAGGATCGTACGTTGTAACGATGAATGTTTCGATGAATGATTAAGCTTGCAATAGGTCCGTGAATGGTTCAGCTTGCAAAATTGTCCGTGTCCGGCGGAACCTCGGTTCTCCAGTGTATCTAAAGGGGAGTGCTATTACGTAACAGAACGGAATACGTAATACGCGTGGACACGTGGACGTAAGAACCGTGCGACGACTTGGCTCCCTTTCGTTCTCTCGTTTCACGGGTTTCGCGAACGAAAGGAAGAATTATCTATTTACCAGGTGGGAGGGGTGGGGGGAGGGGGGGGTAGTACTCATAAGTAATGTCGTTCTTCCTTTCAAATTTGACAAACAGTGCCATTTACTGGCAATGATTGAACTTATTATAACACAACCCTACTATACTCTAGTTAAATATATTGGCATTTAGCTTATTGTTAAATTTTATTATAGATTAATTAGATATAGAATAATATGTTATAGATAATATAGACAGTATATTATAACAATATATTGTAACAATATATTGTCTATATATTGTTATATATAGTATAATATATTAATTATATGTTATTCAATAATTATTTATTACATAATAAATTACACATAATATATTATATTATTATAATATAGATAATATATTATATACGTATATATTATTACATATAATATATGTTAATTATATATTATTTAATAATTATTTATTACATGTAAATATAATTATAAATTATATATAATATATTATTATAATATAGACAATATATTATATATAATATATTATATTATTATAATACTATAGATAATATATTATCTATACAGATATCTAATTATAGATAATATATTGTATATGTATATATTATTGTGTATAATATAATATAATATATTAATTATATATTATTTAATAATTATTTATTACATAATAAATTGTATATAATATATTTATTATATTACGGATAATATAGATAATATGAATATGATATATTACATTATAGATTAATTAGATATAAAATAACATGTCACGCTATAAATTAAAACCGTATTAACTCTTGAATGAAGTAAAATTTTCCACAGTATCGGAAAACTTTGTAAATGTATACGTGTGGGTATCGCTGGATATATCCGTAATCCGTCTCTGATACGCGCGTGAGTCACGAATCAATGATCAGTGTACCGAACGGTGATGTTTGTACGATATATAAATCCGCCACAGTACAGCCAGCTAATCATTCGAGGCAGAGTGGCGCAAGATCATTCGCCCTCAATATTTTGCTCCATCGTGCACGGTTCATTTCCGTTTGCAGTTCGGTATGTTCGAGGCCTGAGTGAGAACCGAACCGAGAGAGATGGCTTCGACCTTTAGCAGCGGGAAACCGCCCCTGAAATTTTCCAGGTTTCCCCGGGTAACCTATGAATCTTCGATCCTCCGGCCTTCGTCGCTTGCGCTGTCGTCTTATTAACCGTGTTCAGACGCCAGAAAGGTTTGCGCCGGGGGGTGGGAGTGGAAGGGAGAGGAGGAGGGTGGCAGCTACGTAACTTGGTCGAAACTAATCCTAAGGGAAGCAGGGGAATGGTTATGTCGGAGTTGAACAGCCCGTGACGAATCCTATTACAACGAATGGATTATCCCCGGTATGGCACTAATCCCGCTTCTATAACGAATCTCAACTTACTCGTCATTGACGTGCGCTGGATAAATGATAACCTGCGACAGGTCATCCACCCCCACGTATGTACGCTGAACTTGGTTTAACCTCTTGCTCTGGAACGACGTGCCACCCACGTCGGCAGATTTTTGTCCCAAAATTGCAATATTTTCTCAGTTTATTTAGGTATATTATTATTTATTTATTTATTTCTTAGCTTCAAATATTATTTGAGTATATTTTAAGTATATTTAAGTGTATTTTATGTATATTCAAGCATATTTTAAGTATATTTTAAGTATATTTTATGTATATTTAAGTATATTTAAGTATATTTTAAATATATTTTAAGTATATTTAAGTACATTATCATTTAAGTATATTTGAGTATATTATTATTTAATTATATTTATAACCCAGGCAAAACAAATAATAAATTTATTATTACTTCTCAATAATTTCTATCCAGCGATGTCATACCTACGAGTTATTAAAATAAAAGAAAGGGACGTAGTATTGTATACGTATTCGGTCACTCGTTATGGTCCGCAATCAGTTGCCAGCGCAAGTGGTTAAACGACAGCGAGAGGAATGGCGATGAAAAATTGGATGATAATTTGGATTGACGTAACTTCGTAAATAAACGATCGTGTAACGATCCATTCAGTTTTAAAGCGAGGCTCGTTGTTTTCGAAAATAACCTGTGAATGGCAAATTTTCTTGTAAAATTGTACAAAATTCAAACGTGCGTGGAAACAGTGAAAAAATATTTTTTCCCTTTTTTCCGTTGCCAGATGTATCGTCATTTTGAAAACTAAAATCTCCTGTTTTTACAGATTGCAATGCAATTTTATCGAACGTTGAGTGTCAGGGTAAAAATCAAAAAACTCCAATTACAATGTCACAAGTAAAATGGTAAAGAAGAATCGCACGACGCGTTTCGCGAGTTTTATTTTTATTATTTTTCAACTAATAAGCACAAAAATTTTCTAACTCTGTTGCATTTTATGCGTCTTTACCTACTCCCTATGGAGCAGAAAATTTTCCTATTAGTTGTACAATTTTTTCCAAAAACTTTTGGTCACCATTTCATTGTTTACGGTTCAATTAAGTGGTTTGGTCGAATTTTTACAAAGTTACGAAGCTAAACACATTGGGTATCACCCTACTTTCCCCCATCATATTTCGGTTCAATGTTACGCTCGATAACGCGAATGACAGAGGGCAGAAACGAAACTGGCCACTCGCTACAAAACTCTGTTACGATCGAGATGCGAATTTCGTTCACCGGAAGTCTGCATTGTCTCAGCGTTCGATTAAGCGAGAACCACCAAGTCGAGATGGTTGCTCGTAAAAAAAACACCGTTTACACCAGTCGTTATTCTTCTTGCCTCGCGCCTCCTCCAACCACCGCTCACGGCGATTCCTCGCATGCTCTATCTCTCGTGAACCATCGAAACCGCGGCGGTAAATTCGCGAAATTTACACGTGCTCCCGCGATAAATGCACGTTGAACGGTGCTCAACGAGCCGGAGTTCCTTCCCTCTTTTATGATTAACGATTTGCTCGAGGGTCTCGATATTGTACTCTATCGAGCACTATCCCGGTTTCAGCCCTGTTTGCTCGCAATTACGACGCTCGGGCAACAGTCGTTAGCCAGTCGGCCGTTGCTATCGTTTAACTCGCGAATTACGATGCAATTATGATTAACGACCATTTGAAGATATCTCGGCGAATCGTTTCCCGAAATAAATGCCACTCGTACAGTTTATAACATCCGTCCGACTGACAAACGGCGCTCGCTTTACGTCGTTGATCGATCGTTCACGCGAGAATCGATTTCAGGTAATCAGGTAGCGGTGGAGAGCCTACTCGTGAATCGTTAATGGCCGCCGCCGTTGATGATGGGAGCTCTGTTGTGTGCTTATGGCAGCGGGTGAGCACCTTGTCAACAGTTTCTATATGCACCGTGCAAATTTGGTAATTTTCGAGCGGTACTGGCTGCACTTTGAACGTGTTTTTGCAATGTTCTACAATTTTATCTGTGGTGGGAAATATCTGGCTTTCAGATAGATTTTTCGGTCTACGTTTTCAGAGAGAGAAAGAGAGAGAGAGAGAGAGATTTCGCTTCACGGTTTGCGTCACAACTTGACATAATTCAGTCCCGCAGTTGGAATAACATCGTTGGAACCGTCAAAGAGAGACTTTAAGGGCTAACAGCGGGAAATTAGAGAAATAACATTTGTTCCCATTGTTCCCTTGGAGTCTGTTATTTCTTTTCCTTTTCGATAACGAATTTTCGAGTAACTTCCACGCGAAACTTTCGTCACTTGGAGAATAAAGGGGCGACATTTCACATCCACGCGGAAGCAAAGGCTTCGTTCGATGGTACCGTCATGTTTTATACAAATCGAGATGAAAGTTGACCAAAATCTTTAAGATTTCGAAGCAGTCGTTCTGCCAGATGTCGTCTTTTCTTTCTTGCAAAATGAAAACGTCAGTCATTGCTACTGTCAAGATGAAACGGACACGTCGATAATGACAAGGATCGTTCCGAGTGTGTGGAATTTATGCAGCGTAAATTGCAGCGTAAATGGCGAATGCACAATGGTGAAGCTAACTTCGTTCAACGGAGTTTAATCCCTTGCGCTGGCAACTGGTTCGCGGACCATAACGAGCGACCGAACCGTATACAATAAATCGTCGCTTTCGTGTTCTTTTGAACGCGTCGGATAGAAATGATTAACAAGTAATAAAGTTATCATTTTTGACTGGGTTACATTTAAATATACTTAAGGAGGCAGAATAGTTTGAGTGGAACCTAAAAATTACGAATACTTTGGAGAACTAGTAAAAAAAAAGGTACATATTTGATCGACGTGAGCTTTCGCTTTTCGCTTTCGTTTTAACACATTACGAACTGTAAAAGGCAACATTAAAGGAGAAAGAAAGAGGGCTCTTGTTTAACTTTCTAACGGCATCCTTTTACATAACCTTTTTTTTTACACTGCCTATCGGTGTGCATGATTCCAGCCAAACAGGATAGTTGCAACGGAAAGGCAAGAAAAGTTCAAAAGTAAGCAATATTCTCTAGGGATTGACGATCCAACATTACGATTTTTGTGAAAATTATGAAAACAGCAGCTTTTGGTTTTAATCTATCGAATTTATGCCAAAAATTTCTACGTTCTTTGTTTTATATTTCTCGAAATTGTTAAAAATTAAAAAATGTTCGACCGTCGATCCCTAGTAAATGTTACGCTAAAGATACGCACCAAGTTTCACAGTAATCGGTTGGTTAGATACCGAGATATCTCGCACGCCGTTTCTAAAAACCTAGTTTCGAGAAAAACGCGTTTCAAGTTTCAGAACGTCATTTTTCATATGTATCCTTTACTTGCTTCTTTTTACTTGAATATCGCAGCTCGCAGTTCTTACAATTCACAACTAAATCGAATCCAAGTCCCCTAATATTCGATTCGCCAAAGGTAACATCTGAATCACACGATTTACACTTTATAATGCTGCTTCAAGTTGTAAACAGCGATGCAAATTCAATTATTCCGTATCTGCGGATTTTTATACCCGAAAATAAGTCGTTTTAAAGGCTAGCGCCTTTCGTATCTTATTTCCAAGGCTTCGAGCTACCATTTAAAACAAGAAACGAAAGAAATCGATTTTTCGATAATGTCAAACTGTCGTGAACGCTTGAACGCCTACGCGGTCCTCCATTGCAAACCGGCAGAGCGCGGTTGAAACGTGTATCGTAATTTCGATCGTAAATCGCGAATTGCGACCGAAACACGGTGACTGGTTTTCAGAAAGAGTTTTCAGAATCGTCGGCGGCTGCTGCTGCGCCGCACTTTCTTCCTCTCCTCTTTTTCCGCTCACGCCTCCTATTCATCCGCTTCCGAGCTCCGCTTTCGCGCGAAATTCATTTCCCTATGAAAAGTACCCGAGGGACTTGCTAACGCGCGCTAATCAAAGAAAACACACGCGACGAGAAACAGCAGGCGCCGAGTTCGAGAGCGATGGAAAGTGTAGATGCGCGAAGCGAGATACTTTTTTTTCTTTTTTTTGGTTTCTTTTCGAAATTTCACGCGAACGGAGGGGAAAAAAGAAGAGGTTCTGCTCGACCGAGCGAGCACGAAGTTTTTCATCCGCGCAGATGGAATTTTCGAACGTCGTTTAACCCTTTTGCTACGCCACCACCGAACGAGAACCCCCTCCCCCCTCTTAAATGTGTACACGTTCATCGAATCCATTTTCCGAGTTCGTTAATCCGTTTTGAAAGAGAATCTTTTTTCCTGGCTACGTTTTGACAATATTTGTTGGTCTGGAATATCTGTTTTTCTTTTTTTTTTTTTTTTTTTTTGAACAAACTTTAACCTTTCAAACGGAAATCTAACCTCAAATTTTTAAGAGATCGACAGTTCTCCTTGCTGTTCTTTTTCGTATTGTGATAGATTAAGAAACATTGATTTTTTTGTTTAAATCAACGGCGCCTAATCTTTTCTCCTGTAACCCTTAGATTAGGCTTCTCATTTGTGAGTACCTCCTCCTCTCGAACACTTTTACACACTTTTACAAATCTCTCTTTGTAAATCAAAACTCTATAATTTATTTTAACTACATTTTTGGAGATTTTCCGCCATTACCAATATTACTCTCGCGTAAAAACCGCCACATACCACCCCAGGGGGTGGCGCGTGCTATAGATTGAGAATACATTAGATTAAATGTAATAAATTTAAATTTATAATAACTATAATTCTACCGTAATAATCAATCCATTTGAATAGTAATTTAAAATTAAAAAACATTATTCCTCAATTTAATCAAATTAAAATTGAAAAAATAATAATAATTATTATACATATTAAATTTCTCAAATAATAAAATCAAGTAAATAACTATCGTTAAACAAATTACATGAATCAATTCAACCATTTGAAATAAATTTAAAACATTGAATTCAAAACTCCGCTGTCGAATAAAACAATAGAAGAAGCTCGTCTTGATGGCTAAAATATACTTTATTATGAATTTTTGATACGTGATTATTCCAACACGTCAATAGATGCCTTTGTGTACCCGGCGCTCGTAATGAAAGGATCAATTGTAAAATCGATTTCACGGGGAAAATAGCAAGTTTCGATAGAGGGTGTATAGTAAACGTAAGGAGCGAGTGAATGGCGGAGTGTGCATTGGAAATGCGTAAGGTTGACAGGAAGTGGAGCCGAGGTTGGCTGGTACCCAGAGAGCTCACGTTGTCGTTCGAGCAACATTGTGTCGACTAATAAACGCGACCGCGGTCTTTCAGCGACGTTTCCCCCATCGTGTCGAATTTTCTTTCTCGTCTCTCGGCGCTTATTATCGCGCGGAGGAACGCGAATACACGGACACTGCTGTTGCAAATGGCGATATTGACTCGAATACCGAAAGGGGCACGCGTTCTAACAAGCAGCCTTCGACGTACAGGGTGAAAGGGAAAATTTATCCACGGCTATCACAGATGATGCTTCTACATCTTCGATCCGAAAGAACCCGTCGCAAAATTCGACGTGGACCTTAAATTTCAGGGTCAACAGTATCTGTTGCATTGTATTCTAAAACTTTTCTAAGGAGCCATAGGTCGCAGGCTAATAATTCTCTTGAAAAATGGCAGAAATGTTTCTTAATCATTTAACATTGCGGACACATCGAGAATTCTTTATCCCAAAATTGTAATATTTCCCCGGTTCTAAGCATATTTAAATATAATATTATTTAAGTTTATTTTAAGTACACTTAAGTGTATTATTATTTGAGTATATTTTAAGTATATTTAAGTATATTTTAAGTACACTTAAGTGTATTATTATTTGAGTATATTTTAAGTATATTTAAGTAAATTTAAGTATATTTAAGTGTATTTTAAGTATATTTTAAGTATATTTAAGTATATTGTTATTTAAGTATATTTACAACCCAGGCAAAACAAATCATAAGTTTGTTATTACCTCTCAATAATTTCTATCCAGTGATATATTAACGAGTTCAAGAAGAAAACGACGAGTTATTGTATGCGGTTTTGGTCACTCGTTACGGTCCGCAATCAGTTGCCAGCGCGAGTGTTCCTTTACGCGGAATCCAACGTAAGTAACCTTCGCGAGCTGGGTTGCCCGTTCGCCTCTGTTCCTTTTCTCATCCTCTCCGCGAATCGGAGAAAGAACGGAAGAAGTATGCACGATCGACGATGCATTGACGAGCCCCGGGAGTGCAGTTAATCGTGGCAAATCGAATTTCCATGCTGGAAATCTCGGTGAAAAAACCCAGGAGATACCGATCGCGCCGGTATCCGAAGGATTGCCATTTAATTTGTATTTAAATCGGCTTTCGAGCCTCCATCCCGATTCTCCCTTCGCCCGTGCGAGTCAGCGAGCGGAATAAAATCCGTCGCGTGACCAGAGCCTCAATTTCCACGCGAGAAATTCCCGACGCGAGGGAGAGTCTTCTTCTTGCGAGATGAAAAGGAGAGAAACGATCACCGATCGTGGCATAACGTTTCGTATATTCGAGCGGACGATTACGGACGTATGTATGAGAAACGAACATGAACAGACTACACTGTACATCGAAACGATCGGTGTTTCAATTATTCGAGCGTTTACGCGTGCGTGGGCGGATTTTAGGGTGAACGTCACGATCGATCGATCCTTATCTTGATGCGGAGCATCAAGCGCCGTTGTCCCATTGGAAACGGCAAATCGCGAGGGCAGGTTGCACGTCGGACGCACGTACGGCAACAATCTCGTCGCGGCACAGTCGTGTCCTCGTGTCAGAGATAACTCAGCGCCTGGAAACGTTGCTGACGGTTGCCACGTTTCAGAAAATGATATAAGCCTCTCTCGAGCGATGTTGCTCGGTTACAACCGAGAATCATCAAATACGAATTACTATTGCGCTGTTACCGTAATTGGTAGTTAGTAAATTATAGTTAAAATAAAACGTACATTATTAGTTAGCAATTGCAATCGAATATAAATGTGAATATAATAATTATATATAAATATTAATATAAATATATAATAATATAATATATTATATTATATTATATTATATTATATAATTATAATTATTATGTTTATATTATATATGTAATTGAATATAAATAAGTATAATGTTACTATATATATAAATATAAATTTATAAATTACAATATAATGTTACTATATATATAAATATAAATTTATAAATTACTATATAATGTTACTATATATATAAATATGAATTTATAAAGTACTATATAATATTACTATATATATAAATATAAATTTATAAATTGCTACACAATATTACTATATATATAAATATAAATTAAATTAAATTAATTTAATTACATATACAAATATAAATACAAACGTAATAATTACATTATTACATCACACTTACATAAAATGTCAACAATCAACAATTTCGAAGCCGCGGTGCAGGGAATGGAATTTGCAGAATAGGCAAATTGTACGAGAGATCGGCGAAATTTTCCAGAGGATGACGGGACAAATCATCCTGTGGATCGTTCTCGTCAACTATATTAAGTAGAAGGCAGTGTCAATGGGGATTAATTTGCGAGACGAGCGAAATTTAATGGAACCGAATGGCACTTAAAACCGCCGGCGCGTAATGCTCTCGCGGTGCTCTCGCCGATCGATCTCTGTTCGATGACACTGCACTTGCGGTTCTTAACGAAATTAAAAGTCAAACGTTCAAGACGGCCGCGGTCGATCGATCGCCACGCGGGATCGAGCATAACTCCGCGAACTGATACCAGGCAAGTTTTGTCGCCTGGCAAATTGAAGCCCCGAAACGGCCGGAGCGGTGACAAGATCATTTGCATTGCCATTTGCGAGTTGTTCAATTGCGACCAGCCGCCGTATGAATATTTATGACACCTCGGGGTAGGGAAAACTCTACTTTATCGACGTGGTAATTGCGAAACGCGGTAACCGCGTATCAATTATCGCGCGACGTTCGCGTTTAACGCAGCTTGGATCGAATCTTCCGCCGATATCGGCCATCGTCTCGCTCCATCGAGTAACAGGTTTCGTCGACGGAAAAGATAATTAAAACCACCGCAATGAAACACTAGGAAATCACATTCTTAACTTTTTTTTTTCAGTTAAAACGCCACGCAGAGCGATCGCGCTGTTGCGAATTATACAGGGTGGGAAGAGAAGTTTGTCCGTAGTTATCTGCAGATGAATTCTACACCTTCGTTTTAATCGAAATACATGTAAAGAAAGAATGTCGCGAAATTGACCTGGACCTTCAATTTCAAGGTTAAAAATTTTTTTTCTTTATTTTTTTTGCATTGTGTCCTGCTCATCACGAAGGTAAAATTCTTCCGAGGAACCACGAGTCGCAACCTAATGGTTCTCTTGAAAAATGCCGAGATGTTTCTTAATCGCGGACGCGTGGGTTCTAATAGCGACTTTATGGTTCTGGACGCATGGGTTCTAACAGCGACTTTATGGTTCTGGACGCGTGGGTTCTAACAGTGACTTTATGGTTCTGAACGCGTGGATTCTAACAGCGACTTTATGGTTCTGAACGCGTGGGTTTTAACAGCGACTTTATGGTTCTGGACGCGTGGATTCTAACAGCGACTTTATGGTTCTAGACGCGTGGGTTCTAACAGCGACTTTATGGCTCTAGACGCGTGGGTTCTAACAGCGACTTTATGGTTCTGGACGCGTGGATTCTAACAGCGACTTTATGGTTCTGAACGCGTGGATGTCTGTTTCACGTAATTCCATTAACATTTGATTTATCATAGTTGTGAATAGTCAAACAATAAAACCAACTGTTGACGTTGTTCGAAATAACGTTAATCCACGCGTCTAGAACCATAAAGTCGCTGTTAGAACGCAATATTAAACGATTAAGAAACGTTTCTGTCATTTTTCAAGAGAACTATCCGACTACTTGGAAAAGTTTTACCCTCGTGATGAGTAGAGTGCAATGTAAGAAGGGAAACATTTTTTGACCTTGAATTTCTTCTCACCGCGAAGGTGAAACTTTTCCATAGTCTTTTCCGCTGATTGTTCTCCTGAAAAATGACAATTTTCGCTCGTCAGACGTATCGAAGCATCCTCTCCTAATCACCTTCTTCTCAATTAAATCCAAACCACATGAACAAAGCATAAACAACAAGGCATAATAATTTTTATTTTATCCTACTTTTATCGCGTTTAAAAAAGTGCGCGTGTATTAGAAGCAAGACAAAACTTCTGAAAAACGAAAAGAAAAGAAAAACGAAAGCGGCGAAAGATTGCCTTCCAGCCGCGGAAAGTTCGTCGCCTAACGTCTCCCTCGACTCACCCCTTCGAATCGCGTTACAGTCGACTCGCGTACGTGTTTCACGGCGATGTGTTTCAAGTTTTTCAAAGCGTACCGCGGATCATCGTGTGAAATCGCATTCGCGAACGGCAAGGAGGTGTTTCACAATCGGGCGTGTACATTGTCCATTAGCCCCTTGCGCTGGCAACTGGTTCGCGGGCCGTAACGAGTGACCGAAACTGCAAATAATTCGTCGCTTTCTCTATCGACCTAGTCGATGCGACATCACTGGATAGAAATTACTAAGAAGTGATCGATTTATTATTTGTTTTGCCCGGGTTATGTTTGACCCTCCGACTACTAAACCTCAGCGTTCTGTGCGTTCATTTTGACCCACACGGATATCCCACTAATGCATATTTAGGGTTGCCCGGACGGCTCACAGGATACTGTACAGAGTGACGGTCGCTCGAGACCGAGGTCCTCGCCGATATTGTACCAACACAGTGACAGACACCCGATTCATATAGGAACACGTAGGAGTATAAGGAACAAATAATAGTCACATGAATAATAAAGTTATATATATTTACTATACATTTATGTCGTTCACTGTCAGGAACGTCTTGTGCAAACTGAACAAAAGAAGACAAAGGAAGATTGCTCGTTGGCAATGAAGACATTGGCGTCAACAAATAGAAACAACGGAAAAAAGTAATAAAAGGAACAAAAATAATAAAAAAAACAGTGAATTAATAATAAAAATAGTGAAATATTAAAACAGTGCTAGAAACTAAAATCTAAATAGTAAATACAAAAATAATATAAAATGCTAAATGCTAAATACGAAAATAGTATAAAATACTAAATACCAAAAAGAAAATAATACAAACTATTAAATGCTAAATACTAAAATACTAAAACAATAATAAAATCACTAAAATATAAAGTAAATACTTTGAAATATAAAAATTGCTTCGATTTGCTGCCAACGTCTTTCTTCCTCCAGAACGTCACCGGAAACTGATTTTTTTTCGTCTTTAGTCGTCGTCACTTTGGCAATTTGGCGAACACATAGCACACAGCCGCATGATGCGTCAGTGCGATCGCTAACACAAGCAGCTCCCAGCACAGGTCAAAACTGTGACCCCGGCACAGTAGGCGGAGGGTTAAATATACTTGAAACTGAGAAAATATTGCAATTTTGAGATGATCGATTCTCGACGTGCATGGCAATATGTTAACATCGTGACGCCTGTGCTGCATAATTTCGCCGTACCGATCGTCAGCGAAACGAATTTCGAATTAAAGCGGGATCGCGTGATAAATTTGTCAGACAAATGGGGTCTCTCTCTCTCTCTCTCTCTCTCTCTCTTTGTCTCTCCTTTTCGCTCTCTTCCCTCTCTTCCAGTTTTACAGGGAAATGGGCGCGAGTACGGGGTATTCGTGGCGCTCGATATCGGTTCAACGTCAAAAAGCGCCTGCCACTCCGGCGCGAGTTTCCCACCGATACCGTTCGTTTCTCGAAACACGCGAACGGACCGCAAACTATTCCGTGGACTCTTGCCGCGTCTGTTCGATCCGCGTTTGTTTCAATTATACTTAACCCTTGCAGCTGCACAGTGATCGTTGAAAGACCGATCGACGTAAAACAAGAGTAACTTTTACAAACGCGTGTCCTTTTAATTTTTTATTCGTTTTATTTGGAAATATAATTGGTGGATTTCTTTTTCAGTATCACGCGTGATCACTTTCCTACTCGCAAATGCGAATAAATTGAAAATGAACAAAGTCGCGACTGTTTCAAACCCTTTAGTCTTTCAGGGGCCTACCCTATATTAACAACGATACATCGTTTTTGTTAATTTCTCGATACGGTGATTCCCAACCTATTTTTTTGGGCCATGCTCTTAAACCTAAATTGAACCTTTGTGTAGTGAATTTTGTAACCTAATTTTTGTAATTTAACAGATAAGATTTAAAACCTAAACTTTGTAGTTATCATTCTTTTTGCTGAAGTTTTTACACCTCTTTTCTCAAACTCTAGTCACTTCCATTAATATCCTGTAAATAAAGTCTTATTCTAAAATGTATAACTCAAGAAATAATAATGCAAACCAGCATATCGTAGTTTATAACACAGACTAATATAACATAATTAAAAGTGACACGGTCCATAAGTGGTCGCATCTACAAGGTGAAACCATCGGATAAAAATATATAAAATTGATATGAAAAGTTGGCAAAGTTGATATAAAACAAAAATATATATATAAAGTTAAGTAGTAAAGTAGTAATTAAGTTAAGTAGTAAAGTTCATATAAAATAAACTTTACATATATATATATATATATATATATATATATATATATATATATGTATATATATAAAGTTATGTAGTAAAGTAGTAATTAACTTAAGCAGTAAAGTTGATATAAAAACAAAAGAATATATACATAAAGTTTCTCTTTCATACGTTAGACGTGTCAGTTTGGAATATAATATAAAATCAAAACAAAAAAAGTCATCTTGATCGGCGACTTTCACCTAACGTTAACAAGACAGATTTTATAAAAGTATAACGAAAACAATTTTGTTAAAATTATTAACTTTCTTTCTGTTAAAATTGTTATTCAGTCTTTGAATAAAAATCCTCTCGGATTTTAGTCGACTGCCAGACTAAATTTCCCCTTCGATATGAACTGGTAGTCGAAAAAGAGCGTTGTTTGTTCCAAAAAATGATGGACAACGAGAATGTCATTGTTATTATAAAATTTTCGACCCGTCACGAAATTACATCGTCAGTTTACAATTTTGCGAAGCGTTGTTACCATAAAAACGTGTTGAAGCATTTTTTTTTTTTTTCTTTTTTTGAAAGATTTCTTCCCCACCAATTTGTTACGTTGCACGGCGAAATTTAATTCCTAGTTATGCTCCTCGTTACGTCCGGCCAAGTGGAGTTCGTCGTAATTGTCCCGTTCACTGGACAAGCGTGCTCGCGATTAAACGGAGGCACAGTGGCCAAAGACGAAGCCGTATCGAAACGGTCGGCGCACACAACGCGCGGAACAAATTTAACGAGCTCCAAAGCTTCAAATTTAACAACCGTAATTTCCTTCCGACCGTCAGCCCTGGTCGTTTCGTAAAATTTCGTCCGATCGTTGCGATCGAAACGAGGCAGAGCGAGGCGATCCTCTCGCGCCTCTTGTTAATCGTTACGCGCGCAATTTGCCGCGCGACAAGTTCATTACCATCCCGTTCGCGAGGAACTTGATCAGCGTGTCCTCCGTTGCGTCTCATATCGGTGCAACGCCGATTTCGAATTGAAATTAATCGAAGAACACCGGCGGTTAATCGTCGCGGCTACGTGGCGCGAAAATTCGTGACATTCGTGGAGCATACGCAAAAATTTGGAATTGTCATTGTAAGACGATGAATTATTTAGAAATTTTTTATTGATAAAGTCACGATATATTGACATCTTAATAACACGCGTTTATCCTAGCTAAGTTTTGTTTGTCGAGATCATTTCGGTAAGAAAAATGCTGTAAAATTTGTTATCAAAATAACGTTGAAGTAAATATTAGTAATTTAGTATTATAATGTATAATTCATATAATGAGTATTTTAAATAATTTGTATTATAATTTATATACAGTATTATGTTATATAATTTATATACTGAGGATTATAAGTATAGTATTATTATATAATTTATGTAATTTATATACTGAGGATTCCAAGTATAGTACTATTATATAATTTACATAATTTATATACTGAGAATTCCAAGTATAGTATTATTATACAATTTATATACTGAAGATTCCAAGTATAGTACTATTATACAATTTATATAATTTATATACTGAGAATTCCAAGTACAATACTATTATATAATTTATATAATTTATATACTGAGGATTCCAAGTATCGTATTATTATACAATTTATATACTGAGGATTCCAAGTATACTATTATTATACAATTTATATAATTTATATACTGAGGAATCCAAGTATAGTACTATTATACAATTTATATAATTTATATACTGAGGATTCCAAGTATACTATCATTATACAATTTATATAATTTATATACTGAGGATTCTAAGCATAGTGTCATTATATAATTTATATAATAAATTATTATTATTTAGTATATACATAAACAATAATACTAAAAATATTTGGGACAAAATCTTTCATTTCAAATTAATTTTGACATCATTAAACACCTGTTTGTTAAAACAATACCTAGAAATGAAATTCATCGCTTTGTTCTGCAATGCACCTTGAACTCTAGACGCTTTTCTCGATAATCATAGTTCCGCTATCTCCACTATTTTAAAAAAAATTGCGTAATACGTCAGATTAGCAAAATTATTAGTCGCAATACGCTGCACGCAGTCTGAACGGAAAGCGAACCAAAAATCGGCCCGGCACGTTAAACGTGTTAACTCGTCGCGGCAGCTCCGTTTCTGACACAACGACGTTGCTCGCGATTGTAAACTCTCGCGAGCGTAAAAAATTCCATTCCGCGTTGACAAAGCGAGGCGGTCTTTTCTCTTTTTCCTCTCACCGCGGAGAAACGTAGCACAAAGCTTTGTACGGTCGGTGGAAATCTTGACGAAACGCCGATTGAAACGGAAAACGAAAGCGAGTCGAGGAGCCGCCGCTACGCTCGAGTTGGTCGCAACGAGTTGCATCGTTAAGCAGGATTTATTTTCGTTAACGACTCTACACGTCGATGGGAATTCCTTCGCCGATTGTTTCTCCCGATAATTCCCTCGAAGTTTCTTCCCGATCTATCCCCGATTCTTCCTGACAATTTTCGCGAAAATCCGAAATTGCAGGAAAAATCGACCGATCGCGGCTATCGTTATTACACGTTATTGCGAAACGGTCTTTGGCTCCGCTCTTACGCAACTATCCGAGAATATTCTCGAGGTCAGACGCTCGCATCCGTATCGTGATGCAAAAATTACACTATTCCCCGGTTAATCTTCGTCCTTTCGCGTCGCGAACGACGTCGATTCGCATTTTCCCTCCCACACCCCTTTTTCAGAACACGCACGCCGAATACGAAGTACGAATCGATCGATAAAACAAATTATGAGTTCCGCGTTCCGACGAACGCCAAAGATTCGA
This sequence comes from Tetragonisca angustula, assembly GCA_036937485.2. Lineage (NCBI taxonomy): Eukaryota > Metazoa > Arthropoda > Insecta > Hymenoptera > Apidae > Tetragonisca > Tetragonisca angustula. The sequence continues at coordinate 772,106 of JAWNGG020000072.1, read as the reverse complement.
TTTCGCGCGTTTGGAAATTGAAAGTTAAAGCCCTCCCTTCCCTCCCCCCTCCCCCCTCCCCCCTCCCGCGGGTGAAGTGGAAGCGGGTGGCATTCTACGGGCAAGCTTTTCCCAGAGCAAACTTCTACACACGGCGGCTGTCGTCTCGATTCCTCTTCGAGTTGATCGAGGGCGAGCACGACAAAGTGGACACTACGAGACACTGAAAATTGAGTCTCGAGGCTCGAGGCTACGACTGGTGGCATTCTTTGATAGTCGCGCGTCGCGAGATTATGCAAATTTTATGATCAATAATCAGTGCTCGGAAGGAGGTCACATCGCGCTTATAACACGACCGCGGCATGCATTACCATAATCTTAAACGCGGCTCTCTATTACGCCGCTTATTGCGAATAATCGCGTTAACTGCCGCGTTGCTGTCGACGCCGCCGCCGCTGCCACTGCCGCCTCTTCCTCCCCCCACCCTCTCTGTTATCGCTTCACGACATTTTGCAGCTGCACAGTGTTACCGTTAATCTTCTGAACAACTAATAACTTCCAGTAAATAAGCTTCCTCTGTCCGCCAACCGGGGAAAATGCAATTTCATCGATTATCGCGTCCGACTGGAATTTCGATTACTCCCCTTTTTTTTCTGCTTTGCGCGGCCAAGTGGATGGACACGCTCGAGAGAGGAAAAAAGAAGAAGAACACTCTTAAACAGTGTCCGTCTGCCTCGACGACGACGCACGATGTCGAGGAGAGACGCGCTTTTACGATCTACTCTGCCAGCTTTGTCTACTGTTTTCGTAGAGTCGACAGAGATAAAGCCATCGGTGGTAATTTTTCCGCCGGAAATCGAAAAAGAAATTCGATCTGCGTATGGTCTGTCGACCTTATCGAGAGGTCACGCGAGACGATCTTAAACGAGACATTAATTCAACAAAGACGTGGAGACGAACGCGCAACGCGAGACTGGTTCATCGTGATTCGCGCCAGTTACGCGGCGACGACAACGAGCGCAGCTTATCAAAAAACCATGAACTCCGGCCTCTGTGGCCGCGTGCGTCTGGAATTTGACATCGATCAGAAACGCTGTCGCCGGGTGTAGGAAACGGAGAGGAGGAGAGGGACTGCCAGTGTTTGTCAGCTTCGCGAGCAACCGCGAGAAGCTTTTAAACAGACGATCACACACATGCATAGGGAGTAGCTTACTCTTGTGTTTCGAGCTGCTCTTCCACAACCCCCGGAAGAACGACATTCTGGCTGCCCAGCGCAGCACGAGGTCCAACAGTACCGAAATGTTTTCGTCGATCCTTGTAATCTTCGATCGACACGGTCTCGAAGCGACGTCAAACTACTTCTTCCTCTTCTTCTTCTTCTTCTTCTTCACTCGCGATCCTCGACTCCAGTGACATGTGACGCGCGCCAGAGATAGGCGAGATACCGACGACCCGCTCGAAAAGCGTCGGGAACGCGCGGCGGACGATTCGATCAGCTGGCAACTCGCGAAGAACGAGAGTCGGAGGAAACTCGCTGGCGATCGCCGCCAGAGAACGGGAATAAACGTTGCCGAGAGTTGAACTCCCGGGGAGAGGAGCTACGCGCGGAGAGACGTGCTGTCGGGGAGACTGTGCGCCGCGATGTGAGCGCGTCCACACGGGGGTTTATTCCGCTCCCCTGTCGCGTACATGCGCACCCCCATCCCCCTTCCCCGTTTCCCATCCCCTTCCATCCCCGGTTCCTGGATTCCGATTCCGCTTCCGAACCGGATCCCCGCCGAAAGGATAAAGATTATTTTCACGCATTCGCGGTTCACGCTGCGTTATCCCCCTTTCCAATATTTTACCCATAATATTCCTTCCTCCTCCATTTTTCCCCTACCTCCTACATTTTCTTTTTTTCTTTTTTTCTTTTTTTTGCTCTCGTCGCTTCCTTTCTTCCCCGCCACCCCCTCTCCGCGTCCTGACGCGTAGATTTCGCGATCCAAATCCGAAGGATTAATCGAACGAATTCCCATCGTCCTGCTTTCGCCGCGGTTTTACTCGTGCCAGTGGCAAGAAGAGCCGACGATGATTTTTAATATTCAAACCGCGTGGAAATGCGATAATTTACGTACTACCTATGCAAAGTCGCGAATATCGCTTCCATTGCTACGGTTTGACTCGATTGTACGCGGTTTCGTCTGACTGCGAGATACTTCACGCATTCGCGGCAATTTAACGGGTGTTTCTCGGTTTTTTAAGTCACGATACAGCCGCCGATTCGACGAAGTTTAATGGCAACTCGCCTTCGCTGAAGATTCCACGGATAACCGAGCCACGCGCGTACAACCGGTTCACGTTCGAACATCCGATTTCGCGTACTTTGACACCCCCGTTTCCCCCACGGGGGTCACAACGATCCTTCGAAGCTCCAACGCGATTTAACGATCATCTGCATCGATGTTCCACTGTTTTTGCGCTTCCTGATAATTTCAAGAACGCACCGAAGAACGTTAAGAATTAATAACCTTTAGAACGACGGATAGAATGTTTTTTAGGTTAGAATATAATTCTTTTTCGGTTGGAATGTAACCCTTTTAGGTTAGAGTTTAATCTTTTTAGGTTATAAAGATAACCTCTTTATTTTAAAATATAACCGTTTTGGATTAGAATATAATCTTTCTAGGTTAGAATATATTTTTTTTAAGTTGGAATATAACCTTTTTGGGTTGGAATATAATTTTCTTAGGTGAGGTTTAGGTTAGAAATATAACCTCTTTAGGTTAAAATATAACGCTTTTAGATTAGAATATAATCTTTTTAAGTTGGAATATAATTTTTTTTAAGTTGGAATATAACCTTTTTAAGTTAGAATATAATCTTTTTAGGTTAGAATATATTTTTTTTTAAGTTGAAATATAACCTTTTTGGGTTGGAATATAATTTTCTTAGGTGAGGTTTAGGTTAGAAATATAACCTCTTTAGGTTAAAATATAACGCTTTTAGATTAGAATATAATCTTTTTAAGTTGGAATATAATTTTTTTTAAGTTGGAATATAACCTCTTTAAGTTAAAATATAATCTGTTTAGGTTAGAATATATTTTTTTTAAGTTGAAATATAACCTTTTTAAGTTAGAATATAATCTTTTTAAATTATAATATAATCTTTTTAGATTAAAATGCAATATCTTTAGATTAAAATACAGTCGTTTTAGGTTAGAATATAATCTTTCCAGGTTAGAATGTAACCTTTCCAGATTAGAATGTTACTTTTTCAAATTGGGATACAACCTTATCAGATTGGAATATAATCTTTTTAGAGTAGACTGTTACGTCTTCAGATTAGAATATAATCTTTCGATCGGCTCGAGGGAAACGGGGATTTGTCTGCGACGAGGTAGAGAAAGAGAGACAGACAGACAAACGACAAATCCTCGGGCTTATTTAGCCAGGGAAGTCGAACGAAAAGAATAAGCAGCGCGATTATCGGTATCTGTTATCGCGCGTGTTGCAAGTTCGATCGAACCGGCGGCTGTTATCTCAAGCGGTGGAATACAATTTGCTGGAAAGCTCACGTCCCGATTCGCAATTGCCGAACTTTATCGCGGAACTCCTCGCCGATCTCCATGCGCCGGCGGAAAGAAATAAAAGTTCCCCGGCAATTAAAAGCAGCCGCGAGTCGCCGCATAACGCGAAACTTTCGAATTATATTTCAATCGGAGAACGGCTGGCGATCGAACGCTGGGAGACGCTCGCTCGCGGAGAAAAAACGAACGAACGAACGAAGGCGGTCTTGAAACCGTCTCGGACTGTTCGCGAAGAAATTTACCGCACCATCGAGGGGAAACAATAGGGGAGGGAACGGGCGAAAGAGCTCTGTCAAAAGCATCGAATATCGATGAGGCAGCGATTCGTTCCTCGAGGAGGAAAAAGCTCGAGGAGGAAAGAAAAGGGAGAGAAAACGGAGAGAGAGAGAGAGAGAGAGAGAGAGAAAAGGTGATCGCGTCGTCGCTGAATGATTGGCAAGAGAAAATAAAAGTACGGCGTACTGTTTTGCGACCCGCTTCGGATATGCCTGGCACTCCTGAAAATCCCCCTGCACTCCTTGCGCTTATTTTTATAATCCAGATATAACCCGTAATTTCACCCTAGCAATCGATAATATTCGAATATTTCCACGTTTTCGCTCGCGTGTTCTTCCGATACCGAGTACAAATACACGTACGTTTTACCATTATTGGCCCGTGAATTCTATCGAGTTGAACATCGTACAGGGTCGTCCGAGTTTCCAACTTGCATGTAAATAAGGCTACCAGTTTGATTTCCGAAGGAAACGGAAGCATTCCGTTCGCACCGTTTCGTCCGGGCTAATTTCGATTGAAGTAAAAGTCCCGTTCGAATCGAAGTCCCACAAAACGACCAAATTTCTTTCGAGCGAACGAAAGAAGAAAAGAGCGGCAAATGACACGTCGAGCCTTCTCCGCGCGATCGATGTTTCGATGTCATCGTGACTTGCCGACTGATGGTTGGTTGGTAACGGTACAAACGAGTTTCCATCGTTCCGCCGATATTTCGCCACGTAGGTCACCGAAACGATTTCAAAGCACGAACGCGTTACTTTGAATATATACACGGCCTCCTCGCCAGAATGGACGTAACTCACCGCGACGGTCACTGATTTAATTTCCAATAGTACGCAAGACCCGAGCAACGTGACAGACGCGTTCTCGATCTATCAATCACGACGTTAAATCTCTCCGTCGAACGGACCTCGGAGATCGCGGTGCATCTTTGATCGCATGAAGGCACCCGCCGCGTGACACATCCCCGCGACACAGAGACATTGTCGCGACGCGAGAAAATTGGAATATTTGCTGGGATACCAGCCCATTAAACCTAGGACACTTGCGAATCACACACCACGAGGTTTCCTCCCGAGATGGAACGCAACCCTGACTGCCACTAAAAATAAGGGGACATTTCAAAATGAATATGAAGCGATAAAAAAGGAAGCATTTGATTTTTTTTTTCTTGAAGATATTACGTCGTTTGCTTTTCTGATGTTCTTGTTTATTAAAAAAAAAAAATCAAATGCTACTTTTCTTATCGCTTTTCATATCCATTTTGAAATGTCCCCTAATTTTTGTGAGCAGTGTATAACAACGAATGTAAAATTTTACTTTGAACAAGAAACGAACAAACATAATGTACTAATAAAATATAATATACTAATAAAAATTACTAATACTAATAAAACTTTGGGGACATTTCAAAAGGAAGCGTTTTAAAAGAAGCATTTGAGTGTTTTGTATTAAACAAGACCATCAGAAGATACTACGTCGTTTGCTTTTTTTTTTTATTGCTTCGTTTTGAAATATCCCCTAATTTTTATTAGTATTATATATTATACTATATAGTATAGTATATTATATTTTATATTATATTATATTCATTTTGAAATGTGCCTCAATTTTAATGAGCAGTCTATCACAACGAATATAAAATTTTACTTTGAACAAAGAACGAAAATAATATACTAACAAAATATAATATACTATACTATATGATATAATGTATATACTATTGCTGTTCTGATATTCTTGTTTAATAAAAAAAAAGATCAGATGCCTCTTTTTTTATCGCTTCGTATTCATTTTGAAATATCCCCTAATTTTTATTAGTATTATATATTATACTATATAGTATAGTATATTACATTTTATATTATATTATATTCATTTTGAAATGTGCCCTAATTTTAATGAGCAGTCTATCACAATGAATATAAAATTTTACTTTGAACAAAGAACGAACATAATATTCTAATAAAATATAATATACTATACTATATGATATAATGTATATACTATTGCTTTTCTGATGTTTTCTGAATATAAAATTTTACTTTGAACAAAGAACGAACATAATATACTATACTATATGATATAATATATATACTATTGCTTTTCTGATGTTTTTGTTTAATAAAAAAAAAGATCAAATGCCTCTTTTTTTATCACTTCATATTCATTTTGAAATATCCCCTAATTTTTATTAGTATTATATATTATACTATATAGTATAGTATATTACATTTTATATTATATTATATTCATTTTGAAATGTGCCCTAATTTTAATGAGCAGTCTATCACAATGAATATAAAATTTTACTTTGAACAAAGAACGAACATAATATTCTAATAAAATATAATATACTATACTATATGATATAATGTATATACTATTGCTTTTCTGATGTTTTCTGAATATAAAATTTTACTTTGAACAAAGAACGAACATAATATACTATACTATATGATATAATATATATACTATTGCTTTTCTGATGTTTTTGTTTAATAAAAAAAAAGATCAAATGCCTCTTTTTTTATCACTTCATATTCATTTTGAAATATCCCCTAATTTTTATTAGTATTATATATTATACTATATAGTATAGTATATTACATTTTATATTATATTATATTCATTTTGAAATGTGTCCCAATTTTAATGAGCAGTGTATAATAACGAATATAAAATTTCACTTTGAACAAAGAACGAACGAACATAACATACTAATAAAATATAATATACTAATAAAAATTAAGGGACATTTCAAAATGAATATGAAGCGACAAAAAGAAGAAGCATTCGATTGTTTTTCTTATTAAACAAGAACGTCAAGAAAAGCAAACGACAAGTCAAAGAAAATTGTTCTCGTCGTTCATTTTGAAATATCCCCTAGTTTTTGGTGAGCAGTGTAGTTTAGCGCCTCGGTGGAAAGCGTTTACACATCGGTAACACCATTGCCATTGAATATTTATGCATCGCGAAGTTACCGTTTGCGCCGAAACCTCCCCCGATATCTCCTACACGGAGGTCGTAATAAACATCCTTCAACCTCTCGGTTTTTCCGCCAAGAAAAATCGTAAACTTCCTTCCCGTGTAACGAAATTCCCCGCGTCCCGGTTGTCTTTCAATTATTTTCCATTTCGGTGGACGTCTCTCCCCGAAAGAGACAGGGACAGAGACAAGGAACTGGTAACTCGATGTTACGTCCGAGAGTCGTAGCTTGGAAGTTTCCAACCGTCCTCGAAGAATAGCTTCGATCGGATCCGCGGCGGAAATCACGTTGCCCCCGTTAGCCTGATTTCGTTTTCGTCCGGGGCTAATCGGAAAGTGGGGGGTTGAAGGGGAGGCATCCGGCGAAATGGAATTACGAGAACAGCGTGACGTTCTCCTATTCTATCGATATACATATGTGACAGACGCGTATGATCTCGTTATCATGTTGATCGGAAATTTCTGGTGAGGCGCCCTGGTGCTTTGAAACGAAAATCCTATCGTGGTTCGTTCGTCGATCGAGCGTAAGATTGCCTTTAGCAGCGAAGTCGGTACACGAAACTTATTGGAAAGGGAGGCGACGTCGAACGTGAGAGAATGAACAAGGTTCGTTTTTCAAACGAAGAAGGCGAGCAAATGAACGAAAGAAAGTGTCAGTCACCGATTTCTTTTTTATGAAATTTGCCTGAATCTGAATCGATTGTCAATCTCTGTGACGAGAAGCAAAAGTTCAATTCAATTTTGACGATCCGACGCCGACAAATTATACACAACCACTTGAACGACACCGACGATACGAATACTAACAATACGAATATAAAAAGAAGGTTATGAAAAATACAGTTTTTTAAATATATCGTTTAAACAAGTGGTTTTTTTCGTAAAATGGCATACACCATTGGATTCGTCGTTCAAAAGACACTGATTTCATCAATTTACGCGAAAGCTGTATCTTTTGTAATTTCCGAGATATTTGACTGAAAATACGGGTTCTGGGATCATAGAATGAAATAATACTAAAATATATGTTTGAACAAATACAAGTTAGTTTATAACGCTGATACTTTTGACTTTCTCTCTCTCTCTCTCTCTTTGTAGTCACACAGTGGTTTTTTCTCTACGACGACCACACTCTTAAAAACAAAAGACAACACACGACACACATGTCATACATGTCATACATTCGCACATATAAAGCCAACACTCACAGTTTTCACGACGATTATCGATTTCAAAGGAAAAAAAAAGACACGGTGTCGAATGATCCTTCGAAAACTACGTTTACTCCCAAATTTCATCAGAATCGGCGACTGACACTTCCAGGGACCAATGTTTCCTCCTGAATAACGCGAGTTTCGCGTTTGCACGATACGAGATTTTTCAAATTTCGTTCTCTTCGACAGCGTGACTCGAACTCGCGTTTCACGTACGCTTTCGTGGAATTATCGCTGTCGCTAAACGCGATTTGAATGGAAGAGAAACGACGTCTCGCGTGACCGAGAGGCTCCCGCCATTCTTTTTCTTTTTTTCTGTTTCCTTCCACCGATGTTCACCCTATCTCTCTCTGTTGGCCCCGGTTCTTGCGTACCGCTGCGGTTTTTATTCCTTCGCCGCCGGTGTTGGTTCTTCCCCCCGTCGATCCAATCATTTTTCTTCTTTTTCACCGAACGAACGGGGTCTACGCTTCTTCACCTTTCTGCCATTCTCTTCGTCCCGGCGATCCGATCCGATCCGGTCCGGCCGGGCTTCGTTTTGCTCGCTTTCAGTTGTTTCGGCACGAAACTTCTCCTCCTCGCAGAGAGAGAGAGAGAGAGAGAGAGAGAGAGAGAGAGGAGCTCGAGGCCGAAAGCTCTCGCGCGAAAGACCGCAAAAAGAAGAAGTCGCCTCTTTGTCGTCTTTCTTCTGTGAAACTGCAACTACGCTCGCCCGTCTCGCGCCTGCCTCTTTATCGAAACATAGCGCGATATTAACTTCTTTGTCGGGAAGAAACGGGCACACGGTGCACCCGAGCGACGATAAGTCGACGGAGTTTCGGTGGTCGAACCTACTCGGAAAATAGTCTTGCACTTGCAAGCATCTTGTTGGGTCATTTCGCGCTTTTGTTCCTTTCGTTACTTTTCCATCGGTTGGGTGATAGTTGCAAAGGAACACAAACTGTATCCAAATCTGTATCCATATCCGCCATTATTAGATTTGACAATTGTGCATAAATGAGGGTACGCCTCGCCGATTTTGATGAAATTTAAGCAAGTTGTACAACTCAACGTTTCGAGTAACATTTTCCTATACGTATAACCGCCGCTCGAACTTAATTTCCGAGATTTTTGCAAGAAACAATTGTTAGTATTATTACAACGCATAAGACGGGTGTACTTGGAAACTCGATCTGAGTAGCGACAGAGTGGAAGAAAAAGCCTAAGTAGCGATTTGAGTAGCGACAGAATAAAAAAACCTAACCCGAATCTTACTTAAACCTAACTATTCTATCTAGTAACTAATTTAATTCTCTGTATCCGTGTAACTTTCAGGTCACGTGCTAATATATCGACATTTTACCAAATAATTTTAGTTTTTTTCACAAGATGACGTGTACGTCTTAATTGTACAATGTCTCTGAGATGACCAAAAACAATATTGATGGCGGACAACAGAGAACGCTGCAAGAAGGGTGTAAAGAAGTTCCAAAAATAAAAATGCATTTCCAAATGCAACGTACACCTATGTTTTAACGCCAAGTGCAAACTGTCTTGTGGAATTTCACGGTTAAGCTTTTACGCACAAAAGTGCAAATATTGTAAACCGTTGTCACTTCAAAGTTACAAAGTGAATTGGTTATAATAAAATTCTTTAGACTGGTAAATTTTTTTTTAATCTGCATACACGGGTTTATAATTGTTGATCTTCCGTTGAATAAATTTTTTTTATATTTAGGAAAAAAAAATTCGGCCCATAGAGGGTTAATTAGAATTAGATTCGAATCAGGCTTTTTATTCAAGTCACGTACCTCGATGTATCTATAGAAACCATAAACAATCGGCGACTCAACGCTTACACACACGCTCTCACAGACACGTATACAGCTATAGACAATATTCATTGTAATAGTAGCAATAGTTTCTTGCAAAAATCTCAAAAACTAAGTCCGAGGGGCGGTTATACAAGGTGTTTCGTAACTTGTGGGACCCACGCCTAAAAATAATAAAAAAAAGTCATATAAATATATGTCCTATCTGTCTTATAATGAATGTACGTACAGGGAAAAATTGTTCAAAATTTTCATCCTGATAACATATTTAAATTTCATCAGAATCGGTGAGGTGTACCCTTTTATGCACAATTACCTTAGATTGTCGATGCCTCTGAAACCCCGTAGAATTCGATTTGTTCTGAAAAAGTTATTGACTCGTTTGATTCCGACGTGTAACTGTTAGCTTAGGCTTGTCAAATTCGACGAGTCATTAGGACGACAAACGCGTCGTTACAATTCGTGAAAAAACGGTAGTGATTTATGACTTAATTTGACTAGTACACGTCCATTGATGACGAACAACATCGAACAATAGATTGCAACAGATTTCGCGTGGCGTTGCGAGGTCGACGGAGTGTTTCGACGATTTCACAACCGATCCAGACGAAACGAGACGAGGATCGATCGGGATCTTTAATAAGAAAAAGTGGCTGGCTGGGATACACGCACAACCACACGTACACCGGGAGCTGAATACCCGGCTGATGCAACTCCCGATGCAGTTCTCTCGCATTGGAAAGGCACGCGAGAGAATTCAGGGCTGACAAGTGTGTAAGTGTAACAACGTGAGTCGCCGTGTGTCTCGTCTAGAAGGCTGATTACAGTGGATCGGCGGAGGAGAAAGAGAGAAAGGCGGGTGAAAAAGGGGCGAGAAAGAGGAACACACACGATGCGAGTGGCGGGCACGACGCGGGAACGCGCAGAGGTAGTAATTGGGCTAAACGCGAATACCGAACCGCGCCTCGGCTGATGCAAGAGTCGAGTTTCTGGCGGGCATTTCCTTCTCGGAAATACGTCTCGCGGAAGAAAGTCGCGCGAAATTATCCTCGACGTTCGAGGTCAGCCCTCCCGTCGTCGTCGTTCCCTCGCGTTTCTTCCCCATCGACGCTAATTATCGAGGCTGTACTTTTCCACAGACATCCGACGGATACCAAGACACTTTGTGCAATTTACATCCGACGTTTCGACTAATTTTTGCGATGGATAATAAAACGAATTATAATTTACCGTCCATTGCAGTACGCGGTGTCCATAAAGTCTGTTTACAACTTCAAAAATTTATTACAAGAGCAAATGAGAAGACAGACGAGTGGAAATTATTACAAAATGAGACGTATATATTTAAGTTTTTTCTTCTTGCATTTAATACAACTTTATATGGGCACCATTAGTTGCACGAAGCGCATCAACGACGGTATCCGATTTCTTGCCATGTTCGCTATGCCAACTCATCAACGGTTGCGATAACATCAGTGATCTACACGTCACATTTTGTAATAATTTCCACTCATCTGTCTTTTCATTTTCGTTTGCGATAAATTTTTGAAATTGTAAAGAGACTTTACGAACGCCCCGTATTTTCAATTAGAAAAAAAAATGTATCCAACATTGGCAGAACTTGCTGAAAAACATTTGTGGCGTCTGTTTTCCACAATAGGAAACACTGTTGGTTCAAGGCGGACGAGACTGCTATCGGAACATCTGCGATCATCAGCGTTTCTGTAAAAAGTCCCTGTGCAAAAGGTAAATACTTCGTTGTTCCATCGTTTGCCGGCAAAATATAAATTACATTGTGATACGAGTAGAAACGATAAATACACGTAGTTTCAACTACCTCGTGTATCCCGCGAGCAACAGTTCTACTTGATACCCTCCTTCAGAATTACACGCTGGAGAGAAGTTTCTTGCGATGCCGTTCCGCAGTCCCAATTCATTACAACATGTTATTTATCTGTTAGAGAGAGTGAACCACTTCGAGGTCGTATCAACTAAAAAAAAAAAAAAAAAAAAGGAAGAAGAAAGAATCCCCGTTTAACTCGCGACGTGAAATTTTCTGAACGTTCCCGAACGTTCGTCGAAACGACGTATTTGCACCGATAGCTCGTCGCCTCCGCCGACTTGAAAAAATTCGTCTCTCCTCGCCGCCAGTCGTTTCTCTTCGTTGAAACGCGAACGGGCGTGCGAAGTAACGAAGCGGAGAGGGTGGGAAAGCTCTGCGGATAGCTGCATTTCCCTGCAGCTTTGTTTCGCGAGTTGGTTGCCTCGTTCGAGGCCGCGGTGTGTCTCTGAAGAGCCGCGAAAAAGTCGTAAATCTCGCGGAAAGCCGCGGACGGGAGAACTGGGAAGATAAAGGCGAGAGAAGAGAGAGGGAGAAGACGCATAGACGTAGTAAAGATCGAGTAATTTCTCGAGGGAGACGGAGAGAACATCAAGGCGATGTGGTCAACGGCGTTATTTCCCTTCCGAGTACAAAGCGTGGTCGTGCCAGCTGTTATTCAGTCGTCCATGATCAATGTCCGGAGGCCTGCGAACGTGGCCGCTGACATTTTCGATTCTGTTAGATCGGCCAGTAAGCCCGTGGCGGTTTTCTCTCGACATGCGTGACTGTAGATGTAGTAAAACGTAAGTAACTTCGGCTCAATCCTGGAGATCGTTTCGAGCTTACTTTTTCGGAAACAATTGTGTACAGAAATGTTTGAACACCGCATCAACTTGAAGAAGTTCATCTGGTTAAACGCATCGTCATATGCGATTCACTTTTGAAACGATTTATTTCCGAAACGTACGATAATGGGCAATGGAAAATGGATCGTTTGCGGCAGAGCAGGCTAACTGGCGACCCGCGGACGCCTGATCGCTAGCGCTACCCCCTCCACTGCATTGAAATTTCCTTAGTGGAGGGGATCGATGCAGTGGAGGGGGTAGGAAAGTGGGGACAAGGACTCGCGAGCCGCTAGTGGAGGATCCGACGTTTTAAGACACGTGTTTCAACATTGGCGTCTGAAAACTGAAGAATCGAGAGTGTGGAGACAAACACTGACTCAAGTTTTATGAAACGTAAGAGTCGGTGCGTGCATCGTCGCATGTTTCAAGGGCTCGGTATAAATATAAAATAAATAATAGTCAAAATCTAAAATACATAATAAATAGATTTTTAAATGTAACTATAAAAAATATATAATAATATTTCAGAATATTTTATCGATGTGAATTAAACAAGTATTGCATATATGCATTGTGCCCCAAGTTTCCTTGTTGCTCCAAAAATATGCAGTCCCTGGGAGCAGAGTTGAGCGCGGTACGCAAAAAAAAAGAAGTGCTTTTGAAGTGCTTTTGCCAGAGCTTCGTCGAAAAGAGGTTATGTTCATCAATTTGATGAGATTGGAAAGGCATCCTGTTTTTTGAACTGCTTCGAAACAATGAAACGATCGATTCAAGTGTACCGACTGTCGACAACTGGTTGACTGAAGCAATACCATTCATCAAAAACGTTCGGAATTAATGAAAGGGAGTTGTCTCTTTCATCACAATAATTGTTGCAGCTGGATGGGATGTGTTACCACGTCCTTCTCATTCGCCGAACCTTGCACCATCAGACTTTCACTTGTTTCGCTCCCTTTAGAATTCTTTAAAAGGAAAAATCTTCATTCCTGATGGTACCTGAATATCGCCACAGTTTCTCGACTTGCTTCGAGCTACGAAATTACGAAGCTGCGAGAAAGATGGGAGGAGGAGAAAGGGGGAAATAGCGGATCAAAATGTTATCTACATAGAAAAAAAAACCGCGCGAATTTATTGGCCAATCCGATAACACATCGATACGTCTCACCATAGATGATCGCCGCGTTCTTTCGCCTCGTACAACACCGTCTTATTCCAGCGTGAAATTTACATAATTGACATTCCTCTCGGTTGTCACCGGCCTCGATATCCCCCGCGAACTCTTCCATCGTCTTCCTCTTCACGCGCTTCACTCTCCCGGTGAATTTCAATCGACATCGCGACAGGAACGACGCGGTGCCGCGCGTAAGTGGATATCTCACCGTTGATAAATCGATTTCGATCTTACCCTAATATCTGCCACAATATTTCCACCCATTCCCTTCGGCGAAGAAGCGCTGTCCTGCCCCGTGACAAACGGGCAAACGTATCGCGGCGGAGCGTGAGCGACGTGTCTCGAGGAAAGAACAACCTCCGCGTTCCTCGGAAGCTCGTCGGAAACCGGGCAGAAGGTCGTTGACGTCTGGGGTCCTTAAAATTCCTAGCACGGAGTACGCGGTCGGAACAATCGTGGTCCGTTTCCCAGTCGAAGCCAGGTCGAGTTCTCGCAGTTTCTCTCTCTATCTATCTATCTATCTGTCTGTCTATCTCTCTTTCTCTTTTCCTCGACGTCTCGCGAAGAAGAAGCCATCGATCACCATCGAGGCAGGCCAGTTCTCGCCTCACCTCGTTTCACCGTGAAAATACCAAGAGCAATTTTCAATGAAAACGTAGGCTCTCCTCCTCCCTCCCCACCCTCTCCCAGAAGGGAAAACAATCCGGTGATTCGCGGGACGCTCGCAGGAATAATCCCAAGATCGAGAAGAGCGTACCGAGAGAGCGTGATTTGTAACCGCGTCAGGCATATCTTTCTTAGAAAAGGAAGGCTGAAAGAAACTGTTTATACAGCGTTACGACTTTATGCTACTGTTAAGAGGGCAGGACAGTTTGAGTGGGACCTAAAAATTACGAATACTTTGGAGGGCTAGTAAAAACAAAGTACATATTTGATTGACGTGAGCTTTCGTGGTTCATTTTAACACATTACGAACTGTAAAAGGAGAAAGAAAGAGGGCTCTTGTTTAACTTTCTAACGGCATCCTTTTACATAACTTTTTTTTACATTGCCTATCGAGTGTGCACGATTCAAGCCAAACAGGTTTAGTTGCAACAAAAAGGCAAAGAAAGTTCAAAAGTAAACGATATTCTCCAGGGATTGACGATCCAACATTTTGATTTTTGTGAAAATTATGAAAACAGCAGCTTTTGGTTTTAATGTATCGAATTTATGCCAAACATTTCTACGTTCTTTGTTTTATATTTCTCGAAATTGTTAAAAATTAAAAAATGTTCGACCGTCGATCCCTAGTAAATGTTACGCTAAAGATACGCACCAAGTTTCACAGTAATCGGTTGGTTAGATACCGAGATATCTCGCACGCCGTTTCTAAGAACCTAGTTTCGAGAAAAACGCGTTTCAAATTTCAGAACGTCATTTTTCATATGTATCCTTTACTTACTTCTTTTTACTTACATATCGCGGCTCGCAGTTCTTACAATTCACAACTAACTCGAATCCAAGTCCCCTAATATTCGATTCGCCAAAGGTAACACCTGAATCACACGATTTACACTTTATGATGCTGCTTCAGGTTGTAAACAGCGATGCAAATTCAATTATTCCGTATCTGCGGATTTTTATACCCGAAAATAAGTCGTTTTAAAGGCTAGCGCCTTTCGTATCTTATTTCCAAAACTTCAAGCTACCATTTGAAGCAAGAAACAAAAGAAATCGATTTTTCAAAAATTTCAAACCGTCCTGACCCCTTAAAGCCTCTCGTACACTTTGAAACATGCGTCGATTTCTGACAAAACCTGCCATTAGAGTCAGTTTGCCTGCTGATGCCGAGCTACGTACATTGTAATCTGCATCGAAACTTAGAGATCGTCGCATGCATCGCTACATGTTTCAGTGCGCGCGTAGGCCTCAACTTAAAAGGTTACATAAAATGTGCCTTTATTGTTTCCAGTTGTTTAGGAAATTCTGTGGATTGTTCGCTCCGAAGTCGTTTCGCAAATCGAGAATGTGAAACGAGAATACTTGGGATCGGGGCTCGAGGACTCGTGGCCGCGCGCCATTAAAATATCGCCGGAAATGGTGCGCTCTCTCGCGCTCGGGAAATCTCTCGTCGGTTGAACGAAGTTAAGAGCGAGCGTAGAATGTGCATTCGCGAATATGGTGGAAGCGGGCAGAAAGAACAGAGAGGAGGGAAACGGCAACTTCTCGAAATTAAACGCGATGCGAACGCCAGGACGAAGGACATAATGGCGCCGCTTCGACCTAGAAATTGCAACGCGCACATCCCGGGGAAATTAGACGCCCGAGAGCGTTGACAAGCTTCTGACTCAGGGTGGAATAACAGTGAGTAACACTCAGCCGGAAAAACTCTCGCTCGTTTCCGATATTTTGCCCGTGAACGGGCTTTCTCTAAGGAGATTAAACTGAAATCTCGAGCAGCGAGATTTCACGAACGCAAATGCATCGAAACGACGTGACTTTTTTATACGTTTCCCATTTCTACGACGATCATGTGATTAATTTCGACGAGTATAGCAATACGCGTAATTAGAAATATATGTAACGTCATAATATGATTATGGAATCGAAGTAGGAATTTAGTTCGTCCATTTTTACGACGGTCACGCGATAATTTCGACAAGTATGTGACGCGTATGTAACACGTATAATATCATAATCGCAAAACGCTGCGAAACGTTTAAAAATTCACGATGATAACCTAAACGGAAATTTATTTTCATAAAAGTTCACTGAGTAAATCATAATGAACATTCCAAGTAATTGTTCTTTTTTTTTTTTTTTAGTGTTTTTGCTAAATTCAGAAATGCATTTCTATTTTAATATTTATTTTGACACTTTACTCGTCTTTCTGTCTCGTACCAAAGTATAAATATTTAATATTTAGTAGATCAACGCGTCGAATGATTGACCATTTAAGCGTTTATGTCAAGTACACTCGTTACGAGAAAAAAAGAATTCGCTTTTGCTATTTATTTGTTACTGTAAAATTTAAGTAAAAACAATTATATATGTTTGTGACTTTAGCACATTTTATAATATATCGAGGCAACAGAGTACGCACTTGAAAATAAAGGGGAGAGATTTGACGCAATCGATACAACGCGAGAACAAATTAAATTTATCTCTAGTAATTTCAATTTTGCAAACATTTGATTTTCTTACCTTTTCTCGCCAATTAATAAAATAAAATAAAATGAAATAAAAAAATTATTAATTGATAAAATAAAAATTCCAGTCCTTTCCTCCACATTTCGAACTTTCACGGAATAATTTTCAAAAAAATGGAAAGTCAAGTTCTGCAAATACCTCTGCCAAGTACCACCGAAATTAAAAAATTTTCAAAGAAAAAGCGCCAACGAAATTTTATCATTTTCAACTCAAGGGCGTCTGCTTTGATTAATTGAGCACGCCAGTGCCGAAATAAAAGAAAAACGCTCGAGGAATTTGAAACGGTCGCTAGAGAAAATCGGCAGATTTACGATTTCAAGTTCGTTCGCCTTCTCTCGCCAACGTGAGTGAAAATTGGGCGAGCAACAGCCCGAGTCGATACGTCTTCTAACGACGTATCAAGCCGTATTAGGCGAGGGAAACTGGTTTCGAAACGTGACTCTCCACACTTCTGAACTTGACACCGTCGATTGGAAAACCGTCGCGTCGCAGCGGAGGTCCGACGCTCGTATTATACATCGCGTTATTCCGATCCGGTCGATGCTCGAAACCGAACAAAGATCAATCTGATCGCGGCCGATTGACGCATACGAGCCATCGAAAGAAATTGCGTAACACCGTGATACCGATACAAAGTGCGTGATCGTAACTAAGCGGTTGAATTCTCGAAATAAATCGCCGCCGAGTGGGGAAGGAAGGACGATCCGGGGCGCGAATATAGAAAGCGACGCGAATCACCGCGTTCGTGTTGAGAAGATTCGTCGACAGAGCTGAGGCAAATCGACAGAAACGTAAAACTCGTGCCGGAGAAATCAAAGTGCAAGGAAAAATTGATAGCAAAATGAAGAATACGAGCTTGTTGCTCTCATTTAAATTACGTTGCCGATGTTTTAAAAGTCGAGACGAAAACAGAGTAGAGGTAAATCGAAGATAGTAAAATAAAGGGTACCTTGTGTTTTCACGAATTTGTTGCTCTATTTTAAATTGCGTTGTCCTATTTACTCGTCGTAAAATTGTCATTTCTGACACGTGCGCAACAAACAGGTTAATAATAATAGGTTTTGCAAAAAATCGTGCAACCTCCGCTGCAACTCACGCGTCAGTTTTTTGTCACTAACATTATTATTAAATTATTATTATTATTAAACATTATTATTCGATTGACGTTAAAGCCGGGACTGACTTGATTCATCGTAAATGCAGCGAAAAAAAAAAGAAAAAGACGCCCGCCAGAATCATAATCCTACGCGTCGTTTACCCAACGACCAAAGATACTGGCGTTCAAGTCGAAGAAAAATACCAAGAAATAAATTTCACCGAGTCGAAAATGCTTGTCCCTGAAGGATATCGAGAGAGGAGGCGCATAATTTGCTAGAGGAAAAAAATCTCTCCCTACCTAGCAGGGTGAGATATAGGGTATAAATTTAAGAGTATCCGAGGAGCGCAGGTTTACCTTAAGGTCGCTTTATCTCGAGGTGCCACGCCCCCGAATTGAAGGATAAAGGGCTAACGATACTCGGAGCTTTGCTCGTCTTTGCCCTCCCCTCCTTTTCTCACCTTCCGTGGATCAGGAAACGTGAAAATCATTGGTTCCCGAACGAATTCGAAACGTTTTCCTCGTTTGTAATCTCCAGTCTTCATCGCTACTCTAAATCTAACCCCCTTGCGCTGGTAACTGATTGCGGACCATAACGAGCGACCGAACCGTATACAATAATTCGTCGCTTTCTTTTTAAGCTAGTTGGTGTATCACTGGATAGAAATTATTGAGAAGTAATAAGTTTATCATTCGTTTTGCCTATTTGTATTTGAATATAATTAAATATATTTAAAACTGTGAAAATATTGCAATTTTAGAACAAAAAATTCTCGACGTGCGCGGCACGTCATTCCAGCGCAAGAGGTTAACCTCTTGCGCTGGTAACTGATTGCGGACCATAACGAGCGACCGAACCGTATACAATAATTCGTCGCTTTCTTTTTGAACTCGTCGGTCTGACATCACTGGATAGAAATTATTGACAAGTGATAAATTTATTATTTGCTTTGCCCATTTTGTTTTACTTAAATATACTTAAAATTGAGAAAATATTACAATTTTGGAGGTTAACCACTTGCGCTGGCAACTGATTGCGGACCATAACGAGTGACCAGAACCGTATACAACAATTCGTCGCTTTCTTTTTGAACTCGTCAGTATGACATCACTGGATAGAAATTATTGACAAGTGATAAATTTAGTATTTGTTTTGCCTATTTTGTTTTACTTAAAACTGAGAGAATGTTACAATTTCGGAACAAAAATGGCGTCAACCGCTTGTGCTGGCAACTGATTGCAGACCATAACGAGCGACCGAACCGTACACGACAATTCGTCGCTTTTTTTTTCTTTTGAACTCGCCGGTATGATATCACCGGATAGAAACTATTGGGAGGTAATAAATTTATTATCTGTTTTGCCTATTTCGTTATTTTTTTACATAAATATACTTGAAACTGAAGAAATGTTGCAACTTTGGAACAAAAAATTCTTGACGTGCACGTCATTCCAGCGCAAGAGGCTAATTCAACGACTTTAATTTAAGCGTTTCAATCGTAATTCGTTCGTTTCGTTCGCTGGGCACTAACTCGACTTGCAAAGTAGGAAGCCAAGGAGAGGGGGCTGAGATAAATGGTCGAATAACTAATTCTTGTCAACGGAAGATGCGCGGGAAATTTGAACAAATCGCGAGATTGTAAATTATTGTCCAGCGGACCGTGCATCGTCGACCAAAACGAACTGAAAAAGAAAAAAAAACAGAAAAAGAGGAAAAGTTACGCTCGAACGCGCGAAACACGATGGAAGTGTGTGTGTGTGTGTGTGTGACAAAGGGGTTCGTTCGGTTACGAACGTCTCGCGTAACGTTAATGGCGAGAGATGCATTTGTCTCGTCTTGCCTCGATCTCTATCGTCGCGTCGATCGTTGCGCTTTCTGGAGAGGAAAGTGAGAATGTGTTGCGTCACGCGAATCTGTGTGCATGCGAGGCGGCATGCTCGACGCGGAAAATTGGACACGCACCCAATGGGAAACTCTCTCGGGTGTCGAATAATCATCGTCTCGACGCTGTTTTGTAGGTGAAAGGAAATCGAACGCGCGGCGTAATTATACCTCGACAAAAGGTATAGTTGGAAAACGATGGAAAGGTAAAGCCTTTACCGATTACCAGGGAGGTAAAAAAAAAAAAAAAAAACGTGACACCGACACGTTTGCTTACGGCAAACGCAAAGAATGGCTATTAGGAGTTAGTCACGTATGAAAAGGAAAACTCGTCCTAAGGCACTTTGTTTCCACAGAGGCCAAAACACGAATCGAAAAGGAAATATACGGGGTGGTTCGCGTTTGGTGGTTTGCACACCTGAAATAATCCTTTAAATTATGCGTCTAATGAAAAATTGTTTAATACAAATTATAAATATAATGTTGTATTATAAATATATATACTAATATAAAAATATATTATAAAGATATATATTAATATAAAAATATATTATAAATATATATATATATTAATATGAAAATACATTATAAATATATTATATATATTACAGACATATATTAATATAAAAGTATATTATAAATATAACAAATTATAATTAAATTATATAATTTTCTCGCCAATTACACTCGCGTCAAATAAAACGAGCAATCGGCGAGAAAAGAGTGGCGTTCGTCTAGAAAAGCTGGGAAAAGTACCATGTATATAAGTACAAGGTCGATGAGATGGACTAGATCCTTTCGACGAGACGCTCGCGAGGAGACGAAGGACAGAACCGTGTCTCCTTTTTCGCGAGACGCTCGGCGCGAGATAGGTGATCAAGCCGATTCGTACTCGAGGAAACGGGAAAAACGTCGCGGCCAGTTTGGAACTTGAGTTTAAGCGGGGAGAGTCGAGTCGAAGTGGAGACTGTCAGACCATCTTCCTCCGGAGAGACTTCCCTCCGGGGTGTTGGAATTCCATTACGCGAGACTCGATCTTCGAAACGACACGCCGCGGCTACGAAAACGTAATTACTCATGAAACAAGTTCGAACGCGGGGACCGAACGCTGGCGATATTCTCTCTTCAGCTCGCGGATGGAAACTCGCGTTTTCAACTTGGGCTGCCTCGGTCTCGGAAACGATCGGCGCCATAATTTTTCTCCTTCGCGACTCACGCTGTGTTTTCACGACGATCTTTTGAGAGTTCTCTCCAATTTACAGAGAGAGAGAGAGAGAGAGAGAGAGAAAACAAGGATTTTTTATTTTAAGTCGCGAAACTCGGACTTTCTACGACGCGCCACGGCTACGAAAACGTAATTACTCGCGTAACAAGTTCGAAGGAACTTTTATTTTTCCAAGGTGGACCTGCGATCGGCACCGAACGATGAAAACTGTCTTCTAAGAATCCTTTGATTTGTGTAGAAAAAATACAGAGAAGAAATAGAGCAAAATAGAGGACACGAGAAAATACAGGGAAAATAGAGAAAAATAGAGAAAAAAAGTGGAAAAACTGAGAAAATAGAGAAAAATAGAGAACGCTGCGATATCCTCTCTCGTAGCAACTTGGACCGACTCGATTTTTCTGCGACGACGAAACGATCTTTTAAGAATCTTTTTCAATTTACGTCGAAAAGGTACAGAAAAAGAAATAGAGAACGCAGAAAAGATACAGAACAAAAATAGAAAAAAAATAGAAAACACGAAGACCGGATCTAAAATCCTTTTCCCAGATGGACCGCGAGTTTTTCAACTCGAGCAAGTTGGGCTGACTCGATCTCGCGATCGGCGCCACGATTTCTTCTTCGACGATGAAACTATCTTTCGAGAATCCTTCGATTTACGTGGAAAAGATACGGAGAAAAAAAATAGAGGACAGAGAAAATCGAATAAAATACAAGAAAGAAATAGAGAGAAAAATAAAAAAACACAAAGGCTGCTGGATCTGGAACCTTTTTTCCAGATGGTCCGCGAGTTTTTGCAACTCGCGTTTAAAACTTGGACCGCCTGGATCTCGCGATCGACGATATATTTTCAATCGGACGACTTTTCAATCTTTCAACAGTTCTTTCTACATCTCTTACGGAAAAAGTAAATAAAGCAGACAACTCACTTTTGTGCCTGGAGAATCGCCTGAGCTTCTTGAAGAACGGCATTGCTTCTTGAAGAATCGATCGCCGTTAGTCGTTAGCCGCGCACAGTGTCAACGGGAGGATCGTTACGATCACCGAACACGATCATCGACCGCGAAGACCTCCAAGATGAAAAACCACCCTCGTGCGTGAACGTACGAGCTTGAAATGCCTCCTGGTTTACATCGGGACACGACCAAGCCGTCTGCGAGGCTCTTCTGTCTGCCTCTTACTCGCGGTCCTCCGACTTCACCGGCTCCGCTCTTTTCTCGCTGGGCTCTCGTACGCGTTTCCACTTATCCCCACTATCCGGCATTTACGAGGGGAACCCGAGCACAAGTCTCCGGCAATGCCGCGTGCTCGCTACTCGATGTTCGACGCTCGACATGTGAGCTGTTTATTATTATTAACCATCTTGCGCTGAAATGACGTGCCACGCACGTCGAGGAACTTTTCTCCCAAAATTGCAAGTATTACATCAGTATTATATAGTATTTATATCAGTTTTGAGTATTTAAGTATTTTATTATTTAGGTATTTTATTATTTAAGTATTTAAGTATTTTATCATTTAAGTATTTTAAGTATTTTAGTATTTTAAGTTTATAATATATATATATACATAAGTATATAGTGCAGTTTAAGTTTATAGTATGAATATATAGTGTAGTTTAAGTTTATAGTATAAGTATATAGTGTTTAAGTTTATAGTATAAGTATATAGATTAATTTAAGTTCATAGTATGAATATATAGTAGTTAAGTTTATAGTATAAGTATATAGTGTTTAAGTTTATAGTATAAGTATATAGATTAATTTAAGTTTATAGTACAAGCATATAGTGTAGTTTAAGTTTATAGCATAAGTACATAGTACAGTTTAAGTTTATAGTATAAACATATAGTGTGGTTTAAGTTTATAGTATAAGTCTATAGTATAATTTAAGTTTATAGTACAAGCATATAGTATAGTTTAAGTTTATAGAACAAGCATATAGATTAGTTTAAGTTTATAGTATAAGTATATAGATTAATTTAAGTTTATAGTACAAGCATATAGTGTAGTTTAAGTTTATAGTATAAATACATAGTACAGTTTAAGTTTATGGTATAAACATATAGTGTAGTTTAAGTTTATAATATAAGTATATAGTATAATTTAACTTTATAGTGCAAGCATATAGCGTACTTTAAGTTTATAGTATAATTTAAGTTTATAGTACAATCATATAGTGTAGTTTAAGTTTATAGTACAAGCATATAGATTAGTTTAAGTTTATAGTATGAGCATATAGTATAATTTAAGTTTATAGTACAAACATATAGTTTAAGTTTATAGTAAAAGCATATAGATTAGTTTCAGTTTATAGTACAAGCATATAGTGTAGTTTAAGTTTATAGTATAAGCACATAGTATAGTTTAAGTTTATAATATAAGCATATAGTGTAGTTTAAGTTTATGGTATAAGTACATAGTACAGTTTCAGTTTATAGTATGAACATATAGTATAGTTTAAGTTTATAGTACAAGCATATAGATTAGTTTAAGTTTATAGTATTTTTTATTTAAGTATTTAAGTATTTTATTCAAATTTTGCGAGGGGGAAACGTTTCGTTGGTTAACCATTTGCGTTGGCAACTGATTGCGGACCATAACGAGCGACCGAACCGTATACAATAATTCGTCGCTTCCTTTTCGAACTCTTCGATATCATATGATGTCACTGGATAGAAATTATTGAGAAGTAATAAATCTATTATTTGTTTCACCTATTTTGTTTTACTTAAACATACTGAAAACTGAGAAAATATTGCAATTTTGGAACGAAAAATTCTCGACGTGCGTGGCACATCGTTCCAGCGCAAGAGGTTAAAAGTTGAAGGTGGCCCCAAGTTCCCTCGACACGGTTCCCGATTAAAATTCGTGGTCTTCCCTCAACTGGTAGCAGAAGGAACCGAGGTTCGGGGGCGGGGGGGGCAAAGTTTAAGCGACCCTCACGGTTAAGCCACCTATTATTCCCGCGGAGGGTGAAGTTATTTGAAATTTCCTGGGCTTTGTTTAAAACTCCGGCGAAAGAAATTTGAATATTACCGGATGGAATTTCAAAGCGCCACGCGCGCATTTTAATAGATCGGCAGGTCATAACGGATACATTATGATCCGCGAATAACTCGAGGGCAATAACTTGGAGGGCTCGACTTTGATCCTCGCAACTGCCCACGTAAATTCTGTGTCTTTCGAATAAGCGGGTTGCCGAAGTAATTTCATGCAAAGTAATCCTTTGCTCTTCCGGGGGGAAGAGGGAAAGCACGAACAAAATCGACAAGGGTAGCTTCCATTGCCAGTCGAATGACGAATTTTTTATAATTGAACGATTTCATTTTTCGTTCTATGGCGTTTTCCATTCGTTTCGACAGCGAGTGTTTTGTTTTCGTTGTCGAGGGATTCGTGCGAACGGCCATTTGCATTCTCCAACCGGATCTTAATTTCTGTTTCACTCGGAACGACTTTCAACACTAAAACTATCGACGATCAGATCAAAAACACCGAGGCAAAAAGAATAGAAAAACTTTACGAAAGCTTTCATCTGCATGTTCTCTATAAAAATCTAAATCTCTATAAAAATACGCTGTATTTTGCATCTGTAAAATTACAAATTGTCTCGTTTTGACTAGTCTGATAAAGTCTGAAACTCGTCTGAAAAACGTAGTAGCACGCGTAGTGTCAACGTCCCCGAAGGGGTTAAACGATCCATTTAGTTCGAGGTCGCGTTTCCAAAGCGAAGAACGCTTACGTTTGTTCGCATAAATCGCAGCCACACACGCTACGCCCTCGGTCGTGCGTAACTTTTTCACGTTCAGCCACGGATACATACGGTTGAAGAAAGTTTTTCAAGCCGGCCGGGAGTTTTCACACAAATCTCGCAAATCGGCAGGATCTTCCGGCACATCGGTCCTCGTAGTCGATGCCGCCCTCGCGAAATTGAATCGCGAAAGTTTTGGAACGTAACCCTTCGCCTCCCCGTGACAAGAACTTTAATATCCTAACGTGGCAAGTTCGATATCGCGCCTCGCCACGCTAATGCCCCTCCACCTCCCCCCCCCCTCTCCCCTCCCCTCCATCACCCTCGATCGACCTGGATCCTAGATCCTGCCTACAACTTGAAACTTGTCTCGCGATCTTCTTCAAGACGTTTTGCAACTTTTATCAAGCTGACGCACGCGTAAAAACATATGTGTGTGTGTGTGTGTGTGTGTGTGTGTGTGTGTGTGTGTGTGTATACATACAGTGGGGGAAAATTTTTAAGAGAAGTATTTTTTATTGTTAAATAAAGTATAAAAACATGAAAATAAAGTTGACCGTCTGATTCTTTGTAGTTTTAGGAAACTGAAGCTATTTTGTAACTTTTAAGACTTTTAGGTTTCTTCCTGGCTGAAAAAATTAGAAAACGTAGAATCAATCTTGCAACAGAATTTTTTCATAGTCAGATTTACAAGCATATTTTTCTTAGAAATTTTTGTTATTGATTCAATTTTGCACCCCACTGTATATGTATATATATATATATATATATATATATATATACAGGGTCGCCACATATTGCCATCTGGATTTACGTCATTATTATTACGCGTAGCGAAAAATGTTTCAGACGAAGTCGAATGGTGTCGAGAGGGACACTTTTTGAATGGGTTCTAGTTTTCTTGTAGGTGGACGTGTAGAGGACATACGAAGGTTATTAACGTATTTTTAAAATTGAATCATATATTTTTGATACACCTTGATATTCTTTACAAAAAAGTTTATATTCTTTACAAATTAACCTATTTATGTTAAACAGTCATTAGTTTAGGAGATATTTTAATTTTAACGTTGTTAGGAAATAAGGTGTGAACCTCCGACTACACATGGCAAATATGAGAGATCGTATCACTGACAATGAGTGTAATAAATTATATACCAGACACATTGCACAATTATTAATCTATCGATTCAGAGAATGTCGTGATGTGAATGGTCGTCAAATTGAACCTTTCCTGTAAATAAAATCATTACAACGTTAACAAAGGGGTCATGATTTCCCAACAGCATTGAAATTCCTCGTAAGTCGAGATGAGAAACGGTGTCACTCGATCGATTTCCCGTCGTTGCGGTGTTATCCTGTCCAAGTTCCTGAAGAGAACAGCAATAATCCACGTGGTTTGTCTCGTATCATTAATCGCTCCCTAGCATTCGGTTTGCGGTCAATTGATTTTCTAAGTTGCAAAGATACGGATACGATGGCACGGATACTGATGCACCCACCGTGCGATCGGTGTGTAGCTGAGCAATGTAGGCCACAATAGTAGACATCAAAACGAGATTACCGATGGTGCTACGCTCACGGTCCATTAGCTCCGATTGAATTACGCTCGCCCTTATACAATGGAAATTCAAATTCCACCTTGGCGTTTCCACCTTGGTTGCACTGGGATGGGAAAGACAGCGGCTGCGTCGCTTCCTTGCTCGGATAATCGCAGAAAATCTCACATTGTTCGACGAACACGACAAAAATTCTGTTTGATCAACGTCGTGAGGAACGAACCATTATTTCTTTGAAAATGAATTGAAGAAGTTGCAGCACCCATCGTTCGTAACAGTTCCGTATTTATTCAAGTAATACAATATAATATAATATAATTTATACATGTTATAGATAATATATATTTATATACAATATTTTTATAATTTATGATACTATGATTATAAATAATTATAATAATATATAACTTTATGGTATCATTCGTAATTTATAATACTATAATACTGTATACTAATTTATAATAATATACTATAATTATAATTTGTAATTAGTACAATTATAATTTATAATACATTTACACTACAGTACATACTATATAATTATACTACAATTATAATTTATAATATTATAATATAATTATATGGTATAATTATAACTTATAATACTATATAATATAATTCATAATTTATGATACTATAATACTACAATACTGTATGTATACAGTGAAGAGCATAGCTGAACATATAGCGATGAGAAATCGTCGATACTTCAAATTGTTGGTAAGTTATATCGAGTTTGAAAATTTATCAAGTACGCGTGTAGCGAGATAATTTTCGAAACGAATCTTTTTTAGAAAATGAAAGCTACAAACGAAAAGGTTTCATTTCTTTTATTTACTTCAATATCTACCCTCCTGTTAATTATTATTCACTGTCTAGAGTTAAGTTAAATTCGATTCACTCGGCTTACAACTTCGAACTCGACTTTCTCAGAAATTTCAAACCAAGTCAAATCAAGAAAGATTCATTCTTTCTTTCTCCATCCCTCTCGCACCACGATCTCGAAAACACACTGTGCAAATTTTTAAATCGGGTACCTCCGCACCCGATCAATTTTCATTAATCTTCAATCACCGTACCTTTATTACGTAATACATGAAACGCTATCGATATTAATTTTAATATACAGGATGTTTCGTAACTTGTGACACCCACTTCGGGAGCTGGTTGTACGCCTAAAAATAATGAAAAAAAGTTATACAGATATATGTCCTATCCGTCTTCGTCTACGAGATATAGTGAATTTTATAAACAGAGCAAACTCTAGTAAGCTAGTTTTACCAGGGATGATACATTCAATTTTCATAATAATCATAATTGGGATGAAGAAAACCCACACGTTATTGTGCATTCAAGACAACAACACCAGTTTAGTTTAAACGTAGGGGCAAGAATAATTGATAAATTTTTAATTGGACCTTTTTTTCTTGATGGGAAACTAACAGGCACAAAGTACGTTGATTTTTTGAGCACGCGTTTACACGAAATATTAGAGGAAGTTCCAGTCGATATTAGATTATTCGTGTGCGATTTATGCATGATGGAGCTCCGCCGCATTTTAGCCGAATGGCTAGGCAATTTTTAAATCAACACTTTGCAAATAAATGGATTGGTCGTGGAGGTCGTATTGCATGGCCTGCTCGTTCTCCGGATTTGAATCCATTAGATTTTCATTTGTGGGAGCATTTAAAATCTATTGTATACGCAACATCGATCGAAAATGCTGAAATACTACGAAATAGAATAGAGCAAGACTTCCGACATGTAGCGGCCTATAGCACCTCGAGTACGAGTCTCGAACACCGACTCGTATAAGCCGCAAGTGGCTGTGCGCCTAGCGTCGAAGTCTAGCGATATTCGACGTTAAGCAAGCAGAGTGCGGAACACTGCTAGGATGGGTGACCGCCCAGCCTAGCGAGCAGTTATGAAAACAAAGCGTCTGGGGTTTTAAGGGGTCGCTGCCATCAGCTCCACTGATGAGTCTAGGCAAGCGACTCTGAGACGAAACGCATAACCTTTCCTCACCTTACCCAAATCCTACATCCTTCCAGCATCCTCGCACAATATAAATGTAAATATATAGATAATAAGACACTATAGATACTTAAAAAAAAAAAAAAACCCTTCAGACAAATTCGAGAAACACCAGGAACGATAGAGAGAGTAAACCAGATGAATGGACAAGACGCATGCAGGCTTTTGTCTTCAAATGCAAGGTGGTCATTTCTTTGCATCTTTTGTAAAAGTAATTAAAACAGAAAATTATATCTCATAAACGAAGACAGATAAGACATGTATTTATATGACTTTTTTTCGTTGTTTTTAGGCATTTTACAATCAGCTGTCCACAAGTTACGAAACACCCTGTATACCGAGCGTACACTGTGTCTCTATCTGTCAGCCATACGCCCTAAATCCCGAGTCACCGACGCGACGCCGGCTATTCGAAAATGATTCGAACCGTAGACGAATTAAGCGAACCGTTGAAATTACTTAGCCCAACAAGATGTGAAATACAACGCCGGTGGAGCGTTTCTCGATATCCGCGCTGCCCGCGAGCGAAATTTCCCCGGCCGACGTCGCGTAATTGAACAGTGTCGCGTCCGCAGAACCTACTAGAACCGCGTTACATCGGTTCCCATAAATCACAATCTAATCGACATTTTAACCGCAGCCCACGTGTTCGCGCTACGTGCAACGTATTACGTTTCGTTGAATAATTTCCGCCGATGCTCGCGAATGTTTCGGACACTTCGGCCTCGCGCTCGCGTATCGGTGCCGGTGAATAATCGAACGGTATTAGTATCAGAAACGCGAAAGCGAAAATGTGATTTGACGGGGGCGCTGCTCCTTTTGTCGAGTTTCAACCGGTGTTCAATCCGATGAGCGACTGATCTGAATTAAATTTTAATTGTCATCTGACTACGAGTATTGCTTCTTTTCTTTCTTTTTTTTTTTTTACTGTCTGAAGCGAAGTTGATATCGTGTAAATTTGGTACACAGTAATATTGATACACAGACGTAGCCCATTGATGTGATATATACTTTTTTTTTTAGGAGGAGATCGTCGGCGTTGTTGGTCAAGTAAAAGAATCCGACCACGGGAAGCGTAAGTTCAAAACCATAAGATACCACTCGATTCGTGATCTGACGCCACTCACTGGCCAAGAGACCAATGGGACGCAAGAGGGAGAAGATCTGCAAGGGATGACAGATCTGATGAATCGTACTAATCTAGAAAAAATATACTTTTTAGAAGTTGGTAATATATACATTTATTTAATATTGATATTTGTTATCTAATATTAATATTATTCTAATCTTATTTAATATATTTCTTACTAGATTATTACTAATTTGCTCTATTACTTAAATCAAAATTTAATATGCAAATTACATTAAATATAATATTTTTAAATTTAATATAATATATTATCTATTAATTGCAAATTAATTATTTTTAAATTAAACTAAAATTCAAAAATTTTAATTTATCATAAATTACACTTTATCATTAGAAATAATATTAATTATTATAATTTAATTTAAAAAATTAACTCTTTTATCAGACATCTAATGAATATATATATATAATATTAAAAGAATTTAAAATCTTTATAAATAAATTTACAATTTATTTCTTTTTCAGACATAATATTATAATTATTTAAATAAAATATTTATTAATATAAATAAGAACTAATTATAGTTAAATTTTAAGTCGAAATTAAATGTAATTTATTACTTTTGGTAATATGTCGCCAGTCTACAGAGGTGTCTCATTCGTCGAAAGGCACAAAGATTTCGCATCTGCTTCGCAGCGATGCGTGTCATCATTTCCACGAGAGTAGACGTCTATTGAAGATCGCCGCGTGGAAAACGCGATACGTATACCGTAAGCCGTAAGAAATCGAACGTACGTACGTATATATGTACGTTTACACGTGTGTTGAATATTCGGTCTTTGCACAGACAAAACCGTACTTCAGTGGCCCATTTACATTTACAAAATCTTTAAAATTCCTTTCCTTTCATTCTGCATGGCGTAGATCCATTTGTAACAAAAATGCTAAAATACCAGATGATATACTCAGAATTGGCCGGAATTCGTAGTACAGCAGGGGGTGATTCTACGTCAAAAAATAAGACAAAAATTTGGTACAATATTTTTTTATCTGAGACTCGATTTTCGAGAAAATCGACTTTAAAGTTTGTTCATCTTTGTGAACGATTTAGTTGTCTATTCTTCTACCGCGGTTGTCTCCGTCCGAGATAGTGTTTGCAAACGTCATTTATTGCGTGGTTAAAGCAATACAAAGTGTTCCTACTGATAATTAATTTTTTATTCCTTATTGCTACTTTCTGTTGCAATACTACAATACAGTGCACTGTTTCAAGTACTGTTGAAAATCGTCCTCCTCGTTGCTGTATACATAAGTTTGCTCGACGAATTAACGATGTCCGAACGGAACGTAAACTGACATCGTTTTTTCATTTCTCGAATTCCTCCATCATCGTTTGCTTCGAACGTGTAATATTTGAAATATCGTCTTTATAAACTTGTTCTTTGATATGCCCCCATAAAAAGAAAATCTAGAGGCCAACGTATCTTACAATCGCCGCTGATCCAACGCGAATACGTTTGATTTAAAAAATTTTTAACCTTCCTCGTGTAATGTTGGAAAATCATACTCCTTATACATTGCAACGAAGGCAGTTGCGTAGAAACTCAATGACGAACAAACTTGAAAGTGGATTTTCTCGAAAACCGAGGCCCAGAAAGTAAAAGAAAATAGAAAACGTAAGATATAAAATGGAGAATGCAAAAAAGTAATATAGAAAATTACAAAAAGTGTTGTACCAAATTTTTTTCTTATTTTTCGAGTCCGGCCCACCCTGTATACAATGAAACTAATAATATCGTAAAAATATCACTTGAACGTTTGTAGAAATTGTATCATTATTATTATATCACATGTTATATATATATATATCTATCATTATCTATCATACATAAATCTGTCATTCGTACATTACAGTGTTTACCAGCACTGTAACGAGACACACTGAATGCTGCTGATGAAACTTCCACACACGGTTTCCGGATTTATTTCACATTCTACCAATGTAATCACGACCTTATTACGTGTCTCATTACAGCGTGAACGAAATTTCAAAGAGCATGTGGCATACGTATTCATAAAGATCCCCAGCGACGAGCATTTCCGTGGGAAAAATTCCCGGTGGGAACAACCGCGGTCGAATTTTTCCGCGGTCGAAATTATTATTAAAAATACGACTGGTGGCCTCGGAACGAAAGGGATTAAAGGTATGTTCGAGGGTGGCGTTTCAACATACATTCAGCCGGGGAGGCTCGTTTACATGGAGCATTCAAATATTCCTTCCTTCCGTTCCTGACCTGGCTGTCGCTCTACAGTCCCGACAACCTCTCCGTATTCGAAAATTACATTGAAATACAATGCATTCCTACGAGAGCTGCACGCTCTCAGGCATCCCCGGTTTGTGAACAATTTTCAAATACCGCGCCGGCCATGCTTGCGAGAATACGTCGACGAGTTCACCGCAGGAAAGTGCAGAAGAAATTGAAACGCTTTTTTCAGACTTTTTTTTCCCTTTCCCAAGACCGTGCTCATAGTCGATTCGTCGTTAATCCCAGGCACGAGTTCTTGCGGTTGAAGGCTGTTATCTTCTCTATGAAAGACTTAATCCATGGACAAGAAGCACAGAGAACACATCCATCGTCCGATGCACTTTTATTTTCGTACGTTTCAAAAGCTCTGGAACTCTCGTTATCCTGTTAGACGTCATATTCAACGCGAAACGAGATTAAAGTATTTGCAACAGTTGCTATGGAAATTAAATTTTAATAGGAAACGAGATGCATTATGCTCTTTTTCACCCACCTTGAGCATAGAGCGATTTGTATAGGAAAAAAGTTCATTGCAACTTTGCTACGTTATAAGAATGTTGTTCCTTTTTATCACTGCTTTGAAAGATAATCGATATTTTTAAATCGTATTCTACGACTGACGTCAACACTCGTTAGCTTGATTTTTGACGAATGAAATGAAATTTCTTTTCTATATATTAAGTTGTAACGGTACTGTTGTTATTAAATAAATAAAATTGGCAAATAATTTTTGGATCGATAGACATCGTTCGTATAATACTGTTTGACTTGGTATCGTGTGATTTCAATTCGATTCCATTTCTTACCTTGACGTTCGAAATTGATTTCTTTCTCGAGATCGAACGACTCTTTCATTTTCCTTTCAAAATTTTATTTAGTTACTATTAGATTGCGATTGTACGCATTTACATGAAATTCAGAGCAGAATTGTTGAATTTAGAAGTTTATATATGAGCATATTACCCTGGCACATTTTTTTTTTTTCTTTTTAAATACACCAACAAAACTAATCTCAATTCTGATTAACTTCAATTTCAATTTCTATTTTAATATTCGTAAAATCTCCTTGAAGCTCCTTTTTAATGCTGTTCGTTTGTAAAATGATCGAACGCATGTGGCAATCGCAGAATTTCTTCTCTTTGAAATGATGCCCTTTTACGGCCACCCTGAAAGGAGGATGGTTAGGGTGGGTCTCCACATGCATCCACGAGAACTGGGCAATCATTATGATTTGCTTTATAATTACTAATTGCATTATTCTACGATGCAATTACGAATTACGCGACAAACAATATTACGAGCCAATTGGCCGCTATCGCGATTTATTCTTCGAAAGATTTTTTGAATTATTATTAGCGACGACTCTTGAAATACTGAAAAATTGAAAATATCCGATCTGTGGAGAAATGTTAGATCAAATATAACACGCTATCTCTCTTATCCAAATAATTTATTATTTATTATTAGATAATTTATGATTTATTATATTATTTATAATTATATATAATTTATTTATTATTTATAAGAAGTATATATACATTGTATTTATTATTTATAATATATATATATATATTATATTTATTATTAAATAATTTACAATTTATTATATTATGTTTATTATTAAATAATTTATGATTTATTATATTATATTTATTATTTATAAGAAATATATATATTGTATTTATTATTAAATAATTTATTATTTATTATATTATATTTATTATTAAATAATTTATTACTTGTTATATTATAGTTATTATTAGATAATTTATTACTTATTATATTATATTTATTATTTATAATAAATATATGTATATATTATATATTATATTTATTATTAAAAAATTTATTAGATTCGTTTTCCTTTTTACCGAAGTAATCTCCACTATATTCGACAATGCCTCCTCTGTAAAGTAAATTCTACCCGACTAATCAAGTCCCGAGCTAACTCTTTCGTAGCAGGAATGAACGAACATTGTGAATAAACTACGGATATTCACGCGAATTCGTAGTTTTGGTAGTATAATTGAAAAAAATAACACCGCGGTAGAAAATTGCTTCGAATATTATTGGAACCACTGTACCTTAAATATTTCATGCTGCACCTTATTCGCACTGCGTGCACTATGAAATTTTCTCGCAAATGTGTAGATGCACAGAACTGGAAATTTACGATCACTTTCAATCGCTTACGAGAAAAAATAATGGGACAACGGTTCTGTTGATGTAATGGTGAGATTTGGAGAAACTGGAGGAGAGAAGGACTAAAGATCGTCGAATGATGGATAGTTTCTTAATCAAAACAAGAGCAAGATAGAAGATTCTCCTTGAATTTTTTTTACTACTCGTATGTCACAATTTTTCAAATAAGTATTAAACGTATACGAATTGTAAGATTGTACTTATATTATAAAGTTAAATGTGGTATTTAAAATACCACACTGTATTATAAAGGAATCGATGTAAATCTATGTGAATAACTTATAATTCATAAGTTAGTAAGAATATATTGTAATTTGCTATGAAATCATTATGTCACAGTATAAAATAAATTTTATGTAAGTATAAAATCGTTCCTATAAATCATTCGATACAGTGTAAATCGTACGCAGAACTCATGGCATCAATGCCTACGTGCGATAATGAAACGTGTGACAATTGTTGGTAACTGATCGATTAAATAAATAATAATTTACATTGAATGTTGTGCGTACCTTATTGCTCGCATCTTTAAACAATTCCGATTCAAATATTCGGATATTTCGTTCGTTTCAATTTCTACCTATTTCGATCTAACAAACCAAATTTATAAATTTTTATTTACGCGTTTTACAGATCAAATGCGACAGAGGAAGAAAGTTCGACATCTAAAAACGGGGCGAAGCTGCAAAAGTTCGTAAATCAATTATCTTAATTCCTTTTTTTTTGCGAATGAAAATTTAATCAATTTATGGGCACCGAAATGCTAGCGCCGCGTAGCGGTGAAATGGCAGAACTAAAATCTATTGCTGTCCTTATCGAACACTAGCGCGCTCCTTGTCTTTCACACTGAATAAGTCTGTCCTTGTCACACATTATTGCGTTTTTTTAATCTACAAACAGAATAGGTGCTGCCACCTGTCGGATTTCTTCGATTTATTGTTTTAGTTCCAGCCGAGTTGCATAGATGGCAGCACTGTCGATAAATAAGGAGCGCGCTATTTGCGACAAAGACAACGACACATTGTAGTTCCGTAGTTTCACCGCTACGCGGCGCTAGCATTTCAGTGCCCATAAATCGATTAAATTTTCATTTGCAAAAATGACCAATTAAAAGGATTAATTTATGAACTTTTGCAGTTGAATCTTCCAAGTTAGAGCCTCAATTTTCTTCGTAGGTTTCGTTCGATTTGTAAAATGTGTGAATAAAGATTTTTGCAAATCTCGTTCGACAGATCGTAAGACTCGCGCAAAAACAATTTCATTTAAAATAATTTCGGGAAACTTGCATTAAATATTTCAATCAGAGTCGTTCGTAAACATAATTAGAAACATATATGACAAATATCAAACAGTATTTTTTTATATAAATTTTTATTCTATCTGATTATTGCTCTCCGTATCTTTAGTTCTAATCAGCTCCAGTAGATAGAAGCACTTTGTTCATCAATCGTTAAGAAATCGGTATTTCAGAACATACAATCGTTCAAGAACATAACCTAACACATCCGTAACTCGGGTGAAACATGGCAAGTCGTTTCAATGTTTTATTAACGTTTGTACGTGGTCATCGACAATATACAAGAACGTGGCTCAAGGATGCCGTCAGATACGAAAATGTCAAGTATCATCCACGGTAAGAAAAGAAATGCCATCATTGACTTGTGTTTGTAAATCGTTAATGAAACATTATTTTCTGTTTCAGCAAGATGGATCATGTAGATCCTCCAATTGTACCATCGAAAGTTTTAATGGTTGTTAGAGTGAAACCTTGGAAGGGTAATCCCTACTGGGAGAAGGATACACTTTCACATCTGGGATTTGAAGAAAAGGTAAGAACTTATATATTTATTCAAACCGTAAATTGATTTATAAATTAAGATTTTCCTCAGTTTTATTTAAGTTCCATGTATTATTCTTTGCAGAAAAATGAACCAATATTTGTGAAGAACATACCAGAGATATGTGCCATGCTTTGGAGAGTTAAACATTTAGTAAAAATTGTCCCATTGAAATTACCCGAGAACTTACCAAAGACAATTGATAATTTTACCACGTATTATATACATGAAAATGGTACAATTCATGATACTGGGAAACTTGATCCTGCACGTTATCAGGCTACCATGGAAGCCAAGAATAACACTAAAAAAATGAATCACTATACTATTCGGGAACAGCTTAGACTAAGATGGTTAAAAGGAACTCTTATATAATAAAATAGATATAATATATGTATATAGTCAATAAATATCGCATTTGTTGCACTTCAAACAGAAAAATAACTTTTTATAACCAGCCAACAGCAGTAATATAATTAATTAATGTTAGAATTGATGCCTATGTTTAAATGAAATTTATTTATATATACATTGTATTATAAAGAAAAAAAAATTGTTAATCTTTATCTTGAACCTTCATCACTCTACATTTTGTTTAATTTAACAATTAAAAATTTGACATTGATATGTTTTCAGATTTTCTTGAAAGTGAGAAAATAGTTCGAGTCGATATTATAAATAATATTAATAATATTTTTATTTTGTATAATTAATGAAATATCATTAAAAAATATTTTATGAGTCTCGATTACTTAAATAGAAAATAGATAGAAAAATTAATTCAATTTCTCAACATTGTAATTAAGACAATTACTAATACTAATTAAAATTAAATTCATTGATATTTATATACTACAATAAATTACTTGTCAATATTTGTACATTGCATCGTACAAGTGATTTCATAAAATGTTTAGTACAATTTGAATATTGCGCCAAGAAGAAGTTAATCTAGGAAATATTCGGTCCCTTTATTTGGCAGATGTGACATAACACGGCTATTTTAACTTTTCTCTTACCGTAAGATACCTTCATGTACCAATCTTACACACATCTGTGTGTTCCTCGATTCGTACGAGCATTGTTAACTTTTTCAAGGTGATTTATAATAGTTAAAAATAATTATAGAAATCGAAAAATGTCAGCTGTGGATGACATTCTTGAAAGTTGGGAAGAAATTGAAGAATCAGAGGTGAATTGTTTTTTACGTTATATTTAAGACGGTATTGCTTAAACTTCATTTGACAATGAAATAATTATCTTAACCTATACTATGGGCAACGTTAATTTCAACTTTAATACTGTTAATAATACGATTTTACACATTGTTACTACGAAAAAACATTTTTCTCCGATTACATTTGTATATGAATACTTGCTGTTAAATAAATAAGCATCCATGTGGCTAATAATTTTATTGGCAATGAAAATGTACTTTACTTAAAAATCTATATTTTTGGTTCAGTTAGAGTATATTACTTATCAGATACTAATATATTTATCAGTCTTATAGATACGTAAAATGTGAAACGTTAAATATCAAATATTTTAGAGTTTTACTCCCTGATACAAGTTATTGCATAAACATATATTAAACAAAAGCATTGCTATGTGATCAAATGTATAAATATTTATATGTGCTAAGAAAATGTATTAAAAAATTAATGTAGATCTTTATCCATAATCTCCTTTTTACATACAAAAGCAAAACTTATATGAACAGAATGTATAACATATGTTGCACTTATAGAATTATTAAAAGAACAATCAGTTCAAACAATTAATATTAAATATCATTATTTTATACCATCACATTAGATAACATTATTTTATTGAATATTCAAAAATTTCATTAATTTAGTTAATATATAAACGAATATATTTTAATTAATACTTATTTAATATTATAATAATAATTTGACAAAATAAATTTAATCAATAAAATGCTTGGAAAGATTCTTTAAAAACATATAATTAAAAATTTAATGAAAAAAATCATTATATTCAAATTAATTAATTGATATTCAATAAATTAATATTCAATGAATTTTAGGTGCTTGACAAAAAATTGGATGCCCTTCAGTTAAATGCAGTAGAAGCATTAGAAGAAATAGAATCTTCTAGGTAGGTTAGAAATATTAACTGTATATATATATATAGTAATGCATATAAATTTGAAAAAAATGTAAACTAAAAACATTAAAAATAATCGTGATGTGTTAAAGAATTAAATAATAAGGATAATTGGATTAAATAAGAAGTTATTGATTTTACTATAGGATATCATTATCACATTCTATTATGTAATTCATTAGCCATTGTCCCTTTGTTTTTTATAGTCATCTAATATTCAACATGTTCTGTGCTTGATATTATTTTGTCCTGTTGACCTTTTATTATATAAATCATTAATTGTTAGAAATTCTTCAATATTTATTACTTTATAAATTTGAAAGAAATACTCTATTATTCAGACAATAAAGAATATTTGAGAAATATATAGAAAACATATTGAGATTTGAATATGTTGCATGTGATTTTAGAAATGTTAATCAGAAAATTTTGATATACATGATATGTGTGGTATTTGGAGAAATAAAATCAATAAATAAAGATGACTCATAAACATACAAAATCTAAGTGAAAAAATATCTAAGGCATATAAAGAAATGAATAAAAAATTAAGAAACCTCTGGAATTTAGGAAAAGTGCTAATATAAAAAAACTATTATTAAAAAGATATTTGCAAAATAAAATTTTGATCTACAGTTGCTATAAAATAGTCATAAATTAAGATATCAAAAGTTTTATGAATGAAAATTATGCTTATTCATTTTTAATCATCATTAATTTCTAATTCATTTTTTAAATAATTATGTTTTGTGATTGCAATGTCTTAGTTTCAAGTCCAGTCACAATACGGGTACCAGAATGATAATGTTAGGAGACGATGGGATGAGATCTCAATATGTACCTCCAAAACCAACAGTAAAAATATTAAAAAGACCTACAAGAGATTCACAAGGTAGTGGCGATGGACCATTAGTGAACGGAGATAAACCAAAACAACCAATTAAATCCTTAAAACAGGTATATTCTTAAGATCCTGGAATGAAAGATTGTATAATTGATTTAAAATTATTAAGAAAAATATTTTTAGAGGGAACAAGAATACGCAGAAGCACGAAAAAGAATATTAGGCGAAGAAAAAAGTCCGGAAGAAAAATTAATGCAAGAAATAAATAAAATTCAGCCAAAATCAATAACTCCAAGTAGCAGTGGGCTACCAAGCAACGTTATTCGTATGCCTACTGGACCAGATGGAACACGGGGATTTAATGTACGGAGGTAGCGCGTCTTCCAAGACTCAACTCTTTCCACCCATCTTTTTCCTCTTCTTCCTTCTTCTTAACATAGGGAAGAGAGGCAGCTATGAGGCTGATGGCAGAAAACAATCTAATATTTCTGCCCAAGTATGAGCATAGCGCTCTTACAATTTTAAATGGAGGATACTCCGCAGGGACACAGCAGGACCACTGCTATAGATAGATTATATAAAAGATCAAGAATGTAAATTGGTGAAACTAAGTCTTTACAGAATTGGTACAGTATAGTCAATTTTGTTAGAATGTTTAACAAAAATACTTAATTGAGATAATTAAAATCTACAAATGTCATATTAAAATGAAATACCTATTTGCAATATGACAAATTAAATTATTTTACTTTCTATAACTGTATATACTTTTCAATATCTTGAAAGAAATTGTGTAATAAAAAATGTCTCTTGATATCTCTTTGTTACATTTAAATAATTATTTGTTTTCTTATTAATTTTATTCTTTTTCGTTTTGTAAGGAATAGAACAAGTGTTATTATTATAAGTAAAGAAACATGTAATTTTGTAAATATATAATTTTCTAATTTTTAAATATACATTTTTATTAAATAATTATGTTTATCAGAATTTTTTGAAATATTTATTACATTTTTTTATTACTTTTATCATGTTGATAAATATTGACAATATATGATAATTCTTGCATAATTATTAATCGCTTTCCAAGTTTTAACATGAAAAACTGATGTGTAATTGCATAATTTTTTCTATTAAATCACTGACAAAAGAAAGTATCTGACAATAAAAGTAATTTTAAAATGAAAAGTATTCCTTCATTTTATTGCAATTAATTTTTTAAAATAAAGATTTATTCCCAATTATTTTTATGTACATTTGATATATATTGTCATAATATATATAATTGATATAATAAAAAATCTTTTGTATGCTACATTATACAGTGAAGAAAAATTGTTTATTGAAGTGCAAAGTGCAAACAGGAATCCAGTATTTGATGCAATGAAACAAATTATATTCTTCAGAAATAAATTGAAAGTATGGCAACATTGCTTTTCTCAAGCACCGGAATATACATGTTATGGCTAGTGCGGACTAAGCAAACCTACATCATATGTATGTTATGTATTTTATTATGCTACAATATAATTGTTTTATTGTATCACTTACCATGACAATATATATTAGCACAAACAAATATTTCGTAAGGTTGCAGGCGATCTGTCGAGAGGTTATGTTTATTCAAGCACTGTTGCCAAATTTATTTCCCCGTGGTTTGTGTTTAAACTAGGCTGTAATTAAATAGCGTAGTTGGTAAGCATGAAGTTAACATGGTGGTTGAGAACGCGTGCTAAGTATAAGTGTGGGTAGTTGAACTGGTAACAGAAAAGTATATTTTTCTCATTTAAAGTAAATATATAAGTTAAAAAATATATACGAGAACGATCGTGCAATATATATGAATTTTATGTAACACACACTCTCAAAATATGGCAGAATCAGTTGGACCAATACTTCACGTAATTGTCGTCGGATTTCATCACAAAAAAGGATGTCAAGTAAGTCACTTGCTATTTTAGCTAAAACAGCTTTGTAACCTAATCTACTGGTACGCATTTCGTATTACGTATTTGCTATGATAAAATGTTATTTGATCTATCATGATATTTAAATATTTCATAAGTTAGGAAATTTTTAATTTATTATATATGTATAAAAGTAATTTTGTTAAAACATCAATCTTGTGATCTTTTTGTATCTCATATATTATAACTGTATTGCTTAATGATGTTTGTTAATAATGTTGAGGAATTTTACATTTATAATATCTATAAATGGTATTACATGTTATTATTAGGTAGAATACTCATTTCCTCCTTTGGTACCTGGAGCTCCAAATGAGTGTCCGTTAGGTTGGAAGTATTTACCAACCCTTGCATTACCAGATGGATCTCATAATTATGACGAAGATACAGTTTACTTTCACTTGCCTAGTCTGAATAATCCAAAACGCACAATATATGGCATTTCATGTTTTAGACAAATTCCTGTTGAGGTAACAGAAGTATTTTATTTAGAAAACTAATACCTTTTAATTTTAAGATATGTCATTAAAATGTCAAACTAAATACATTTTGTACGCTGTGTAATTTTCGAGAAAAATAACTTTAAAAATATATTTAAATAAATCTGTGGTATTACAGGATGTTCTATGGTGCTCGTAGAAAATGTTATTAATAATTTTATTAATATATTTTATGAAATTATTTAGAGAATTTTTTATAGAATTACCAATATTAAAATAATTGATTTTGATTTAATCATCAGTGTAAAATTTTGTTCTTTGACTTGATTACAAGTAAAAAATTTTTTTTCATCTTACTACGGTGAATTATGTATATATAGGGTTTCTTTAGTATTGGAAAGAATTTGTAATATCCAAAAATCTAAGTAATTCTTATTTTACAGTTTTTCAGATGAAATTTTATTTTTAAAAATTTAAAAAAAAAACATTATATTTACTTAAACTCCAATGTCAATGTCTTGCATGTGGTTCATTTGGAAATTAGTGTTACAATAAACTATTAAGCATCATCTAATGTACCAATTCAGGTAGCAGGTCAAACAATTTTATGATTAATTCAATTGATGATTATATGTGTCAACATTATTCATATACCAAGTGTATGGTAGATGAATTTTTGAAGTTTGCTTCCACGAATAAGTATGCAATAAATATCTGTATGTATAATTTAAAATTCTAAGTTTTTTTTCTCGAAAACTATGCAGTAGATTAAAAGAATTTATTCTATAATTCTTATCTCCTCTTTCACCGTAAAAATCATGTTTTTATTAATTGTACTGTGTATATTTATTATGCTCTGTGTACCGTTATATTGTGAGAAATGATATTATTTAAACATTTATGCATTTTCAGAAATTAAAAAATCGCACATCTGATATAACAAGAGGTACAGTTCAAAAATCTGTCTGCGTATTAAGCACTTTACCATTATATGGCCATATTCAAGTCAAAATGGCTTTGATAACACATGCATATTTTGAAGAAGGTGACTTTAGTAAAGTATCATTATTGGAAGATACTTATCATCACCTTAATTCTTGTATGAGTTGTGAGAGTCAAATACCTCCACAAATCTTTGTTGGTAACTATCAGTAATCAGATATTTTTTATTTAAATGAAAATAATTTAAGTAAATATTTTACGTAAAAAATTAATATTTGTAGGATTATCCGCAAGGGATTTCATATTGCAGTTTCGTCATAAAGTTCTTTTACTGTTTAAACTGCTTCTGTTAGAGAAAAAAATAGTTTTTTATCAGTCGCCAGTTCAACCATTATGTGCTACTATATTAACATTACTCTCATTGTATCCTGGTATGATAGAACATGGTTTACAACAAGCTGCATGTGTCAGGTAGTGTATTCAATATAAAAAATACTTTTAATTATATTATTTTCATAGCTTACTCTTCATTATTATTATTATTATTTCTTTTTTTTAGACCATCCAGACCTATGTCTCCTATTCCTACATTTGATGAAGAAGAAATATCAATAAATAGCATTGATAATAATTTATCTTCTACGAATTGTGTCAAAGAAAGCATATCTGATAGAACGACAGTACATATTAACGGTAATTCTGATAGAAATTCATTATGCATAAACGATAATAAAGATATTGAAACTATGGAAGGTAAATGTATGGATGAATTTAAAAATATAACAGTACAAAAAAATAATAATGAAAATGAAAATTTAAATATGAAACTTATTGAAGTTGAATCAGCACAAGAATGTACCAAATCTTATTCAGAAGAAAATAATTCTATATATTCTTCGAAGCCAAATGACAATATACACAGGGTACAGAGTATACATACAATTACATTAAGTACAACAGACACCGATAATACATTGCCACGTGATACAAGTAATGACGCTCTTTCTGATGCACGTTTAACAAATAATATTACTCAAATTGCTCATATAAATCCAGAACTGTGTGGTTTACCTTTAAACATATTTACAAAGGTATGAAGATCATTAATCTTTGCTCGTATCAAAAATGTGATAAATCGTTAATAATTCATTAATATTTTTAAGGGTTACCTGTGTTTGCCATACCTATCTTTACCATACTTAGATCTTTTGGCAGATATTAATGTTAGAGGATACATAGTAGGTGCAACAAATGTTTTATTCAAACAGAAAAAACAACTTATTGATGTATTAGTAGAGGTAAGTTTTAAATGAAACATCTTGTTCTGAATAAAAACTACTGTAATGATAATTGGGTTTATTAAAATGTGTGTTAAGATTGAAAATACGAGGATAGAAACAAGTGATCCAGAATTAAGAAGACAATTGCATCTTACAACTGAAGATTTAAGATTTGCAGATTACATAGTCAGACATGTAGCAGAGCCACGTAAAGATATATTTTTGGATGGTGTAGGATGGGAAGGTGGAGATGAATGGATTAGAACTCAATTTCGAGTTTATTT
The DNA here is from genome assembly GCA_036937485.2 of Tetragonisca angustula. Taxonomy (NCBI): domain Eukaryota; kingdom Metazoa; phylum Arthropoda; class Insecta; order Hymenoptera; family Apidae; genus Tetragonisca; species Tetragonisca angustula. Next base: position 728,370 of record JAWNGG020000072.1, on the reverse strand, counting down.
GTTGAGCATGTTGAGAACATCTATGCAGCAAGATACTCGTCAATCTGATCATTACAATTCCGCATTTATAGCTGCTTGGCGCTTAACGAATAACTATAAGATATGGAGTAGTTCTAATAAGTCAGAAATTAATAATATAGAACCGGGTCACCCATTTGCAGGACAATTGTCAGTACAGGATATGAAATTACGATTATCACAGTAAGTTTCTAATAATCTCGGTAATTAAAACTGGAGTAAGAAATATGTAAAACTAAATTAATATACTCATTCCAGTACAATGCAAAATACAGAAAGTGGTAGAAAATTGAATCAAGCAATGGCATCGACTGGAAGGGCGGTAGCAACGACTGGGAAAGCTGTAGGTAAGTAGAAACTTCACCATTAATAGTCTAAAATATCTTATTAATTCTCGCAATACCAATAATTATGATTATGGTATTTCTTGAGAGATTTGTAGTGATTATATTAATTATTTTTCTTGTATTTATTATATAATATAATAGCGTATGCTTCAGGTTGTTCAAAAAGACGATTTTTTAATTTTTGAAACTCCAAGAAATGTTAAACGATTCTCTTAATTGGTTACCATAGTAAACGCACAAAATTTATTTAATAATAATCTTAATAAATTTCGAATTATTAGAGAAAAATAACATAGTCTATTTCCGAAAAGGAAAAAGATTATAAATGATTGTAAATTTATTTACAATTACATTTACAGTAACTTTCTTTCCTTTCCACATTTTAACTGTAAAAATAAGATGAATTTTCGAGTCATCGAAACTATTTTCTTCTATATTTAAAACTCCCTAACAAAATATTTAATGGATGTCGCGAAAAGCAAAAAAATATTTACTGGGGCATTACAAATTATTATTGCAATAATTTCCCATTATTGTCGTCTTTGTTTTGACTATTCTGCAAGTTGAAGAACGTAACAAAAATTATTACGCGTAAGATGATGATATCATACACATCTTCCAAAATAAAATAGAAAATGTTTGATTTATAAATCTTAGGAATAATAATGATATTTCAGAAATGTTTGTAACTTCCGACACTCGTTTATAAAAATTGTACCATTTAAATTATAAAATCATATTTATCACATATCTTTCGCACTTATGGTGATATGAAAAATATATACGGAGGAATAAAAAATTCCTCTGTAAAACATTTTCTAAGGAATTTCAAGATCGAGAGTATTTTTTTTAAATGCAGTCTCGTATACATTCGTGTAAAGAAAAAAAGAAAAATTCTACAACGTTCTATTCCGGTTGTTTTAATTAAAAGTATTTTAATCTTAACATGTTAATTAACATTTCGTAACAGATACATATGACTCATGAATTATACATTCGTGTGAGCAATAAACGAATGCATTATATTTTATTTGTTAGGTGGTGCACTGTCACAAGCTAAAGGAGCTTTCTCTAACTGGTGGAGTACATTAACGACAGTTCAACCAGTAGAGGAAGGAAAAATTGCTGACAATCAAACCTCAACTGTACATCAAACACTTTCAAATATAGCTAATAAAACTGCTGTTGAAAATGAAGAAATTAATGTATCTTCTAGTAATACAGATTTCGGGATAGTTACGGATTAATACGAACAGTTATACAGATTCCAGTTATTTATTAGAATAACTATGAAGCTAACGTTCAAGGAATCATCTCGAAGTGACCGATTTTGATCGAGTTTTATTATATCTTTTTTTTATTTTATTTTATTTTTTTTATCGGCAATCGTCCACATTATAGATTGAAAATCTTAAGAATCAGTAGATATAGAGAAAATGGGGAAAATAAATTTTGTAGTTTTTTAATCCTTAGAAAAAATACACTTGTTTTTAATAATATATTACAAATTATTACATTCTGACAGATTCCACCTATTCGTATATAAATGTGAATTTCATAATTCACTTCGGGATGAATCCTTGCCAGATAAAAAAAAAGTCTGAGATTGGAGCCTCCATATCCAATAAATAGGAGTAACACGAGGAATCATCGAGGGTGCCTTAGTGGAGTTGCATTGGTTACAGTTGGCTAGCCGACAAAGTATGAATGTCGCGGGTTCGATTTTTGCTACCAGGGCTCTCATTTTTTCTCGACTCCTAAAAGAGTGATAGTACATTTACTATCTTTAAATAAATATGGTAGAGTTTATTCATACTATGCAAATAGCAGGTATGTAAAACAGAAAAGTTAGATATTTCTGAAAAATAGGTCTAAGAAAAAATATAAATTACGAAACGAATAGTAATTGTAATAAAATTTTGAATAATAGAATGTATCAATGTGATAAATATGGTGAGGAAAAGTATAATGTATATTATATTTTATATTAATGTTTCGTTTGTATATTAGTTCGTTGATAATTATTTTCTTTTCATAATTGTCGATCTTGCTAATCGAAAAGAGTGTTTTTTCACTAAATTATTTTGCAGTGATATTTATTTTTATTCGTGCAGTAAGTTATATTTTATTAACAAGTACCTGGATCTTTATCTTGCGTAAGTGTGCGTGTGTAGTAATATATATATATGAGAGAGAAAGGACAAAAAAATGGAAGAAAGTATTTAAATATTATTTCAGTAATATACAACATATTTTTACGCGGATTATCATCCTTGTTTGAAAGTATCAAAATTTTTATTTAATTTTAAATATGGATCTCTACATAACATATTTGTACATTTTATCATATAGTAGAAAAATGAAGATACTTATAATTAGTTTTTCTTTTTATAAAAATTTAATAATTTTAATAATTTTAACAACAAATAATAGGAATACATTGTTTATAATATATTATTGCGTCTATATAGATGGTATATGGAGTATAAGAATCTTAATTTCACGCTTGTAACGAGTATATAGAGAGTATTTATATTATGTTAAACTAATTAAGCAGTCATCAATGTATGTATTTAAGTAAAATAGAAAATGCATTACAAATTTTTTTTACCAACTTGTAACAATATTTTAACAGGTATTTAATATAATTTTTTACAGTTGAGAACATTTTTCGATTGGGTTTAAATAATAAAACAAAATAGTAAGATAGAGCATAGATGAAATATTTAAGTAAAGATGTATTGCCTACTAGTTACAATATTCATGATTGAATATTCATTTTTATTAAAGAAGTTAGGAAAAGTTATTAATAACGAATATGTGTATGCAAGTTAATTGAAACGGTAAGTAAATTGATAATTGCGAAATTTTGTCTATAATTATGAGAATTTTAAATTAATTAATATGAAATTGTATTAATTAAAAAATAACAATTACTGTACACGTGCCAAATTTTCTGGCACAGGATTTATAATTTACAATAGGGAAAAGGAAAAGTGACTTGTGCGAGATTTATCAGTATGAGAAATTTTTTTACATGTATGTATTTGGCTTTCATACTATAAAACTATTATACTAGTCATCACATATATGAATGAATATATGTACGTATGTTTGTATTATGTATTATATGCGTAAATTTATTATTAAATTTCCACCAATTATAAATAACAATGTTTTGTTTGTGTGTGTATATATATATATATATATATATATATATATATATATATATATATATATATATATATACATAGATAGATAGATATTTATAATATGTAAAGTAAAAAACTTTGTTAACTTTTATTTAATTATTTATCCATAAAACAGGGTTCGTTAGATGTGATAACATTTGCATTTCATCTAATATATTATTTTTATCAATATATTACACGTGCCATATATTTATTATTTTATTTATTTTCTTTCTAAAAATTTATTCATCGATATCTTTATTAATATTATAGATAAAAAGAGATTACATATTATTTAATATTAATTCAGAAAAATCTATAATGTATAAATGTTAGAACGAATGAATGTGAAAATATGCAAGTGTACATGCGTATACAAGTATGATAAAATTTGTTAATTTGTAATATTTACTCTAAATGACTGCTAAATTATGTATTGTACGAGGAATTATTACATAAACCAGATGTCTGATATCGAGTGTTGCACTGTCGTTTTGTTCGATTAATTCAATCCAAAAAAAAAAAACATTTGAATATAAAATATCATATAAATATATTCTCGAATTTTATCTTCTAAAATCGAACAGAAGTAATATTTTTTATTTGAACCTTCAACTTTAAATATTTTTATCATGTGTAAAATTCAATTTTTTTATATTTGAATATAAATTATTTATTTAAAAAATGACATATATCATAAATAAGTAATAATTTGTTTAACAGCAGTAATAAGAAATTTATTTAATCCAAGTAGGAACCGATATTTTAGATCAATGTATTCAGATGAAATCTTTTAATCAAACACAGTAGTCAATGCTAGCAATTTAATTCGAAGAAAACTTTCTTAGTAGAAAAAATGTTCTTTCTTTCTTCAATTCGTAATAATGAATTTTCTTACGTACGTTAGATTTAATACTGCATTTATCTGTGAAGTTATATAAAGTAGTTAACGTAAAAAAAATCAAGAAAATATTGTAGTAAAAAATATTTATGACAGACCGTAAAATTTATATATATAGAAAATAGTTCAAAAAAAGTTTCAAATATTTTAAATGTGACGACTTAGAAAGTCGTGTGTAACAATTAAACAATGATAATTATTAATTCACCAATCAGCAATTTTAAAATTACAAAATTCACAAAAAAAGGATATTGTACAATTTTACTTATTTACAATTGATACAATAAATGTTTAATTTTTTGTAACAATTCTGTAATAAAATATATTAAAGCGTGAGTTCATGTGGATTTCTTTTTTTTTTTATTTATAATCTATTGAATGTAATCCATATAAGTTTATTGAAAACCATGCGAAATAAAGCAATGGAACTTTTCAAACGATTAAATTTCAGTGACATTGTTTTGAGTGTTAATACTGTTCCGAGTTATTTAATATTCAGTTGATAACTGTAAAAGTAACACGGTAGACGAGATTGTCTATCTAATCTTTGCAAACCTCGAATAAACTCGAGTCGAACTTATATTTCCTTAGTTTATTTTCTTTAGATTTTATTCGAATTTTATTTAGATTTTATACTTTTTAGGATATTTTTACTAGTAAATTATATTATAACTTTTCCTCTTTGTAATAATTATACAAAAAAAATCGATAATATCTATGATGTTAGATGGCGGCTAGGATAATCGCGGCAAAAATTCCTCGAGTTGATGAATATTAAAAGAAAGGACCATCATATTTATTCAAAAGTTTTATTTGAGAATACACAATAAAAAAAACATTAACCTTAAAAAAACAAGCATTACATTCAATTTTCTAAAACATTTGTACATATGTAAATATAAAAAAGTATCCTATGTATTACGCGCCTTAACCTTAGATATTTTTATGCAATAAGTACGTAAGCATGACTTACAAATACATTACGAAGTGTTTGAAAATAAATGAACCATAACTTTAACTTGTAAAATCTTGAAGTTCGACACGAGAAAACATTTGGAGTTATGTATAGAGTTACGTGTGAATTTTATTTTTAAAACAATAATTAATAAAAGGGAAATATCAATGTCTATAAAAAGAAATATCGATTCAAGTAATATTTTAAGCGGATTGCAGGTTCAAAGACTTAACTATATTTGCTACACCCTTGCAAAAAAATAAGATTAATTATAAAAGCATCGGTAAATGAATAATTGGCATCGATGAGGACTACATCGTTTCGATTCTTCAAAGTGAAAATTAATACGCATAATTCCGCTCGGTACGATAACACCATAAATCACGGCGCTAGAATATAAGTGGCAAGTTGAAATGCGAATGCACCTGTATGCCATGCGCTCATAATTGGTACAATTTCATTTTAAAGCATCAAACGCACGTATCATGCTTCTCTGCACCGAATGCTCTGCCAGCACATGCATACACATTGTACTGTGTACGTATGTACACCTAAGTAGATTAATGAGCACGATGTGGTGGTTCCGTAAGGAAGAAGATGATTTTTCTTATTCGGTGATAAGTGAATTATTTCGTATTCTCAGGCAAAGCTAACGAGCCGGACGGAAAATGGATTTCGGTTGTTAAAAGTGATTGGTCCCTGTACATGTGTTTTCGCTAATTGGAAGTCTAGTTAGCGACAGTAGTGCCTGCTATCAGAAAGTAGCGATGTAATAGGTAAACGAAGAGAGCAGAGACGATCTCGGTGTGAACAGTGACTGGTCAGCCGATGTGCCGAATAAACATCGTAGTTCACCGATAATACCCGAAGTCGTAAGGTGGCGAAAGAGACTATTGATGCGAGTGAGACAGAGAAACTCGTGCGAGTGCCATGGTGAAGCGACGTCACTGTCGTTGAAATACGTGCAAAAGAAAATTTGGAGTGATTTTAAGACGCTGATGGTTACTGTCCGCTGCGGTGACTTTCCCGTGATAGATCGCCGTGTGTTGACGAAGTGCACCGTTGCTTTCGTATGTATAGGTGATAAAAAGAAAGATTTGCCGTAAGATTTCTGGAGGAAAAAACTAGTACGTATACTCTCACGGAGTAGCAAGTAGTGCGATATTATTACGTGTATGTGCCGGCGTCTAGAATATACATTTTGTGCTGTCGCGTAATCGGTGTTCCGATCATAACAACGATCCACTGTGTTAAATAGAAAAGAGTATTCGCCGAGTTCACGTTTTCTTACTTGTTACTATCTCACGTTGAGACTAGCTATGCGAGAAAGGGATAAATCGGTAACTGGCTGGTGGCAGCCATTTTCCAGATGAGTTTTCCCCTTTCTTTCGATAAGCAAAATGCGCTATGCCGTGAAAGAGAAGGAAAAAGGTAGTTAGATAGAGCAGAGAGGAAAGGGACAAAAACTAAGTAGGAGGAAGAAACGGGTGTTTTTATTATGTTTCACAAGGTATGTTAACAGAACAGGGCATTTGTTAACCGACCACTGAAATTCACGAACACGACGCATACATTGTTTCACATTGATGAGCATTTAACCTTGCTGGTCAGTATGAAAAAAGATAGAATTATCTAAGGAAGTAGCAAAGGAACGAACGGCTAGGGGAGGGGGATGGGGAGGGGTGGAGAGGAAACGGTGTAACACGGACAATACAGAGAGATACCCTGTTGTACCATTAGGTCGTTCATAATCGTGTGTATCACGATCGTTTCTCTGTGCTTTCGTAAGAATCGTCACGATGTCAAGTCTAGTTTCCAAGTAGCCAGCTCTTTGAAATCTTCTCACTCGTTAAACACACCGTCTTGCGAATTTTTTTATGACAATACGATTCCCGATTGACCATATATGGTAATATATTGAAATTCGCCAAACGAGTCCCCGGATTCTCAAGGCGTTGTTGAAAGGAAAAAGGAAATTATAAGGGGGTGGCTCTCTCACTGATTTGATCGCGCGACAAAAACGGCTTTGTACTTCGTTTCAAGCTTTGAGTTGACTGTAATACAGCCTGTGATACAGTTCTTTACCGCACATCGAGCGAACGATATCTTGTTTCGAAATGATTCGATTCTCCGTTAACTTTAATGAATCTTTAGTCATTCCGTGACACCGTGTCGCCTTCGACGTGGTTTTCATTTATTTACAAGGTTTCATAACCTCTTCTTAATATTCAGTGGAATATCCTCCATTTACGTGAATTTCGATCATTTGAAAGCACAATCAGGACGAGATTTCGGCAGATTATTTTATATTTTATGACACCGTTTGACCAATCATCCCTCATTCAGATGTGTTCTTGTTTGTCTAATATATTCTTGGGGTTAATGTGGCAGTCATTTTTCTAGATACTATCACTATATAAGTAGTATGGATTGTTATTTAAAAAATTTATCACTGTAAAAGAAAATAAATTTATAAACCTTTTTACTTGAGAGATCATATGCATGAAATTGTGATATTAGAATTTTGGAAAGAGATAGACATTGTTCTGTACAGGTACATATATTTATGTTCAATTAAAAATATTGTAAAATTGAGAAATTAACTTTTTTTTATCAAAAAAAAACTTTTGGATAATTATTTTAGTTTTAAATCACAGTGCATATTTTGTTACACATCTGACATGAACGCTTTGTCACTGCATAGAAAATGACTCATCTTTTAATCCAATCTATTTAATAAACTAAACACAACAATATTGTATATATATAGGACAATACATTAGAATATCAATTGAAATGCAAAAGTGATCTATATTAATATTAAAAATTTCAGTATCTTTTTTCTAAATGCAGTTTTTCTTAAAATTGGAGTGAATATAAAAATGTGAAATTTGGTAATTAAGGGGGGTTAAAGTAAATATATCCATGGAGATAATTCATAGAAATACTTGATATTGTATGCAAAGAGTGTTGTGAAATTTCTAATGTAACATTTGCTCTTATTGGTGTATGAAGATTCGACGAAGCTAGGAGTTTATTTAACGATTGCAAGAAACGGACAAAAGTGCATCAAGAGTGCATACTTCTGACAAAATATATTTGTGATGTGATATAATAGAACAAATTGGATGTCAGTGTAATAATGTAGTGCCAACTTTACAGATGGATAAACAGGGATGACTGATAATTGTTGGAATTCTGGTGGTGGTAAGTTTTATAGTTTTTATATTTTGCGAATACACATTCTTTAATTTAAGTTAGACAAGCACTTTATTATATTGCATGAAACTACTGGAATATTGAAATTAAAAGATTCATTAGTACATGATATTTCAGTAATAAGAAAATAGGATTAACAATTTTACTTTTGATTACAAGTAGACTATAAAATTATGAATTATAGATATACTCTTACTTTTTATCATTAAAGTTAAAAAATCCTGCAGATTGTTGCTTTCGATAGACATAACAGATATACTTTTGCTTTTTATATTCTTTAGTCTGTTAAATAAAATAAAATATTACATATAAAAGTGAATCCCATTGTCATTTTATTATACAACAGATTAATAATTTATTATAATTTACATAGATATAATTTATTAACCTGAAAAGCACGGTAGTTTTTATTCTTTTACTAATATATTTGCTTAAAGTTATATTAGATATTGAAAAATTAGAATTATTAATATAATACTGTGGCTTGTTTATAATTTATATAGATGAAATAAATGTTGCATGTTTATGTTTACAATTAATTGTAAATTTTACATATATATAAATGCAATTACACAATCTTTTGCACATAATAATTAGTCAATGCTTATTTTAATACTTTTTATTTATTTCCAGTGAATGTTACTGATTCCTTATTCATAGCATGATGAGACTAAATTATTAAAAATACTATTATAAGAACTTTTTATTTTGCTGCATTTATTTTACATTAATTAAATGTATGATTATGTAATATTGTTTTCTGTTATTAACTGAGATATGATATTAAAGGTCTCAGTTAAGATTCTTTAAAAAACTCAAAGTCTTAAGAATTAAACCCAAATAAAATTCAAATTGAATGCATAAATAAAAATGTATGGGCATAAGATTGCATAATTAAATTTTATAGAAGTAAAAAAGTGGATCCTTCTTTTTCTTTTTAATGACTGCCGAATTTTTTCTCAGGTAAATTAAAAAAGGTATTAGTAAAAAATATTTCTGTGTCCTCGTCATTTAGAATGATCTACATTGAAAAATTCCAATTTTTGTACATATAAACTTGTTGATCATTTCTAAAAATATAATTATATTTAGCAGAAACATTAAATATTACTTTAGGCTTACGCATATGTTTTATTTTATGTGAGGTGGTGTACATTCTGTATTTCATAAAGTGTTACAGATAATCAAATCGAAATTGAAATTTTGGCATAATTATTTTGTTTCGTAATAGAAAATGGTAAATAGACTTTGACATATTTTTTTATCAAATTTGTATATCGGATATCAGTTTGAATGGTCGAAAATTTTGGTCCTATTTTAACAGTGAAATATAATCCAACGTTTGTCTTTTATCGTGTTATGTTTTTCTCTGTTAATTTTTCGATCATAATGCGAACATGTGGTAAACATTGTCGAGTAATTGTTCAACCACGATATATTTTAATTAGGAGAACTGATGCGTTGAGCGAATCGTACTCGCGATGAAATAAATATATTTAATTTGAAATGCACACTGCCGGCCAACATAAGTATTGTACTGGTACTAGATTTATTGGCGAACTCCGACAAATTTTTATTTTAATTAATATTTCACACGTAGGATGAGAACGAAATCATAAATTCGTTAAGTTAACACATCTTATCTACCGAATTTCGAAACGTCTGAGAAAACCAAAGTTTTGTTGTTATCTCTTTTCGTTCAATATTTAAAATATTTAATCGTCAAAGACGGAATTGAAATACTTTCACGTATCTTGGAAAATGAAAGAAAAGATGAAATATTTATTTTTTAATAGATATTCAAATATTTATGGCCGGCAATGTACGTTCGCGCTTGCTTCATTCGAATGTCGAGTGAAATCTATTTTCTGAATAGAAGATGTTAATTTTCCCAGTCGACGACATCTTGAGTGTCGCGACCACCCTTTCATGCGCTCTTGGTCTGTCCCCTTTTGATAAGGGTGAGACGATATCCGAACGAACGCGAGACGTTCAAAGTTCTCAGCAAGGTCAAAGAGATTTCCTCCAAGTCCAAATCTTCCAACGTGTCCCTGAATTATTCCTCGAAAAAATACCAAATTATACGTTTTCGATTATTGAGCGTGAGAAAAACAAAAAATTCGTACCATAACAGAAACATAGCAGTCTACGAAACGTGAAATAGTTTATGCTGAAACATTAATTTACTTCAGTGAAAATCACAAGATACTCACTGGAAATTTTGTAAAATTAACGTAACAGTAATTTTGTAAAATATGCGGAATCTTCTCTGTAATTAGTTTAACGTCGCAGCCACCGTTTTCATTGGATTCAGCAAGATCTAGATCCCTTTCCAGGTTCTTCTTTCGCTGTGATCAGAAAGACGATCACCCCTTTGCAAACGTATCGCGGAGTCTCTGCCTGTCTTTAACATTCCTTCGGTTAGAATTCTTTTAAATTCCCTACTATATATATACATATATATATGTACATGTGTGTGTGCGCGCGTGTATACAACTTTTTTCTTCGTTTCTACCTCTGCCCTTCCGCACGTTCCGCTACGATTCCAAACATGGCAAAAACTTTCCTCTTTTAGACCACACGTTCTGAATTGTCGATTTTCCCTCCACTCACGTTATATTATACCTTAATCTTACTCGTTGCTCTTTAAACTTTTTTTACTGTTGAAAATAGCGTCTCGATCTCGTTAAGAGTTAAGAGAACTTTAACAGATCCTTTTTCCTCGTTTCTAAGAATTTGTCATCTTGCAGACTGTTCCTCTAGACAAATCATTTGATCATCGTGTAAGTAGTATAGTTATTCTTTGCAATTCTTCTCTCGTTCACCTGAAATATTTTTATTCAATTTTATCATCATTTCGCGATGAAACTCTCGAAGAAAATTGAAACGAATCAAATATCTGGATATTTAGAATATTTTGTTACTCGTAACAATGTATTTCCTTTCATACTTACCTCAGGCTCTCCTTTCTTCTAACCTGAAAATTTCGTCTAACGTCCTTACTAACGTCGTCGACCTCGAATTTCAGACGTTGCAAACCAGTGTCTCTCTAATCACTGATGGTTCTTCGTTGTATCTCGGCCATTTTTCTTTCCGAATGTTCTGCCTGAGTAAAAGTCAGTAGCGATGGATTAATGGGACAGCACTGTCTGGAAGCTCTCTATCGAGTCGGTACATTTGTAATTACTCTATTTCCCGTTTTCTTCCACATCTTCTTTATCCACCTGTGTCGCCTTCCGGTTAACTTCCGGCGTCATCAGTCTTACCAACTAAGAGGCATTTATTTGAACGAATCAAACGGAATTCTCAAGTCAGTGAAGTCTTCGATTTTGTTATTGGTTAGAAAATCGTGTGTTACTCGGGGCACACCTCCGACTAAAATTCTTTCGCGGTCGTGGTTTGATCTTTTATCAGTATCGTCGTCAAGATATCATTACCGTGAATATCATTAGTACGATGCATTCCAAAAAGATCGATCGAGAGTTCTTCTGATCTTTTTCTTTCTTTCATTTTTTTTATCAAGCGAGACAGCATCATCTGAAAAATACATGTAAATTCCTTTAATATCGCTACATTACGAGTGATCTTATTCTGAACTATTTTACGATACGAAAAATTATAAGAGAGAGATAGAGAGAGAGAGAGAGAGAGAGAGAGAGAGAGAGAGAGTTCGATTTGATGGGAGCGTCTTTAACATCGATGATACGTGATTTGAGACAATAAAGCAAAAGGTTTGTTTCGTAGAAACTGTTGTTTCTACTTTCGGCAATCTCTTTACGCGTTTAACACTTTGAATGCCGCGTGTACCAAATTTGGTATGAACCTCTGTTGCACTCCGAATGAAGTTTCTGCTTTGTGCTTCAATTTTGTTTTGGTGTTATTTTTAACCGGTGTGTAAAGTTGATTTTTTTTTTTTTTTCGTTACACAGCGTATTTTCTAGTTTCAACATTTATTGCAACAACAAATAAATTTCAAGCTCACGAAAAGATATATAATTTTCCCAAACTCTGCATCATGTACCGTTTCATTTTGGTGCATTTTGGGATACCCTCGGCGCTCAACGTGTTAAAACTTCTCCTTATCGAGAGAGAGAGAGAGAGAGAGAGAAAGATATCTAAATTTACTTCATTCGTGAAATTTGCTTCTAATCCCTCGGTTGAAACGATACAGTTTGATTTAACAATCGCGATGCTGTTTTTCTAGGCGCTGGTGTCAAGATGGAGCACTTTCAGGCCACCCTGGACCCAAGGAAACAGGAGTTACTGGAGGCCCGCTTTCTCGGAGCACGGGTAAGCTATTTCTCGCGTGTACTTTTTCTTTCTCTCTCACCCCCTCTCATTTCTTCTTTCGCATTTCGTTTTCCTTTACGTTCATTTTTATCTTTACGTGCGTGTTAGTCCCGTGTGTTATTTCCTTCGCATGTTTGAACATCACGAGTCGAGTCGAGTCGAGTAGATCGAAGTAAGGAAGACACGTTCGAACGTAATGACAGTGATGTGAAACGAGAAAGTTTGTATGTACTGTGAAAAAAATTTGTTTATTTAGTATCTATCTAGGACAGATGTCCACCTACTCTTGGCGAGTATTATAGCGTTCAAATGATCATTAAAGGAATACATTAGGTAGAACGTTAAAAGAATACAAAAGGAATATTAAATATTATTAAGGGAATACAATTGTTTGGGAAATCACCATCTGGGGAACAAAAATTCAGCTTACTTCAAAGTAATAAGATTTTATTTAACGCTAGAACCACCTTTATGATTGGAGTATAATATTTCCATCAGAGACATTAAAATAAATAAAAGAAAGAGAGAAAAAATAGAGAAACTTTGTAGCACAAGCTTGAGATATATTTCACTTTATTTTATTTATATATTTTATATATTTATATGTAAAATGTATATATAAAATGTAATATTATATATTTATATATTTTACGAAAAATTATTAAGATCTTTATCTTTGAGAATACACTGTTAGCACGTCTACAAAATTATCTAACAAAAATTATAAATTGGTCATTTCGATCACTTTTGACAGTTCTAATGTTAATTCGAATTTGAAATTGAAATGATAATTACCGGCCGCATACGTTCGCCATTAGGTCATAGCAGGTTTATTATTCTGAGCAGGCGAATCCGCCTTTTGGTCACAGTGGCCACAGTTTTTGCGCTCGAGTACAGTCACGAACAAAAATTGTTGGCCGAATTTCCCCGTATAGAACACGTTGGAATTTTTCTTTCGTTCGTTTCGTCTCGCTTCCTCGAATTCGTAGACAAACAGTTCTCGATATGTACAAAACAAGCCTATCACCGACCGCAACGGCGCTACAAGTACGAAACGAGGGTTCGTTACGTGTTATATTTTGCCGTGTTATATTCACGTTGGCGTTCACAGTTCGCTGTTATCTGATAGATAACTTCTCAAGATCTCAATTGCTTGTACGCGAGATTCTCCGTCTCAAGTGTATCATCTTGTTACCAAGCTTGGATTATCTCGTGCGGCCGAACATTTGCGAAACTTCGAGAGTTTGCGAAGGGCAGTCCCCGTTCTGATCCGCCTTGCATTCCTAGGCTCTGTGACGACCATGCTCCACGGTCGACTCTCTCACGGACGTCTCTCCGAGTCACAATATCCGATGTGTAACCCTAATCTATCCTCCTGGAGCATGAAATCGCATATTGTTTTCGACAATGATGCACTGCTCGTGGAAAAAAACAAATTGATCAATGCGTCTTTTTCACATAGATCTTCGGATCTTTATTTACCAAGAAAGAAAGAAAAAAAATGGCGTAGGAACTATATTTTATAGTTAGTTTACATAGCAGAAAAATTGTTTCTCTACAATAGAACCTCGACTTACGTAAAGTAGGTAGTAAATCAAGTGATACCAAATTGTTGTCTGGGTGGGATTTTCTTCCAAAGACTGCTCCAATTTCTCGCCTTCGGTTTTGCTCGGCGACGTTCTAATACAGGAAATCTCTCGATCGAAGATTATCACTCTGAAATATTTTGGCAACGTTCGCGCGTTGGAACATATTTACCCGATGTCGATCAAGTGGTTTCTGCATTCCCGACCATATCTTTTTTCAACCGGAATGCCGCTAGAAGTTGTATTTTCTGCCTCGGCAGCGTTTAGATATGGATGATGTCTCTTCTTTCGAATTGGTACTTCGGGACTTGTGATCAACGAGACAATTATGTCCCGTTCGAAGCAATTGTAATTTTAACTTTAAACGTACTGAATTATTTATTGATTTTTGTGATCTAACATGTACAATTACATTTTTCGTATACTTATGTAACTGTGTATGTTTGTACATCGAGATTTTCAAACTTGTTTTTTAACTTCTGCCAGTAGGCGCGCATACTTCGTCGTTGTATGTAATATAAACTTTCATCGCACAAAATCTCCCGTTTTTTTATAATTTTAAAGACGCTAATATTCATACGGCGCTATTCCATACGGCGATAATGAAACATGACAATTCTGCGTTAAAAGATAACCTAAACAAACAAAAAAAAAAAATAATGACGTAAGCCGCCGATGATAGTAATATGAAATAGAGTAGAAAGTTTATGCGCAAATCGACTAAAATCGATGGCAAACAAAGAGAACAAATGATAAAATTTTCTTTGACTATTAATTTTCGTCTGGATAATGATATTTATAATTTTTAAGAAAATACACCGGTGGTTTTATGCATTGACTAGCTAGAAATTTGAGAAACAGCAATGGCGGAAAGGATGAAATAAGAAAGGACGAGGTTGTCGATAATTCATTGCCAGCGGTTTATGTAAAGGAACTAATTAATGTTTGTAGAGCAATGTTTATTACGCCCTCTGGTCGAGTGAACACAGATCGCCGGGCACGAAAGCCATGCTTCCATGGGCAACGGTTTCCATTGTAAGATATTCTGTAAATGCAGAGATCCGCCGTGATGATACGAGTTTGTTTTTGTGCTAAAAACTTACCGGAGAAGATCCCTCGCTTTAAACGAAACATATACAAATATGTCCTTGGTTTACTGTGACATTATAGTTATAGCTATAACATTGGAACTCTATTAATAGATGAATTTTAGACCAGCAAGTACTCAATTACATAGACAGCTGGATGTTTAGCAATTGCTAACTATAACTAGAAATCTAATTCTCTGAAGAATGTGCAAAAACTGGCAATTCCGGGGGCTTGCATTTTTTTTTATTTTCTGTTGTTTTTTTTTTTCAAATGACTTCGATACTTCTCCTAATTTTTCATGCGAGTAGTGTTTTTTTTTCTTACTGCATCATTTCTTTCTGTAAAAAAAAAAAAAGTCAGTGGAGAAAGGCTAAAACTTTCTTGACCCACTGCTATATAACCATCGCTCGGCTTTAGTCCCAAAGATCTATACGCGAAAGTATTTTTTGATATTATGTATTTACAGGACTACCCACGAGAGCATCCATAGTCCAAGACCATATCTTGACGCTTATCTGGATAGGTGTTTCGAGAATTCCGAGTGAGTGAAAGAGAAATAACGAGTAATATAATCGATACTCAATTGCGGATACAATGCGCGTACACGGTGACGACGATCGTATTATTCGAAGATCATTGAAATCGGCGAGGAGACGACTTACTCTCGTCAATTGTTTTAATGACGTTGTATAAATGACTTCTTGTGATATCATGATTTCGAAATTTAGCCTTTTGTTCGGGCTTCTAAGTACCAATCAGACAATAGCGCGTGTACTTAACGACGTTGCAAATGATAACGTAACATTAATGAAACAATTGATCGATTCGTTTGTACACAACGTGTATAATACTATAGAGTAGAGCTTGTGACAACCATGTCGAATCATGTCGGGTCGTATCGAATCGTATCGGGTCGTGTTATGCTCCCTACAGAAGCCGAATATGCACGTCCGTTCCTTCTGCTTCTCCCCTTCTCTCGCAATTCTACTTCCTACCCACCATTAACGACACTACTCGCCTCCGGCGGATGTTACTTGAAACGCAGCAGCTATCGATAGTTTCGAGCCTTTCTCACTATCGAACACACTTTAATCAAACCCTATTGTATAGGATTAAACATCTTTTCCGCTTGATTATCGATCGATTTGAAAGAAATTTGCACACAATCGATCTTTTTTGTCTCTAATTTGTTTCTTTTTCTTTTTGTCTTCTTTTTTATAATTTCATTCATGGACACATCGAGGATAGGATTATTCAGATATTGTACCGCGTTGCGAACCGTTTCACACTATAATTCATTAATTCATATTAACATACTGTGTGATTCATTGTGGTTGCAGATCATGGCTGATTTCATGTTTACCAAACCAGATGGTTAAGGTCAGGTCAGGAGATAAATTGACAATGAATCACTGAACATAAGTGTTTACACGATGCCTATCGTTAATGTTGAACATAATTTGACGAAGTTATTTTCTTAACCCCGTTGCACTCGAAATTCCACTCGCGTTGACACGCGTGATTTCTTTTTTCTTTTTCTCTCGATGTTGCACGATAGTTTTGCAAAACTATCCGCATTTACAAAACTATTGGCGAACGTGAACTTTGTATTCAAAAATATTTTCTCTCTTTGCGAAGATACACGCACGTGATCGATTCGTGTAAACATTATAGGCATTATATTTAGAACGAAATGAAACGTCAAGCATGAAAGTGATACACGACGATAAGGACTCAGATAGACGGCAATTATCTTGATTTTTGCAACAAGGAGTTTATGGAACGTTTCATTTTATCAATTTGTTTATTAGAGTCCATATAATATAATTTCTTTTTTCTTTTTTTTTGCCATTGTATGACGTTGAAACGTCAGTTATTCGTAGATGTACAGTGTACGAATAATTTTCTTTCGTAAATTTTTACGCTTGATCTCCGAACGATCGATTCGATCAGTAGTGATGCACGTTCATAGATCGAATCGTATTCACGCAGCGTTTTAAAATGCATAGATGGCATTAAAACTAGGTACGGAAAAAAATCACGGATATTTTCAGCATGACCTAATACTCCTTTTCCGACAAAACAATTCGATCATCAGCCAGGGACGTGTGACACGCACTCTCAATCTCGCGTTCGTTCATATTCCGATCATTCATTTTAATTCATTGCCACGAGCCTCGCAGTCACGTTCGCACAAGGGTGGTATATTCACCCCTCGATAAGACGTCTGCGACGAAAATCGATTAAAAAAGAAAATTTTTCACGTGTCCAAGGAAACGGTGGCATTCGTTTATCTATTCCAGAAGGGACTGGAAATAAATTCTTCTTGCAGAATTTTGATCTATTGTGGTGTTACTTTGTCGGTGGGGCGTGCATTAAAACACAACCTATATACCTCTGCTCAGAAATTCGTAGCGTTCGTACTCCTTTACGAACCAAAGAACCATTGTAACGACGAAGGAATTTGTAAATAAGGATATTGCAATTACATAATTTACAATATCGAACGTTCAGAGTTGACGAGCGTGCACGAGTTATCCCGAACCGGTCCGATCATAAGTTGCCGGAAATCAGAGAGGTCGAAGGATACCAGAGAGTCACGAGCATTGTCTTTCTTTTCGAGAAGAAATTCAAGATGCGTGTTGTTCCGAATGAGTTTTATATTAATTCTCGAAGTTTTTAGAATCTCGGCCAGAACGAACGGTTGGTACATTCGGAAGCGTGCACGTCTGTAATGCTCGCAGGCTCACGCGCGTACACGCGTGGTGGCATTTGATCGTTTTAGATCAGACTTTACCTTATTTATTCATATAACACGCACACAAAACAACTGTCCCACATAACAACGTGTAGATAAATATAGACGCGTATGTACTTGATTTCGTTTTATAATACGAACACCATCAAGTTGGAGGAAGAAAAAAACGTATTTTCCATTTTTCACAGGGGAGAGAGGGAGGGAGGGAATTTTAAAATTCACCGTCGATTATTCGATTGTGCGAATATTTGCACCTCCAACAGGATCTATTTTTTTCTTCGCTGTTCCTATGATTTCCATATGCACACACGCATCCCTATTTTGACAAACTGGATTAATAATTCGAGCAATATGTGACAGAAATGTTAAAAAAACAAGCAAATTACATTAAACTATAGAATTAGCTAGGAAATGAAGATTGATGCGTGCTGTTTCTCGTCGTGTGACGGTGTTAGGACTGTCGAGACGAGGAAATATTTTTCTCGGCATTAAAAGTGTGTAATGGGTTACATTGACTCGTAACCAAGACTTAGCGAGGGAGATTCATGAAAGCAAGCAAGTTGTTGGTGCATGTCCCCCGTATTGATCCTTTCGATAGTAAGTGGGTACTACGCACATTGCATGGAAGGTTTATACATACCTACCTACCAACCTTGAGAACCAAACACGTACGAATCGGCTCATGTTTCAATGCTCTTAGAAACCTTTTTTTTTTTTTTGAGTTTCCGATGCTTGGAACTTCTTCCTTGACCTTGAAAGTGTCAGTGATTTTTTAGCTTTCCTCTCGGTGACCGCTGTAGTATACATTCCTAATCTACCTCTGCCAAAGCTTGGTATCGTAATGTATATTTTTCACGGATTACTATGTCTCACGTATATCTAATATTAAAACTTTTGGTTACGAGCTGAACTGATCACGTTGTTACTGATCCGATTATTCGGATTCATTGTAGACAATAAGACTAAATAAGACTTTTATAGCTAAAAAAAAAAAAGTAGTTTATTGTACCGCGTACTGTTACTGTATTTCTATTTGCTCTTACGAGCAAAAGCTTGTGAACAGCAGTAATTAAAAGATACATGCAACTTTCGTAGCTTAAACAATTCTTGGAATTACGAAATTCCGAGTGCTCAATTCTTCAGTTGAATTAGATAAAGACGATGGTCTTCTAGATTTTATCAATATCCTATGTGCATGCATAAGAATTTTCATATAAGCGCAAGTCGTTTGGAATTTTATTAAAAAGTTACGGTAAAAATAGAAAAGGACTAAGGAGTAAAAATAGGAATTAGGTCTGTAATATCGTCTGTTCTCTCACTATCAGATTTTTTTATATATAGGTAGTTTTGAAAAAAAAAAAAAAATCGAATGTGTCAAACAAATATTAATAAGTATCAACTGATTACAGAATTATATTGTCTCACATTTCTCTTATTGCTCTTTTTATATTTTAATAATAAGTTAAGAAAAAAATAATTTCTCCTGGATTTAAAAAGAAGCTTAGATTTGAAAGACATGCTTTTTAACATGTTTATATTGCTCCAAATCTTATTTTGCAAACGAGTGATTCACCATAGTTAATTTTAACTTCGTATCACTGTAAGTGTTGCAATTTTATTCGGTTGTTAAATCGGTAACGTTGGAAGCGACATGAAAATGATAAGAGTACTCGCAAACTCCCAAACCGTGTGACACAAAAATACATTGAATGTCAGGTCTATTTTATACCTCATCTGTGATACAACGCGGTAAAGGGGGCGACACCTAAAACCCAATCCGCAATCTACATTACCATCTGCATCTACCATCACATTGGACACAGAATTGGATGTCTTTCGCCGACTGCTGATATTTTAATATCCGCAAATAAAAAAAATATATATATATACTTGCTCGTCTTACATTACTCAGTTGTCTGTCATTTGTCATTCGTTAGCTTCCAATTCTATCTTGTCTGGCTATTTGATTCTTCTATAAATCTTATTCATTTGTATAAGAGGTTACTTGTTTCATTCACTTAAATTTGAATAATTAATTCTCTAAGACGTAATTGTATTGAGAGAAAAATGGAAATTATTATTTGAATTTACTAATTATTTTATTATTTGAATTTGTAACAAACATGGATAATACTATATGTGTTAATTTATAACAATGAATATGATCATTCAATGCAATGAATTTTCAGTACTGATTTATTCTAAAATGGAAATGGAAAAACGTTGTACACTTTCTTTTTTTTCTTTCCTCGATGCTTAACGTGCAAATTGCAGCGCTAAACATTTTTCAAATAACACTATTTCTGTGCTGCTCTTATGCTCGTATGTTCTAATATTAGAAATGTCGCTAGATGATAATTCTTTGTAACATCCATTGAAATATTATATATAAATTTACACGTACGAATGAAATTTTTGCACTTGATATTAGCACTCGTAGAATTCTCAGAAAGTTATGAATTCCTTGTGAACCATTGTAATGATTCTTTAATCCCTGAGAAATTTTTGTTACATATTATTTAGCAATAATAATAAATTATTTTTACGTAAAAAGACTCCTCTCTCTTCTACTTTTTCGCGAACGTATATCTTAATTATATGAGCCGAAATAAGAACATGGATGAATGATCTTAAAAATGCATTTTTGCTACAACCTGAAACATTTTGTTCAAAATTACTGTTGGTCAAAAAAACAGTTTTTTTACCGTAATAAAGAGGTCGCTACCAACAACCATCTAGTGCCACGTAGAAGAACTAGAGCATTCGATCGTTACTGATCTTCCTAGTTTAGTATTTGGTTAAGGTTCATATACTTGAGCCCCACCCTAAGTTTTATTTTAAATCTCATATATAACATAACCCACAAGTTACATCATGCAAATTATTAATGAAACTTTGCGACAATTTTATATAAAATTCCTAGTAATGATTGATAGAGTATCATTGATATTAAAATAAGAATGTTTTTACGTCCAAGTCAGTTCCTCAGTCGGACATATTTCTGAATTCCATATGTCTCTTTCTTGTATGTCTAATAATAATTTATGCGACTATGATCATTTTTAATGTCACGCGCATATGTTTCAATTATCAATTTAAACGTATGCACTACGTTTACAATTCTTGTACTACAAAAAGTAAGAAACTTTTGCGAGATTCAAATATTCAATTACTTTAATAGACAGCATAAAGCATGGATTTGAATTCGATTGACAACCTACGATATTCATAATGCATCATTGTATAATGCATATTTTTAACAAATTACATTTACTATTTCAAAACATTAAATTGAACAAATCTAAATTTAAATATTGATCTTTCATTATTTATAATATGTATAACATAGTATATATTAAATATAGAGAAAATGGAGCAATTTTGAAAAATTAACAAGTTATTACAAGATGTAGAAACTAACATCTGCGTTTTACAATCTATCGTAGGAACTATCATACTGCGTTCGTCATTCATATTTTTCATTTTCATAATTAATTCGCGAGATCGATTACTACATTTTTCATGAGATTTTGTAGCTCCTGCTTTTATAAGCAGTGAATATTTAATCGTTTTATTTTTTTTCTTTCAATGGTCTTCATAATCTTTTATTTATAGATATACATGCATGCAAATTATGCAAGTTATGCTCTCTCTCTTGTTTTCACAGTACATTCTTTTTTACATCAATGTGGAACATTAATCTACATTTTCATTATATGTTTAATGATATTATTAATCGTTGTATAACATCAGGATACGTATTATTTTACATAATCATTTAGCGATTTTCCTAAGAACATGTCATAATGTGAATGTTCATATAAAATTCATATTTTTATAGAACAGAAATTGAAACACGAATAAAAATCTTTTTCAATATTTCCTTTTGATTTTTATATATTTTTGCATCTATACATATGCCACGTTTTTGTATATTCACAATTGTCATAACTGCATATTCGCTGTTTATTTATTATTTTACATATTTGCTTCTAAACTCCTTTAATTCATCTATTAATTTCTTCTATCACGTGGAACTATAAACAATCTAGCAAAAAAATTTTTTCATTATCGTTCAAGATAATATCGACACACCAGTTTTATGCTTCATACTATCAATTATCAAACGATTCACCGGAACTTGCGTAAAACGTAACACATTGGACAACACACCATCGGAAGGTAATAAACAGTGCAAGAAATGATTTTGAAAAAGTTAAAAGAAAATAAATAAATAAACGTGTCGCAAATCTAAAATCAATTAAAATATTTGATAAAAATCGCGCTATATTAAAAAAAAAAAAGAATATTTCAATTCGGACGACGTAACGAGAATTCGTAGCGTGCAATGCGCACACGCCGCTTGCACGGGACACCGGAACGTACCTAACTTTTCCTGAAACAGTGTACACAGAAAACCGCGTGGCTGTGAACAGTGAGCAGAGCGCAAGCCAAGGCAACGAGGCAACGCCGCGTGGCCGACCAGCTGATCGGCCAGAGACATGCGACTACACGGGGTGGAGAGGGAGAATCGTGCGCGACTGGGCTAATGAGCGTGCGACCTATTGGGAGTTCATTGGAGGGGGCTAAGGCAACACATGGAGGGGAAAACAGTGGTTCCTTCCATGAAAGAGTGGGGGTAGTCATTGCTATGTTGCCGTCACGTCGAACGTTGCTGACTGTTGTCGCCACTGTTTTCTACAATCGAATGGCATTGCAAGGTCTAGGAGCTAAACGCGTATCCACACACGCACACGCACGCACGCGCGCGCGCACACACACACACACACACACACACACCTCCATCTTTTTTTTTTAATATTTATATTTAACGTGTTCTCGAACTCTTTTTTATTTTATTTGTTATTTACATGTGTATCTTGTAAATTTTTTAAATTTGATATCAAATAGAATCCAGAGATATCACGGCATTTCGTTATAAGACGTTTGCTTTATTCGAAGAATCTTGAAACACTGTTGCTTGAATATTTTTGTTTAAAGAAACGAAATTTTTTTTTTTTTTTTGTGAACATTTAGAAATTCTCTTACTTAACGGTTTTATTCAAACGTCACATTATAATTCTGTAATTAAACTATCGAAATATTCTCGTTAGTTTAAGAAATTTCTGAAGTTGTTACAATTTAAAATTTTTATTTCACAAATCGAATTATTACAAATACGCTTAAGTCTAATATCGAACACTCCGTGAAAATTCTAACGTGACTTCGATATTTCACGAAAGCGAGTTTTTTTTTTTTTTTAGAACGAACTGGTTCGTTAAATAAAGATACTGGAACTATGTATTCGGTACATACATCAAGAAATGGAAATACTGTGTTGATGCGATGTTGTCACAGCATCCGAAATATTGCAACGTTGCTCCTTGCCTGAGTATATCGCATCGATAGTATAAGGTACTTCTATTCCGTCGTCTTGTTCAACCGTGCCGTCAGGAAACAGAAAGCATGCATAAACGCCGACACTGTTTAGTAATTGCTTCCGTACTGCGATATTTCGTTGTTTTATCAAAGTTCGCAGTTTTGGTAGAAGTGATAACAACAGTTGTAGAAGTGATATAATCTCGAACCACAATATCAAGTGCGCATAACGAGTAACAGTTGTGGATAACAAAACAATTACATATTGAAATTATTACAAGTATCACAGTAACGTAATCACAAACATGCGAACGTAAAAGTCGCTTAAAAAACGTTCTTCTAGCTATCTGGACACACAAATAGGACATCACAGCAATCTTCTAAATCGTCGAATTATACTGGCAATGTATCCAGACGTGAGTTAATTAGTTAAATAACCGCGAAAAAAAAACAAAAATTAAACACAAAGTTGAGCACTGCAACAAACAGTATAAAACCGCACTATGACACTGTAAAGACGCAACGCTGTTACGAGGAACGGTTGCATGATTCAACCTAAATATAATGTGCGCTCTCGCCAGCCCGCCGGTCTGACCAGTTATGTTCGTTCGTCGAGCCGTCATCTCGTACGTACGCTTGGTCTTTCAATCCCCCACCACTAGGTCTACATCTCGCTAATACGCCCTCGCACTGGCTGAAACACACGTCGGCACGGCGTATTCCAGGAGCGTAACTAGTAGAATCACTGTGAGGGCGCTCTTCAATTCCGTGGCAGGTGCCACTCTCAATACATGATACTTAACACGACCATGCAAGTCGGTGCAAGATCTTACGAAATAAAACAATGTTGCAACTGACTTCAAACGTACATCGACAGGTTCATACATACACACTGGGTATGTACCTTTGCTCAGAATCGTTGATTTCGACACATTTCGTTATTATGTGTCGGAATTTTATTGAATTAAAATTAATGTCACGTCGTCTGGAAGAACTTTTCAAATGCAAATATATATCAGCTGGTATAATGAATAGCGTGTAAAAGAATTTTAAAAGTCTGATATCTATTACGAGAATGATAAATAAATCAAATATAAGCAGAAAATAAAAATGAGGATACGGATAACATAATTTTACTCACAAGTATATTATAATATACAAAAACTACCACGCCGTCGAAATATATACAGTTTAATATCTGCTTTTTGATTCATATTAAAATTTGATTCACATTAAGAGATAAACATATTATTACAGGTACATATTATTTCAAAAAAATTGTTTTGTTGTATATTTGTTACATATATAGCGAACATTTCATTGCATACACGCATCTGATTTGGTCTATACGTACAATTTAACACCTAATACTGTAATGTATTTGACTATACGACACAACGTCACAAGGCAAATTACTGATCACGTATAGGGTACAGCACACCCTTTGCACGCCGTAGTGGCACAGCTACACTTCGCCACATCGATTTTACCGGCTCGCTTGCACTCACACTCGGTCGACCCGTTCACTGAAGGAATGTCTCATATGCCTCCCTCCGACTCCCTTTTCCTCCCCTTTGCCTCTCCTGACCCTACCCCTACAAAACCTCTCCGTCACTCAGTTAGTTCTCTTTCTAACTTGTCCTCCATCCCTTTCTACCAAGCTCGCCAACTTCTGCTTGCTCTCTTCTCCTCCTCCACCTCCTGCTCCTCTTCCTCCTCCTCCTCTTCTTCCTCTTCCTCTCCTCTGCTTCCTCTCGCAGGTCTCTCGATCTCACTTGGTATCTCTCTTGCACTCTAGTAATTTCTCTCTTTCTCTCTTCCCTGTCTGTTGTGATCGTTGGGCAGTAGCGCCGTCGCGGGGAGGTGGAGGTTGCACCTTTTGCCGCATCTCGGAATCTCGCGCGTTGCTCATTTGCCGTACATAGGAGAGGAGAAGAGCGGCAGGGAAAGAGGGAGTGCGAGAGCGACCAAGAAAGAGAGAAAGAGAAACCTCCGCTAGGTAGTAGTATGCGAACAGTACGGTGGTCGGACAGTTCCAGTTCCGTTTCGATTAGACGAGACTACGCTGGGGTTTTTGGCTCGCTTGTGGCCCGTGAAACGTACGCGTAATGCCGTTTATCGTGGCCATTGACGGCACTCGGTGCTGCTGGTGCTGTTGCTGTTTACCCGGCGCGCTAACTGCACGCCGCTTTTACAAGAGGAACTGCATAGTTGAAGAAGATACGAAGTGAACCAACTTCGTGAGTGTTCGAAAGGATAGCTTACGTGTGGCTCGTTTGGATCGTTCGATACGACATCGTAATTATGCTCATAAAAGGGTCAAGTCGTGAGGAATAAGAGGAGTGTACTGTAAAATCCGCATGTCCCGATTCACTGGGTTCGTATATGTTACTACTTCCCATGTAACCTCCTTGCTTACGCACACTAACGCAAGCGCACATAGCAAAGCTAACTTAAAGGCAAATCGCTGCCGGAGAAACGATTCCCCGGCCCTCTAGCCCAGTTCCGGGCACAGACATTGATCCATCGATAAGGAAGTTTTCTATCCTTTGCCGGATTGCTGGCATGTTCAGTAAAGTGCAAGAAAATGAAACGAATCCGTAAGCCATAGAATCCCTTGTGTTCGTAATTCACTATTATTCTAATTTAGGGCCACACGTAAGTTCTCTGTATCGCGATAGGCAGAACTATCGATACCTTGTAACCTACGTGCGGCTCCAATTTAAATTGCACTTCCACTCTTTATTTTTCTTCTTTCTACTTTGTAATATTCGCGAGGAAGTAACGATGAGCGTGTATCACGAGTATTACAATGAATCTTCGCAGTTTCGCTGTTACTTTCAAACAAATTCACTATATTCTATAATCTCATTCAGAAAATTGTATTCATTGGTACATTATGATTGTACGTGCGTTAATTTTCTTTAAACTCAACGCGTTTTTAGACATTTAAATAAAATTTGAATGTAAGCTCTAATTCCTCTAACAATTCCCACAGAGACAAGTAATATTTTCATAAATTTTTGTATCATCCCATTATTTTTGTTCTAATTCTTAATTAATTGTCAACGTACGTTCGACAATTTAATTCAATTAATTTCAATTTCAGTTTCAATTAATTCAAATTAATTCAAGCATATTGCTATTGTCACTTTGTTTGCGCATCTTATAAAATTTCTTCACCGTGATAAAGTACTGAATTTAATATGACACAACACATTGCACTACATCTTTGATAGATAGCGGGATAAAAATACTTACACACGCCAAGCAGAATGCACATGTTTTGTTTCGTCAACAAATACATTACAATTTCGCGACACAATACGGAAGTTTACGCAGCATTGCTTATTGTGATAATTTTACATTTATAATCGTCACACTGACATATTACAAATCGTACGTACACAAATCTAGCGGGTAATGAATGAGACGAATTTGAATGCGGCCGAAATTTGAAAGAGACATGAAAGAAAAAGTTATCGAATAGCGAAGATGACGGAGATGTAACCTTAAACGATTCATCTATATTTACAATGCTTTGTAGTAGCGATACTTTTAATCATAATAACGTGTGCACGTCAGTGACAGAGCGTGGAATTCGAACGTGTGCGTTCCGCCTGGCAAACGCGCAAACGCGTGACCGCGTCCATGAGAACTTACCATTAATCCGGGTTCTTAACCGCGCGCGGAGTAAACGTGGCTGACACGCCGCCGATGATAATAATAAGAGTGTGTAATTTATCGGGGAATCGACGTCACAAATCGGATGACGTAGCGTGTCGTCGCGGTTATCGTTGTTGTTCATTGAAGGCGGTTTGCCTAGCGGCTGCATTTGGTGTGTATGTAGAAAAGTATGTACGATAGGAAAGCCAGTTAACTATCCGACCTGACCAGAGTTCAGATGTGAAACAGTGAGTAAAACTGCCCCCTTGCGGAGCGCGTCCGTGGTTCCCAATCTAACCACTCCTCTGCCATCGAGTTCTTACCTCTTACCCCCCTTCTGTATCTCCCATTCTCTCTGTTTCTCTACTTCCACCCCCTCTCCATTTTCCGTCGCCTTCCCTCTTACCTCTTCTATAGCTCCGTAACTCCCTGCCCTTCCGTCGTTCCCCTCTGTTAGGGTCCTCCATTTTGTCGTGATTCCTCTAGCTCTAAACATATATTGCACATTTTGTTCACACTGTACCATTGACATTTACATACAAATTGTGCGCGAAACCGTGCCTATGGTTGACATACTGTCTATTAGCTCAAACAGCAAGTACGACTATGGGGCTCCACCATAGGCTATCCTGGAAGGTGTCACTTCTCTCTCTTTCTCTCCTGTACTGTCTTTTTCATTCTCATTCTTTCTCTTTTCATTTTGCCATTGAGCCTGCCTCGTTCTCCCTTGCACGTCCTTTGTTTTTCTTTTTTTTTCTCTCTCTCTCTCACTTGGTCTTCCTCTATCCCAAATTTCTTTTTACATAATGAATCGTATTTTAATAACACGCGATTTTTATTAGCTGGCCTATTATACGCCGGTATGATTTTCAAAGTGTAACCTCTACCAAAAGTAACGAATCTTTGATTCGCGTTGCGATATTTTTCTCCATGTTGTTTCTTCTAGGAGGCTTATGTTAAATTTTATGATATCAAATAATTATACGACACAATTGCTTTTACTCTGTATGGTATAGTTTAATGTGTTGTTCTTATTTACTGTCATAATGATTATCTTTTTATTTTATTGAAATATTTGCAAATGAATATATTTCGGTTATTATTTTACTGATGTTTTTTTTTCATTTCAGATGTCTGCTGGGTCACAAATTCAGATGGCACCTCAATCAACTGTAAACTCTGGTCAGTCAGTTCATAGTCAAGACTCGAACATGAGCACTGGTAAGTTTGTACATTTTTACTTTAATGACAAAAGATAAAGTTCCATTTAATAAATAGACTAAGAATTGCTAAACCATGTGATTATCTTGTCATAACTAGGCTCATCACATAGTGATAAGGAGGTAGATCCAAATACTCCAGAAAAGGTACCAAGAACTCCTTCGGAAAGGAAAAGAAAACGTAAAGCTGATGATGGAGGTGGAGGAGTTACTGGGGGACCTGTAGGAAGTAAAGGATCTAGATCTGTTGCTGCTCTTGAAAATAAAAAAATAAATGAGTATTTTTCAAAGCATCATTTGGGTAATAGCCCCATTCGGCATGGGGGTGCTAAAAGTCCTTCACCTCAACAAGGATATCCTATGGTAAATATAAAATGTATACATATATATACATATATACATATAGACTATTTATATCATATCTAACGTATAATTTTTCTTCCACAATATAATTATGATGTCTGTAATTTTTCCCTCACATCCTTTCTGATATTTTGTGTAATTATTTTTCAACAGTATCCACCATCGCCTCAACAACTCCTTTCACCGCAAGTAACAACACCCAATTCTTCAGTGGCAGAATTTTCTTCACTGATGCAGCCGCCAAGACCTCATCCTCAACCTCCACCTCCTCCTCCACCAGCCTCAACGCAACCTGCAGGCTCAATGGTCAGCAAGCAGGTGCAGGTAAGGCCTACCAACCTCAGTAGGACAAGCCAGGTCAGGCAAGCGAAGACTAACACCCCAAATGTAAGCAAAAATCGGTAATTCCTGCAAGCATTTTATAAGAAACGACCCATAAAAATTTAACCTTGAAGTAGGATAATCTACAAGTTATAATCTTATATTCAAATTCTTCAAACTTTTTCGTAAATGATAAAAGAGTTGTATTAGATACTTCAAATTGAACATTTAATCTTACGTGTTTATATAATAAATTTATTTATTTAGTAA
The DNA here is from genome assembly GCA_036937485.2 of Tetragonisca angustula. Classification (NCBI taxonomy): domain Eukaryota; kingdom Metazoa; phylum Arthropoda; class Insecta; order Hymenoptera; family Apidae; genus Tetragonisca; species Tetragonisca angustula. Next base: position 698,797 of record JAWNGG020000072.1, on the reverse strand, counting down.
AATGTCTCTGATAAATTTTCTATCTAGAGGAAAGAAATTTTCAAAATTAATTTACTCGTCTTCCAAAAAGTAAATGTCAGTTCTTTGTAATATCTTCTCATTAAAAAATATCTTATTTATAAGTATTATTTACTCATTTTATTTCACATTTTATATTTCTCTTATTGTCTCTTATTACATAATACGTAAAAGAATATATTTTATATATTTTTATATAGTTTAATTTCTTGAAATTAGTTTTACAATGGGCATTTCTTATCAGATGTTTGCAGTAAATTTGCAGCTAACTTCTGACTGGACTGTAGCACTGTATCCATTTGTTATCATAGGAGTGCAGGCTACCTTGTAATGTCACTCCTTATTTGATAAATCTTATTTTTGCTTTCGAGTTGTTAACATTATTTATTTCCATTTATTTCAATTTCCAAAATAAAAATAGGTGTGCATGTTTGCCATTCTTGACTTGGTATTTAGCTGTAGTTTTATCATATCTTAAAAGTGATAAAATTGAAAAAAATTTATTTTGTGGTACACAAAATAATTATAAAAAAAAATATGTATAAAGTGTACAGTGTCCTACAATTTTTTATACCTACATGCATACCTTGAATCATGCATACATTTTTGGTGTTTTCCTTGCTGCCTGTGTGGTAGTTCTGTTTTATCTATATGTTTAGGTTTTGCTCTGTAATTTTACTTTTAATAGCAAGAGGGCTAGCCAATTAAATTAAATAATGTGTAGAACTAACTTTATCACAAATATCTATCAAGGATTCAAATTTGATTAATTTTTTAGAAGAAATTATTAAAATGTTGCACTAAAATTTAATCTGCATATTACATCTATTTGGATGTAACAAGGTATCTGGTATTTAAGAACTATGTTGACAAATGTATCAGATGTTACAGTAATTTGTTTCTATTTATTATAAAGTATGTTATTTACATTTCAGACAGAACTTACTTGCCAGAGGATACAAGAATTTGAAACTCAAGCCTCTTCAGATTTAGAATTACGTAATAACAAAATTGATGAATTAAATAGAGTAAGTAAAATAAATTTTTGAATGTCTTATGAGTATTAAATTATTAGTAATAGAATTAGAAAAAATATTTAAGTTTTCTCTTTCAAAAAATTTATATGTGTAAGGATATTTTAAAATATTTTTAATGTCGTCAGTTCAATAATAAGATTTTTTTGTATTTACAATTTTTATATAATTAAGAACATGATTATTTGTATTTTATTTTTCAGACAACAGATGAACTTAGGCATCAAATGGCTAATCAACAAAAACTAATTGAACAGCACAAATCTCATATAAATAAGTGTATAGATGTTGTAAAGAAACTATTAAAAGAAAAATCAAACATAGAAAAAAAGGAGGCTAGGCAAAAATGTATGCAAAATAGACTGAGGTTGGGCCAATTTGTAACTCAAAGGGTGGGTGCAACATTTCAAGAAAATTGGACGGATGGATATGCATTTCAAGAATTAGCACGACGACAAGAAGAAATCGCAACTGAACGGGAAGAGATCGATAAACAAAAAAAGCTATTACTCAAAAAGAGGCCATCAAACAGTGAAACTGGTAGAAAACGTAGTCAGCCTCAACCTTCTTTGCACAATGGCACGGAAGCTACATTCTTAAAGCCAGATGCAGTACCTGGATCTTATACGTGGCAAGAGTATTATGAAGCTGATGAAATACTCAAGGTATTGGACTTTTCAAATTAATAATCGTTAAGATTTATTTTTAAGATCTTTGTTAAGATTTGTTTTGTTGATTTGTGCACGTTGTTTTGACATAAATTCATATATGTTCTTTTCCTAGTTAAGACAAAGTGCGTTGAAAAAAGAAGATGCTGATCTGCAATTAGAAATGGAAAAACTCGAAAGAGAACGAAACTTGCACATTAGAGAACTGAAACGTATTCACAACGAGGACCAATCGAGATTCAATTCTCATCCTGTATTGAACGAACGTTACCTTTTACTAATGTTACTAGGGAAAGGTGGTTTCAGTGAAGTGCATAAGGTATAGAAATGAATTTATTAAATTTAAAATAAGTTTGTTGTAGTAGTAAACAATTAATTAATTATTTGTTAAGCAATTCATTTTTTATAGGCATTTGACTTAAAAGAGCAACGATATGTCGCTTGTAAAGTCCATCAACTGAATAAAGACTGGAAAGAAGATAAAAAAGCTAATTATATTAAGTAAGTATTTCCGTAATTAAGCTTTTTATTTTGGTAATTAGTATTAATCAATAAAATAAAAGTAATTACAGTTTTGTAACAAAATAAATATCTAAAGTAATATTAGTGTTAATTATACATATGTGATATTAACTCTTTTAATATAAGAATATATTTTTTTTATTCTTTGTGCAGGCATGCGTTACGAGAATACAATATACATAAAGCTCTTGATCATCCTCGTGTTGTGAAATTGTATGATGTGTTTGAAATTGACGCCAATTCTTTTTGTACTGTCTTGGAATATTGTGATGGCCATGATTTAGATTTTTATCTTAAGCAGGTGTGTATTAGCGTATTTTTCATATAACACTTATTATGTATCGATGTAATTAAATATTTTATTAAATATTTTCAGCATAAGACTATACCTGAAAGAGAAGCAAGATCTATTGTTATGCAAGTTGTATCTGCATTAAAGTACCTCAATGAAATAAAACCCCCAGTCATACATTACGATTTAAAGCCAGGTAAATTTTTATTTTCTATTTTTTATTATGTAATATGAGAATGTCCAAAATTTTAAATTATATGCTATTAATGTTGTAATTTTATAGGTAATATATTATTAACTGAAGGTAATGTTTGTGGAGAAATAAAGATTACAGATTTTGGATTAAGTAAAGTAATGGATGAAGAAAACTATAATCCAGATCATGGAATGGATTTAACATCTCAAGGAGCTGGTACCTATTGGTATGTACATTCTTATTTTAAAGATATGTTTTATGGTCACTGAAAACATTTCTATATTTTTCCGTATTAAAGTCAGTGATGACGTATTGTACTTATTTTATTATATTTTATGTAGGTATCTTCCACCAGAGTGTTTTGTTATTGGTAAAAATCCTCCAAAAATATCATCGAAAGTTGATGTTTGGAGTGTAGGAGTTATATTTTATCAATGTCTATATGGTAAAAAGGTATAATTGACTGTTAAAATAATAATATCGATTGTTTTGATCTTTGTACATTATTAACTTAATAAGATTTATTCCAAAAATTACATTTTCAGCCTTTTGGACACAATCAATCTCAAGCCACAATTTTAGAAGAGAATACAATTTTAAAAGCTACTGAAGTTCAATTTGCAAATAAACCAACTGTTAGCAACGAAGCGAAGGTAAAATTTTACTGTCAATTCACGTGAATTAAAAAAATTTAATTGATTGACAGTATGAGAATAAAATTTTAAATCTATTCGTGAATGTTTTTATTTTTACAGAGTTTCATAAGAAGTTGCCTAGCATATAGGAAAGAAGAACGTATAGATGTGTTGACATTAGCTAGACACGAATATCTACAACCTCCAGTGCCAAAACATGGCCGTCAAGCGAATAATCAGCAACAGCAGCAACAACAACAACAGATTCAACAGCAGCAACAAACCTCATTTAGTATTGGCATGTTTAGTGGTATGAACGCGTCAAGCAGTTCGTAGTGGAAAAGAACTAAAGACAAAATCTTCAATATACTAATACATGCCAAATCTTGAACATTGAATTGCACACCATCTCATCTTAGGAACATAGCGATTGCTATAACGAATTGTAAATACTAAAAACCGGATAATATCACCATCACCAACGCCACGATTACCACTACCACTACCACTACCACTACCACTACCACTACCACTACCACTACCACTACCACTCCACTACCGCCATCACTACCACTTCCACCACACCTTTACAACTATACTTACAGGCCGACTACATAGGACATTGCAAGAGAGATGCGAGACTGGTCGTCGCAAGTCCAGAAGCTTGCGTCTTTCTACAATACAAGCTACATTATTCAGCATGACAAAAAATGTTGTGTTCGTAAATATTCAATTGTATTATCGTTCCTTGTATCAAACAGTGGGCTGACTTGATAATAGTGTTTAAAAAAGAAATGAGAGAGACAGATAAACATGTGATAAGTCATTGTGAATTAAAGTGAAGTTCAAATTAAGAAGAAAAAGAAACAAAGGAAATATAGCGATGGAGATCGTTGCAAGTGAAAATTACTCGGTGAAAATAAAGAGAGCAACGGAAGATAAAATATCCGAGGCAAAGCGTGTCGAAGCAGCGTAGAGGGACTTTGCTTTTACGGAGACGTTCCTCTCTTCTGAAGTTACGTATGGATGAATGAGTGTGACGAAAGATTGTTAAAACTAGTGTGCGTGTATATATTTATACTATATATATATATATACTAATAAATCCGATATAATATATATATATGGTGTAAAGAAACAGGACAGCATTGACAGTGGAAAGACAACTGTGGTGGATCCTCGCATGACCTCCGTGCAGCCAAGTATTCCATGAATATTTGACTGCACATCATGTTACTTTATTCAAATATTAACATTATTACTTATATCATGACTAATAACGATTAACATACACACACGAGGAGATTTGGTTGGTTGTTCCTATTCTGAAATGAGTGGGCTTTATCTACATCGGATTGATTGGTCTAAGGTTCGAGTGCAAAGAAAGTAAAAGAGTCGCGATGCTCCCAAATAAAAAAAGAAGAACATACAGAATCGTAGTCCACGGTTTATATGCTCCATGCACATGTACATTTTTAATCCATAATTTTCTAATAGAGTGATCCATTTCTCTTTTTCTCTTTTTTTTTTAGAGTGGACTTCGGCGCGATAATTCTGATCTTACATTTTCGTGATATATAACAATTCGTATAATCAGGCATTAAAAATTTTTAAAGTAAGTTCATGATGTTGTACCGACCTGGTTGCTATTTCTTTATTCATAATTTGTTTTATATATGTACGTTATATATAGATAATTATGAAATAGAAGATTAAGTTATTTTATCAAGTGCCCTTGCTTTGTATTATAGTCGCGTCTGTCGACAACCTGCAGCTTTTGGGAGTACTAGAAAGTTGTTAAAATGTTGTAAGTTGTTGGTACAATGTGGGCACGGTATTGATGGTTTCAATACCTACGTGATTGGCAAAGAATGGTCAGAGGAGAATACATTACAAGTCTGAACAGAGTCTACTACTAGATCCATCGCTTCTATTCTAAAAGCCAACCGTTCCTGCTTCCCTCTCCTATTTCTCTTGCGGTTTTTCAAATTTATTAAACAGGAAAGCGTATACTTTTAAAATTCCTCTACGAGGAAGTGCTTTTTGTAAACTAAGTTCTAAGACAAACTAGTCAGAAAATGAATAAATTCATTTAATTTTTTTTCCGAGGAGAGGTATGCATAATTGTCAAAATGTAAGAAGTTTCAATTTTTAGATATACATATTTATAATCATCATTTTCATATAATTGAAAAATTAATTATAATCGAGCAAAAATTCCCTAGTTTAGAAATTTTGCTTGAACATAATAGTCAAAATAATTGTGATTAGTTTTGTAATATTCTCTTGTATTTATTGTAGTTTAAAGTGACAATTAATGCATACTGTTCTTGGACAAAAAGAAAAAAAAAATAGCATATACTTTGGCCAGTAAAATTTACGAAAAACACTTCTTTTAAAAAGAAAGGATATCGTTTTTCTACCACAAAAAGATTAACTCATTTAATGAGATAGCAAACTGATGAAAGAACGAAAAAAAGATCATTTAATGAGCATTTATTCTATGAAATCTCATTTGGGATTATTTGTAATGATAAAAAAGGAAACGAATCTGCACCAAGCAGTGTTTATATATGTTTTGCGATAGAAGCAATTTTGCATTTGTATATAGTGAAGACTCCTTAAAAATGCATCGTTAATAAAACTATTAAATGCATATATCGAAAACAAATTTTTATTCAAGGAATAAGATTTTTTTCATAGAAAATTAATTGCACAAATATCCAAATATTGCCTGATCAGATAATATTCTTTAAAATTACGGGTCAACTTGAAAAGAAAAAAAGCATTACATAATAATATTTCCAGCTCTATATGCTTTTATAACTATGCATGTTAGAGTTTGGAGTATTATTATGCATTTTAAAAGAAGAGGAATTCAAATAATTCTTTAACAAACAAAGTTTTTTTTATCGCCCTTGCGTGTCAGCATAGTCACGATCTTCCTCACAAACAACAGGAATTGCGTCGAGGATGGTGTATGAAACGTTATAGCAATAAATTTACGTATTTGTGTATAATTTAAAGTTAGTAAACTTATTAATTAAATATGAATCACATATAACAGTGTGTATTTCTCCTATAATACGTATGTGTGCACATAAAATTTTTTCTTTCAATAGATGAATGTTGGATAGAAAATTTGATAGAAACAGAGTATTATTTTCATTGAATTTAACGAACAAAACCTAACTTTTTACTTGTACTTAATTTCAATGATAGTATAAAATTATAACGTTACATTATTGAGTAGATTTTATAAATTTCAAAAACTGTACACACATATGTACCAAATGATTTACTGGAAGATTTTAATCATTCTACTTTCAAGGGCTTACGTGGTATTTATTGAGTTTTGAAGAATCAAAAAATTAAATTCCTTTTTTTTCATTAATTAATAGTTTCAAGGATATAGAATAATCTATTGCAAAATTTGTTACAAAATTGAAAAATCAAAAAAATCTGTAAATTTTTGTAAAGTATAACACTATACTATTATTTTCTGAAACTGAAAATATGTATATATAAATTTTCTGTAGCATTACAATAAGAAACCCCATCACCAAATAGGATTTATTAAAGATTTTGATATACAACTAGTTACATAAATCACACTTGCATATGTAAGTTGTTTAGACATGAAGTTTAACATATTCAATGTTATATATTGAACAGGAAATTTAATATTCTTTCTTTATGTATTATTTGATTGGATTATTCATTTTTATTAAAATTTTATTCACAGAATGGGTAATCAATCGTACGAATGTGCTAATTAATACAATTACCTCCATATATTATGGTAAGTACATTATTTATTAATGATATGTGACAGATAGATATCTGTAAAGAATGTACTTTGTTCCAAAATTAATTCAATATACAAAAAGAAAAAATAAATAAGAACAAGTTTAAATTAATTAATATAACGAGTCTTAATATTTAAATTAATATTCTATTCATATTATAAATACAAAAGTTTCATTACAGTCATATATTTGTAAATCTCTACATCTGTAGTTATTAAGTATACGCAGAACATCAATTATATTCTTTATTCAATATCAATACTATTAATAGAAGTTATGTGACATATTAGTTAATATGTTTAAAATGCTTGAATAAGTATTTTATGAAGATGAAATGAACTTTTCATTCTATATATATATACATTATTATTACAATAACAAAAGTTTCTTTTAATTTGAACTTGATATTGAGTTTTTGCAACAAATCACACATTGTTCCATTTTCAATAGTTTGAAAACATTGTATAAATTGATGTGCAAAAATATGTTATTTTATTAATTTTTTTTACAAAACAATATTGTTTAATTTCTTTTTCAAAAAATTAATATACAGAAATATAGATATTTTGGAATTTAATATTATTTAAATATTTAGATACTCAAATGTATAGTCATTCATGACTCAATTTATGTTATTACGTACTATACATATTTAATTCTGACTGTAAAATTTTATTTTCTTAAAATATTCTAATTCATATATTTTAGCATATATGTACAGTATCATATAAAATTACTAATGCCTTGATAAAAATCAAGACAGAATTTGTTAAAATTTATATTAAATGTGATCACAAAATTCGTTACTAACAATTTGGATTCTGATATTCAACTTAAGATCGTGTATTTATAATTAATTAATTTCCTGGAACACGTGTCATTTATTTGCTTATATCTTTAAAATATTGTATAAAATTGATCAATTAGAATCCTCATCATCATCCGATTGCACAGCATATGAAATAGGTTTACGGGCACGACCAGCAGTTTTTCGAGGTGGTAATGGAGAACTATCTACTACACTAAGGCTACTATCTTCCTCTGACTCGGACTTCTTCTTTTTTTTCTTTACCTATATAGTTAAATAAGTTTCATGCAATTGCAAATAAATTAAAAAAAATTAACACAGTATTAATTTATATAAATATCATATCTTACTTACTTTTTTGTGTCATATATTAAATTTTGATTGAAAATTGTTATATATGAATTATATTATATACTTACAGGAGATTGTTTATTTAAAAACATAATTTCCTCTGAGTCTGAATCGGAAGAAACAATTTTTTTCTTTAATTGCCTTTTCATTCCTTTTCCACCATTTTCTGTTTTCTTTTTAGCAGGGGCTAAAATAATGAGACGTAATTTAAGTTAATGACAATGTATGAAATATTCTGTGATCACAATTATAGATAAACATAAACCAACGAATATCAAATTATTTAATATTTTGCAATTAATGAGATATTAAAAATTTTACCTTTTGTAGGAGGTGAGAACAACGATGATTCCTCACTAGATGCTGCAACAGATTTTGTTGATTGTTTTTCTGCACTACTAACTAAAGAATCAAAGAGCTCTTCCGAACTAGCTGTAATGTGGACAACAATTATATAATTGTTATAATATCTAAAGAAAACTAGTATATAAATATAATTAAAATCTTATACATTTACTTACGTTTTTTATGTATCTTAAGGACATCATCAGAATCGCTATTAACAACCGTAGTAGGTTTTGTTTTACTAAAAAATAAATTTAATGAAAATACATTGCTCGTGCATATGTAATGTTACATAATTATAAATGAAATACTCACTGTTCTGTGTCTGAAGAAACACTGAGTACTTCGTCACTTGAAGAGGATCCTTCACTACTGAAGTTGTAATTCTTTTTAGCTATCAAATACAAAATTTACAAACATTAATTATATATGCATATTAAAGAAAAACACACGTATATAAATTTGTATAAGCATAAAAATACTGTTTAAAGAGAAATTAATACCTGCTGCTCTACGAGACGTACGAGGTGCTGGAGGAGGAGAAATACTGCCAAAATCGATATCATCATTACTATCAGAATCTTTACCTTTCTTCTTGTCAATCTTTTCCTTTTTCACTTTTGGTTTAAATTGTAATGTTGTTTGTTTCAATCCTAATGAAAATAATGAAACGATTATTGTTGCTTAACTTCATAAATTTTTTCATTTTATTACAACTATGAGTATATATACTTTTTTTGCCACCAGCCTTCTTTTCCAACTTTTCTGGAGCACAACCCGATCTTTCCTCTAAAGATTTGGCATTTGATTCGATCAACATGTCAATTTCATCCTTATCTTCTGTTGGTTCTTTTTTAATCTATCATGTTACATAAAATGTTACATTATATTTTCACAAAAAGTATGAAGCATTTAAAAATATATATAATATTTACCTTTTGTTTTTTGATGCCTTCTTTTCTATCTTTAGATACAATGTCTGCTTTCTCAATCTTTTTTTTTAATTCAGTATCAATTATTGGTACTATTCGACGAATATCATCAGAAGTATAATATTTTGATGGTGGTTTTTTAATACATTGTTTGGATTTCTGTTCTTCTTTCCGTTCTTTTTCTTCTAACTACGATAAAATATAATATATGGTAAAAGTCAAATGTCTTGGTTTTCGTTAAAAATAAAAAAAAAATTACTTACTCTATTCAATTCATTCAACAAGTTATCTAAATCTTCTTTCCATAAAGAGATAGGTGTACGAGCTTGTAATCTTTTCAATTCTGCTACTTTTTCATCTTTTTGACGTAATAGTTCGTCTTTCTTTTCCTTTGTTAAACACCATAATGACATTCCTAATAAATAATCAAAGTTTTCCTTTGCAATGGCTGTAGATGATATAGCCGATTCTTCGTCAGCATTTTCTGTTACTTCTTCCTATTAACACATTATAGAAACTTGCATGTTAAATATTTATAGCAAAATAAAAATTATAATTACAATAAATCTTTTTTTGTTTAGACGAGTTTCTTTTTATCACTTACTTGAGCTTCCTAACGTAGCATAACAATTAAATTTTGATAAATTTCAAATATATCGTTTTGATATAAAAACGCAATACTTACTAAAACTTCTTCTCTGTTTTGTGATAATTTCCAAGCTACAACTGGATCAGATTCATATTCTCGTCGAATTAATTCAGCAATCATATCTTTTCTCTTTTTATTTTCTATTACTATAGTACCATCACATTTTTCTAGAATAAATCGTGCTTGATTTGAAAGTTTTGACGCCTCTGCTTGTAGAATACCTTCTAAATAATCTTTTCTTTTGTGATACGTTTCTAATCTCACTTTATAAAAGCCTCTCAAAATTTGAAGAGCACTATCATATTTTTGTAGACACTGATTTTCATCAAAAGCACACTGTACAAATAAATTTGCTTATTATCGAAATTACTTTCTTAATATTATAAATATATTATCTGTCTCTTACCATAGATGTAATTGTCATTGTTGATTGTAATTTAAATGCTTTATGAAGACCATCTCTTTCCAATTCTAGCAATTTATCACGATTTAACATTATTATAAAATGTACTGCCGTATCTGTATTGTATTCCTTGTAATCCCTATAATAACATAAAGGAAAATAAATAATAAATATCTTTTAGTCATTTATCTTACAATCTCGATACTAAAAAAAATTATAGTTACGTAATAATAGATGGGGTTTTATCAGTTCCATGTAACATTGGTTCTAATACTGTTTCTTTGTATGTTTGGGTCCAAGTTCCAATTGGGAGTTCAGTAATTTCAACTTTATCTGGTGCTATTACTGAGATTTCTCCATTAATAACATATCTATAATCTCCACAACTTTCTATGACTCCTTTAAAATTTTTATAATATGGAATCTAGAAAATATAACGAAATATATGTACAATGAATGTTAAACAGAAGTTTTTTAAAAATATTACCATTGGTTTAGGATCAGCACCATCCATCATTCTATGCAAGTTCTCAATTATTTCTCTAGGATTATAATTTGGTATTTTTGTCATCCATCCAGTACCAATGCCATCGGCACCATTCACTAATACCATTGGTATAGTTGGTACATAAAAAACAGGTTCAATTTTTTGATTATCGTCATATTCGTGTTTCAATAAAGCATCATCATGTTTGTGAAATATATATCTTGCTAATGGACTGCAGATAACAGAGAGGATTATACGATAACCATTTTTGGAAGACATTTGCTTTATTTAGATACGATAAAATATTCACGAAAATGTACCAAATAACATTTATAATAATATTTATTTGATACTATCTCATGTGATATTCCATTGTATCCCAGATAAAACAAACATTCTCTGTATATAATTTCATGAACATTTATATACCTAAGCATTGTGAAAATGTAACGAGGACTTGCTGCATCTTTTCCTCCTGCAAGTCTTGTACCAAATTGACCAATCGGTTGAAGTAAATTTATATTATTACTTCCAACGAAATTTTGTGCAAGATTAATGATAGTTGACATAAGAGAGACTTCACCATGGTGATACGCAGAATGTTCAGCTACAGAACCAGCTAATTGTGCAACTTTTACTTCACGCTTATCATTACGTTTCAAACATGTATATACTACTTTCCTTTGTCCAGGTTTAAAACCATCGATCATATTAGGTATAGATCGAACATTATCATAGTTACTGTATAGAACTAATTCTACATTAATAAAATCAGAGAAGGACACAGTACGTGTATCCTTTTCATACAGAAAGCGTTCTCCGAGACCAATTTCCTTCCTTCTTTTTGTTTCGTCCATATGGTTCATTAACCAATCCTTACGTTGATCGACACATTTCTTACTAAAAGCCATAATAATATTTTGATCATCTTGATCTCCATCATATCTAAATCGTATTCTATGTCTAGTCATATTTTCAAAATATTCTTTTGCTTCCTTAGCAGTGGAAGTACCCAAACCTGTAAGAAAAATATATTAATAAAGAATGAAGAATATCAAAATATATTTATGTACTTCAAACAAGAAAACAAGAGAAATTTATAAAATATTAAAAATACAAACCTTTGTAGTATTTGATTTTATAGGTATGAAAATTTTCCGTTTCTGACTTCCATTTTCCAAATTCTGGCATTGAAAAGAAACTTAATACTTGATTTCCTTTTGTAGCTTTAACAATAGGCGTGATAAATTCCTCTATAAAATTTAATTTCAATAATGATGGCCAGTTATGATGAATGAAATTAATTAACAAGCCTTTGATATGGGAACCATCCTAAATGAATATATTTGATACAATTATGCTATGATGTAATTAAAATTTGCAAATGGAAATATTAATTTTATAAAAAGATTAACCTGATCTTGATCAGTCATTATCATCATTTTTCCATAACGTAACGTTTTTAAATCTTCTCGAGTTTCATATTTCTTTTTATACTGAAGCCCAAGAATTTTAATTAAATTATTAATTTCTGCATTTTCTAAAATTTGTTTATGTGTTGCTTCTCTTACATTCAAAATTTTACCTAGAGTTGAAAATGTTTATAAATAGCATTATATGCAATTTAAATAGTTCTCACTTACATTATTGTATTTATATTTACCTCTTAGAGGAAATATGCCGTATTTATCTCTACCTATTGCTGCAAGTCCAGATACAGCCATTGTTTTAGCTGAATCTCCCTCGGTTAATATAAGTGTACACTCCAAAGATTTATTAGTTCCAGCATCATTAGCATCTTCTAATTTTGGTATACCTGAAATACAAAATTGTGTAAGTAACTAAACTTATTTACACAATATATGTATATGCAGTTTACCTTGCAATTTTCTTTGCTTTGACTTAGGCCCCAATTTTTGTAATTGACTGTCGGCTTTAAATTTCGCCCACGTTAAAACTGCTTCCACGATTCCAGTTTTCGTTACCTACGTATAAATCTCAGTTTAATTACAGATATAGAAAAGCATCTTATCATCTGTTACAGTTAGTTTAATAATTACAGCTGTGACAAATTTTTCACTAAGAGTGCATTTTGACCCAAAACTTTTAGCTTGCAATGTCATATTCTCTTTAGTTTGTGAGTCAAATGTGGGATTATTGATAAGACAATTAATAAAAATCCATAAATGATTTTTTATTTGGAATGATTTAATTGCTACTCCACCCTTATTTTTCTTTTTCAATGTTTCTGTTAATTGTTTCACTATTAATTCTGTGACATGATCCACATGACGGCCACCCTGTTTGCAAAAAAAATTTGTTCAATTCTTTTTACTAAATATAAAAGTTAAATTTTTATTTTATTATATTCATTACCTTTGTTGTTGCAATACTGTTTACGAAAGACATTTGCTGAAAGCCTTTGTCAGATAAAGCAACGGCTACTTCCCAGCGAGGTCCACAATTCTCATATACAACTTTTAAAGGATTGCCAAACTCATCTTCTTTACCCCTAATATAGAAGTCAACATAGTCCTTGAAATTCTTAATAGGAATCCTAGTACCATTAAGATAGACTTTAACACCTCTAGTAGAAGCTGCTACATCATAAGCTCTTCTAGACATAAGAGCAACTATGTCATCATCCAACGACTGCATCTTAAATTTCGATAAATCTGGTGAAAATATGACTTTTGTAAAATCCTCTCCAGAAAAGTCTTTAATTCTAGGCTCACTGGCACTTCCCATATTATTACTCCATGTCTACAAATGAAATCACATTGCCTACATACATTTTGTATAAAAACAACAAACATCTATTTTAAATATGTTTTTATAATGAATTACTTGTTTTAAACATTTCCTGTATTCCTTGCATGCAGTTTCCACAGTGAAACGATGACTAAAAATGTTACATAGTTTGGCACCATAGCCATTTCTACCACCTGTTACTTTCTCTTCTTCATCGTCATAATTCGATGATGTTAACAAATGGCCAAATATCATTGTAGGAACATACATATTTTCCTCTTTGTGAACTACCACTGGAATGCCTTTACCATTATTCCATACAGATATAACGTTATTTTCTCTACAAATAAAATTTATTATTCATTAATTATTATCATTACATACTATATCGTTATTATCATTATATATATATATATATTATAAATTACTATATATGTTTTGATGTTTTACATATTTTAAGCAAATAATAAATATTAAGTCATTCTTACGGATCAATTTCAATTTTAATTGCATCCATAGTGGGATCTCTCTGTTTATTATCTGCCGCGTTTACTAAAATTTCATCAAATATTTTATACAATCCGGGAACATATTTTATTTCTCTTTGTACCATTGCTTCTTTCTCTTTGTCGTAAACCCACATTATTTCTGTTACTGGTTCAACAGAACCAATATAGGTATCAGGACGTAATAAAATATGTTCTAACTGAGACTTCTTTTGATATATGCCTTCGATAGTTTTCTTCTTTGATGCATCGCTACTTCCATTTTCTACTGCTGCACTCATTTTTGCATAAAGTTTTTGTACGTAACTGCAACATGTGAAAATTTCATTGAACAAACGTACATAATACTCGACGTTATATGCATGTTATTGTTATTATTATTGTGAATAAGAAAATGATCAAACAACACAATTTTAAAAGGTATAAACATTAAGGTATATTGTAGATTTATTGTGAAATGAAAATTTTGAAATCTTTTCTATGATCATAAAATTCTACAGCCTAATATCACAATTCATTACAATTGAGATTCAAGCTATTGTTACCTACATTTTTATTTGTTTCGTTTTACAAATACATACGTGAGTAACTTATCATATAAAACTTTAATTTCAATTGAACTACGTAATATTCTCTACGTATGCTCTTTATTTGTAAACAGATCATGTAACCACATTACACAGTGAAACGCACTATTACCAATATTATCGACATTAAATAAAAACAGAATATCAACGCAATAGCAAAATCGAACAAAATTTTAATTCGCTCGATTGACAACGTAAAGATTTACAACTCAATTAACAACTCGTTTGGCCAGGACGCGAGACGCGACCGAATCGAATCGGTGCAAACACAACACAGAAACGAAGTGAAACAAACGGCAAGGAAAGATGAATACGAGTACGCCGAAGGAATACGACAACGCGAATCCACATCGGATCAAAAAGTAAATAGATATTTACCGAAAACTCCGTACCGAGTTCTACTAATATGGCGGGAAAACATTTTCTGTGTAATTGGCTAGCACGATGAACGACGTCAACTTAACACGCGACCCTTTTTTTTCGGAAACAATGCACACCTATCCACGATCAACATTCGAGAAAAATTCGGTGCGCGACGCTACGTTGGAGATCCATATTTACGACTTACCTGCAACAGAATTGTAACAAAAACGCGGAATCGCGTCGGCAACAGAAATCCGCACAAGTATAAAAACCACTGTCGAGCTCTGTTCGGGCTGCGTTGACCAACCACCGCAGTCGATAAACCGACCGGGACTCGACCGATTATCGAAACGTGCCGTCTTCCTTGTCACTCTCGTCGTTCACTCGAGGCAAGCGAATCACCGAACTTGCACGAAAAAAAATATTATCCTTTTCCTCGTTTGCGCTTTGTCTCAGGCTTGTATCGTAAACTGATGCCTACACGGTGAACTATCCATCTCTCCAGCGGCTAGAGTCACTTTGCCGTGCGGGACGCCGTTTCAAAAGACAGTCAAAGCTTCACGCGAGAAAAAAACGATTTCGTCCCAACTGATACTGAAGAACGATCTCGGCAGCCCGTTCGAATTCTGTGGGAAGAAACGATACCATGTCGTTTGTCCGTTGGTCGTTCAAATGTAATGCAACGACGCAGAAATGACGAAACGGTCGATCAGAGAGAGGGAGACTTCGAACGATAGGGTATGTACGCTCGGTGAAAAAAACACCGCACGCTTCGTTACGTTTTGTCAAGTCAAAATGTGTTATTTATATTTTACTCGTCTCTTTTAATAATTTCTCGAGCAATTGTTGAAATCTGAAAGAAAGGTATACTAACATTTTCTTCAATTCAGCGATCTTTACAATCGCGTGTTGTTTAAATTCTGATTGAAAGTGATTAATTTTTATTATTTTTTTTTTATATATGATTTACTCGCGAATAATAATTTGAAAAGTTAATAATATATTTGATGGAGAAAATTGTTGGAATTACACGTAATATAAACGTTCACAATTGTGAATATACCTTGAACATTTTAACTATAATGAAATCATTGCATTTAAGAAATTCGAAAGTACACAAATTAAAAATACGTACGTGATACTTAAGTATAGTATATGTTTAAATAAAATTTTAATATTAATAAGATTACACTTTTTAGTGTAAATGGACAAACAAATTATAAAGTAATTTAAGAACAGCGTCATTTTTAACTTCGTTTAACTAACACAGTACCAGAAACAGTACAAAATAATAACATTTTATCGTCTAAATTCTAATAGAATTTACCGTACCATTTGTATCACGCTCGTTATGATACATATGACCTACTTGATTTAAATCTAACATACAGGATCTCGTTCTATCAAAATTAATTTAAAAACGCAGTATATTCAATTTATATCACTGCAATCAATTCAATGAATCAAATCAGTAGAGATTGATCACGTGATACTTGCAGTTTCAGTTATTGGTTAGCACGTACTTACTAATGAATTATGATTTTCAGGAACGAGTTTGTACTCATTATTGTACAAAAATAGATTTATACTACTCTCCTAAATTTGTTATTTTTGGTTGATCAATTTTCCCTTTATTTAGAAATTTAAAATTTAGAAGCGTATTCGTATTTTCTGATATCTCAGGATTGCAAATCGAAACTGTTGTTCATCTAGATTCTAATCATGTTTTATTTATTTCAACTGATTCTACTATTCTACTATATAGTATAAACATAACAGCATAATACATATTATAAATTTATGTTGTAACAGAGACTATCTAAAAAATTAATTGAAACATTGTTCGATCTTGCAAAATATGAATGTGCTGACTATATTGATTCAATGAAAACATGTTAACAACAATTATCAATAATATTAAACATGTTAAAAATAATAATAACGTCGTTACGTAGATGAAATTTCTCCTTATTTAAAATAAAGTTACAATCTAATTTACATCTAGGGAAATTATTTCAAAAATTTTATACGAATTCCCGAGTGAAGTAAAATCAAGTCATGTTGGCTACACTGGATTTCTAAACATTTTCATAGGTGACAAGTTTCGTTTTGTAAACAGCATTGTTTATTTAGTAACGTCGACAGTGAAAGAATTTAAATTATGCATTAAAAATTACTCGGTTAGAAATATTACATTTCATGGATTAATGAAGGAATAAAAAGAAATTACATTTAGGCAATAGTATTAAATGACAATTGGACATGACAACGTTAAAAGGCATTTTTCCTGATTCAAGTACGTCAGTTATTGGAATTATTCATCGAGAATAAAACAATAAAAAAAAAAAATTGTACTTTATTTCAAATTAATGATTAATATCTTTTCTCTTTCTAGAATCAATAAAAGGAAAAAATTTCATATATGAAAATGTGAAAAATCTTCGTCAGTTGCACGCTAATAAAGGAACAGAAGAAACACAAAAATCACAAGTATTCAGCCAAGAAAAGACAACTAATAATGCTAATTGTAGTAATAATTACAACAATGTTTTACCCAAAGTCAACACAAATCTTCGAATAAAAAAACACGATACTAATGTGAATATAAATGTAAATACTAAATTAGATCAACATCAAGAATTATGTAAGAAAACGAGTGCATCAACTTTAAACAAAAATAATGTTCTTATGAAAAAGACAATATATTCGACAAGTAACAATTTGTTAGTTAAGGAAAAAAAGACAGGACATAAGGATTTACACAAATGTAGGCAAAAATTGCATAAGAATGTTTCATTGGATCCTGATATTTCATACAAATCTGTTGGGGATAATGATAACAGCATAAAAGTTCAAGTTAAAGTTAAAAATCAAGGTATTCAGACATTGGACACAAATGAAATTGAGAATTTATATTCTGAAGGGATAGTTAAGTATGTACATTTGCATATTCTATCTAGACTACTTCTAAAATAATTGAATATTGTCTTGTGTATGAAGCAATATCTAGTATACTCATTTTTTGTTTTCTTATAGACACTATGAAGTTATAATGGAATAAAATAATATATGTAAATGTTTGCTAATAATAATTTCTCTGGACAGATATCCTTCAACAAAATATTTGAATTGTAATGAAGCAACGAAAAATGATACAAATGAAGAAATTAATGTATCTCCAAAGAGTACAACAAATTCACCTTTGGATCAAGGAGATATTCAAGTTCTTGAAAAAAATACACAGAATAAAAAAAATAAAAGCGATACAAAAAATTCCAAATCTTTATCGTCTAAGGAAGAAGTAAATTTTATTAAACTGAACAAAGAACATAGCTTTGCAACTAATAAGACGACAACTCAAGTGAATAATAACATCAGTAACAATACGAACAACAACAGCAACAATAATAATCTTCCTACTAATTATCGCATGGGTGTAGTTCCAAAGTATGTTACATATGTTATTCATTAATTAGATTTTTTTTTACATTTTATATTTTAGTCATCGAAAATAGCGATTATTAATACTTTAATATTTATAATTTGCAAATACTACTTTCAATTGTATTTTTAGATATATTAAAAATAGAAAGGAAATTCAAGAAAAGATACAGAAAGCTAAACAAGAAGAATTAGATCCCAATTGTCCAAATGGTCATGTCCCATTACCTGATAATGAGCGCAAAGAAACATTGCAAATGTTAAAAAAAAGTATGTAATTTAAAAATTGAGTAAGTTCTTTAATTTAGAATTGCGTTTAAAAAAATATCACCATTGCAGGTTATCAAGATTACGTAAATGAATTAAATATGATGCCCATAAAAGTGGATACTCTTAGGGCGCAGAGACGAAAAATAGAAATAGAAAAGCAACTGAATAAATTAGAAGAAGGGATAAAAGTTTTTTCAAGACCAAAAGTTTATGTAAAAATGAATGCCTAAATTATTCTTTTGTTATATAAAATTATATAATTTAATGTATAAGAAACAGGAATAGAGTAGCAAAAAGAACTCTTAAATGATTTCCTTCACTTTTTAATGGAGCTTAGCCAATTTGTAAAATTTGTTAAATCAAACAGATTTATATTTTGAAAATCAAAAAGTAAAAGAACATTTGAGAACATTAGAATTTTAATGTTATTTACATATTTCAAATATACATTATTTTTTATATATTCCATTTCAAATCAAGAAAAAGGGAATAGAATTGCCCCAAATGCACAATGAGGTTTTAATGTCATTGACTAATTACAGTACAAGTAATGGATTTACGAGAAATATTTCAAGAATTTCTTTTACTTTTTAAATTTCTAATGTAATTTATAAATTATTGATAATTAAAGATAAATTACATCTTATATTATTAGTGTAGAATATTGCTTTCAATTGCAATATTTTGATTTTTTATTGTACATAGTTGTATTACTTTTTTTTTTTATATTACTTACTCTGTTTTAATTATACTAGTCTTTGGATATTGTGTACTTAATGTCACATAATGTCATTATCATTTGCTGAATTGATATTTCTGACTACTTGTCAACTGTTGAATTGCATTATGTAGATATAGATATGTCTATATGTGTATATATATATACTTATGTTTAATTGTATATAATATATACAATTTTTGTAAAATTCTATATTATTGAATATTTAATAAAAGCCGAGCACTTTATTTAGAATATTTACTTTGTAATTTGTTCTTTATTAGTGTTTACGAAACTCGTATTAATAGTATGCAAAAAGGCAATTGGATCAAAATGAATTTGTCCTAAATTGTAGTATTTTTCGTCATGTTCATACCATTTTTTAATATTGAAATCACTAAAGAATATGTTTATTTCTCTCTCCGCTGATGCAACTGAATCTAAAAGAACAATTATTTCGTATGACACACAAATAACACAAACGAAAACATAAATTGGAAAGTATACCAGAGCCATGAGTTGCATTTCTTGTATCCGACAGACCATACATCCCCCGAATTGTATCAGGTGCAATATACTGTGCCTGATACACTTTTGTAGGCCCCATTAATTGCCTCCACTTAGCAATAGCATTGTGATCTGCCAAGATATGAATATCTGATGGGCCACTACACATAAACGTCAGAAGACGATTGTAAAAGAACTTTTCTTTGTGTTCTTCATAAAACAATTCTGCTTCCTTATAAGTGATTATCGTCCTGTGCGATCTGACAATTTTTAAATTGTTGTCAATTATTAGGTCTCGAATTTTCTGAAATTGCAATGACATTTAAATATAATCATTATTATCATTATCTTTTTTTTTTCTTTTTTTGGAAACCAATCGTTTTGTCAATCCCGCTTTCTTATCATTTAAAATTCTACATTTGCACACGTACGAATACACACGTACGTTGGATAAAAATTTAGGTTACTAGGTTAAATTAAATTTAGGTTATGTCTTCTTACCTGGAGCACAAAAGGAGATTTAACAACATGTGGTTTGATTATTGCCAAAGTTAATTGAAGATGCTTTTGCGATTGCATTTCAATACATTAGTTACCTACCATTTTTTTTTCTTTTATAAAAGATTGAAAATTTTCACAGTGAGTTAAAAACTCATAACAACAAACATTCCGTTCAAAAACATGATATATGTTCGACTCGCAATATAATAAACGAGGCTCGCAACGTAAATTCCGTGGAACATGTTTATATTCGTTACAAATGAAGTACAGAACATTATGCAGCATGCACTTCATCGCGATCTTACGTATTATTTTAAAATTTTGTAGCAACCGATTACGACAGTGACAATTTCCCATATAAAAGAAAAAATTTAATATATCACAGACCGACTATAATCTCAAGGAATATAACTATTTCTTTCATTTTGAAATGTAATACGTTATTTGAAAAGTTATGAGGCAAAAGTTCGTTAATCATCGTATACAATTTTTTCGAAGTTTTAAATGGACAAGCAATAGATACACATATTTTCGTTCACTTCCCGGCACAATCAAACCATTCCTAAAAAAATATCATTACTAAATGTAACTCATACGTATATTATGAACGTGTAAGTTTTTATGCGTATTTAGGAAATGAAACAGAATGAAGGAAACACGTCAAGGTTCTAATTGGACAGATCAGAATAGTAAAAGTTCGTAAATTAATCCTTTTAAATAGCTTTTTTCTTTCATTGCAATTGAAAATTTAGTTAATTCGTAACACTGAACCCCTAGCGCTCACGTAGCGGTCAGCCGATGTAACTAAGATATATTACTGTCCTTGTCATATACTAGAGTCATTCTTATCTATCACGTTGCATAAGTCTGTTTTTGTTGCACACTGTTGCGCTTCTTATTACGAACGAGACGCGTCTTGCCATCTATCGGTAAAACATTTGGAATTATCTGCCCGGAGAGGACAATGTACTGCCATCTATCGGATTTTTCTGTTTTACCCTTTTAGTTCCAGTGGGAATTGCGAGGCGCTTAGATGGCAGCACCTCTCTACCTTGTCGATAGACAAGGAGAACATCAGTGTGCGACAAGGATAGGTTCAAGCAGTATGAGAGAGAAGGAGGGTAGTAGCGTGCGATGAGGACAGCAATAGGTTTTAGTTCCGCCATTTCACCGCTACGCGGCGCTAGTATTTCAATGTCTGTAAATTGAATAAATTTTCATTTGCCGAGAGAACTATTAAAAAGGATTAATTTATGAACTTTTGCGATTATATCTTTATTTCTAGACCCTAAATTCCTTTCGACCTGTAAAATGTACAAATAAAGATTTGAAATAAATCGAAAAGCTTGAACACGAGAAATATTAAATATCTGGTAGTTGCACTACCAATAATCGAATGAAAATTATTCCTGAATATACTTAAAAATATACAACAAGTTTCGCGCCGTTTCTGACGCGAGTCTTCATTTAATTTATTATTAAAAATAACTAATTGTAATTATTTACGCACAGCGTGAAGCACAGAATTCTACAATTGTATAGAATTCAATTTACAGAATTAGATGATAATTTTATAAATCCATTTACAATACATTGTTTTATTGACATACATTATTGAGTATTGTAAACTAATATTATAATCAACCTCGTTGTATAATTAATATCACAGGTCGTAAAATATTTTTTGTTAATTAATACTTACGAACCATCTATCTATGAAACTATTTTATTCGTGGCGATTCATTGAAGTTTCATACATGCATAAACTTGTGGTTGTTGTGCTTATGTCAATTTGACTAAAAGATATAATTACTAGTGTTTCATTTGCATTTATTCCTATGGCGTCTCCAGCACCGAAATCACCAGAGCAGTCTGAAAGAAATAGAAAATACGATAGACAATTGAGGTATATATACATGTATGCACATATACACACACAAACATGCATATATGTACTATTTCAGAATTAAAAAGTTAATTGGAGATAATGGTATACTTTAACGTACAATAATTTATGTTGTGCAATATTAATATATATATATATATACATACATATATAGGTTATGGGGCGATCACGGTCAAGCTGCACTGGAAGGAGCACACGTTTGTATTATAAATGCAACAGCTCTTGGGACAGAAATTTTGAAGTCCTTAGTCTTACCAGGTATTGGAGCATTTACAATTGTGGATGGGAAAAAAGTTACCAGTGAAGACATCGGGGCAAAGTATGTGTGCAAAAGCTGTAATTATACAGATGAAAGGAAGTTGTACAGCAGATATTTTCAATGTAGCTATTGTGTATGTTTTGAATAGTTTCTTTCTAGAAACAGACAGTGTGGGAAAATCAAGAGCGCAGGTAGCAACGCAAATGCTTTTGGAACTGAACTCGGATGTTAGAGGTGACTACATAGACGAGGAGCCTGATCAAATTTTGTACAATAGTCCAGATTTTTTCAACAATTTTACTGTCGTTGTGGCTACTTGTTTAGCTGAGAAGTAAGGATCATTATAAATGATAAACTGTCGTGGTAATTTGATTCAGATTAAATTCTAACAAAATAAAATTGTCAGATCTTTAGTTCTTCTGTCGCAAAGACTTTGGGAGTTAAATATACCTTTAATAGTATGCAGAACTATAGGATTCATCGCATACATGAGGATTCAAGTAAAGGAGCATATGGTCATAGAAACACATCCAGATAATGAGATTCCAGATTTACGTTTAGACAAACCATTCGAGACGCTAAAGAAGCATGTCGATTCTGTGAACTTAGATGCACTCAGTTTCAAAGATCATTCTCATGTGCCGTACTTAATTGTGTTATACAAATTTTTAGAAAAATGGATTTTAAGCAAAGGAGAGTTGCCAAACAGTTACAAGGAGAAAAGTCAGTTAAAACAAATGATAAGAGAAGGAATGAGAAGGGACGAGAATGATATTTCAAACAGCGAGGAGAATTTTGAAGAAGCTGTTAAAGCTGTTAACACGTGCGTAGGACATACTGAAATTCCAGAGAATGTAACGAATATTCTTAACGATGATCAGTGTATTAATTTAACGGCTAAGGTACTAGGAAAAAGTACTGTTGTCGCAGTAAGCAATATAACTTTAAATTAATTTAATATACTTTCAGAGTAGTTCATTTTGGATTATAGCTAAAGCAGTGAAAGATTTTGTTGAGAATGAAGGGGGCGGATTATTACCATTGAAAGGTACTTTGCCTGACATGACGGCGGATACAGAAAAGTACATAACACTTCAGCAAATGTAAGATCTCTCGACACGAGACGTTTATTGCAAAAATATTGTTTTTTTTTTTGGCATATTTAGATAAATTTATTTATTACAGTTATCACAAACAAGCGATAGCTGACGCAGAAGCAGTATGGCGGCGTACTTTGCAATTGTTACGACAGTTAGGAAAATCGTCAGATTCCATTCCCGAAAGAGACGTCAAGCTGTTCTGTAGACACGCTTTGAATATACACGTAGGGAGGGGAACGTGTATTGCAGATGAATATGATTGTAAAGTATTTGATGCAAGCAATATAGGTATTGTATAAAGTTTGAAATCAAGACGACTAAAATTACTGCAGAGTTTTCGAAATATTAAACATCATGTACATATGCGTAAATTAATGATTTTATATTCTTTTTTCCAGTACAATGTTTGGAAAATCCAGAGAGTATGATGATTTATTATGTTATTCTTAGAGGAGTTGAAAAATTTCAAACAGAGTATAACTCGTACCCTGGAGAGTTTGATGATCAAGTAGAACCTGATATAGTTAAGCTTAAAGTATGTTTCACATATAAAATAATAATATTAATCGAAAAAAATGTAAATGTTGTATATAATTACATTTTATTGCGTAGGCATGCATAACAAAGTTACTGAGTGAATGGGGATGTGGACCATTGGTAAAAGACGATTACGTACACGAGTTTTGTCGTTTCGGTGGTGCAGAGTTACATTCGGTATCTGGATTTTTAGGAGGCCTCGCAGCCCAAGAAGTTATTAAATTTGTTACAAATCAATATAAACCAGTTCATAATACCTTTATATACGATGCAGTGACATCAAATTCTGGAACATTCTTCTTTTAATTAAATTAAATAGTAAATTAATGATATACTTCTGTATAAAATAAAATATACAATTTTGTAATTTATGTGATAATTTTGTTCATTTTATGACTGATTATGACGTATAATCGTAAAATTGAGAAACATCGTGAAATGTGACTCGTAGAAATATGATATTAAAACTCAAGTTGAACGAGTATAATATCAACACTTTAATGTAATAATTAATTGATACACAAATTATTTTATCCTTATTTATAATAATAAACCACTATTAATAACCATTACTTATGACAAACTATTGTTTTAATTTATAGTAAATATGTCTAAGGCATAAAGCAAATTAATATTTCATGTCTTACAACTAATATTGTACACAAATATTTTACCGGTGTTCTAGTCTCAATGTAACTTAACAAACGATGAATTGTGCTTTGATTTTTTAATTTCTTTCTTTTGTACAATATTAGTATCTTATATTATATGTTGTTACATAGATTACAAATTAATATAACATATTGAATTAATTAATTATTCGCTATAATTAAGGATACTATAATATAAAAATTTAATATTCCACCTTTGCATGAGCCACTTCAGTATTTATAATCGATGATTATTGATTATTTCATTATTTTTAACGTGACTTTTCTTTCTAGATATATCTTCGTTCGTATTTAACAATTAACGTTTTACATAAACTTTTTTACAAAGCTACCGATACAGAAGTGGTTAGGCAAAAGTTTGACAAAATGATTTCAATAATAATTAAATATACATTTTGTACTGCGCGTACACACTTAGCGCCAATAAATACATAAAGACTTAAACTAATGAAAGATATTGAGCCATAGGTAATCAAGAACAGTGAAATTCTACTTAAAAAAAAAAAAAAAGAAAAAAAAAGACAGATGAAAGATTTTAAATGTATCTAATTTCTGAAGATGTTACAGAGGATTACAGAGTTAATAAGTTCATGAATAAGTATAATTAATTAGCAAAAGAAGAGAAATACAACACTGATCATCAATAGGAGAACATCTATTCTTAGTGTTTGAGAGAAACACCGGTATAGAATTACAATTTTTACGGCGTGCATTCGAAGGATTTTGTCTATTAATTTTTTTATTTGTTAAAATTTGAGCCGTATAGTTTATTTATTAGTTTCAATTATTATTCCACAACTTATGAAAGCAACAAACACGTGTACAACAATAAATGGCTTAAAATTATTCACATAATTATTTTCAAATCTTCACATTTCCTTACGTATTAACATATTTATTGATTTATGTATATGACACAGGGGATATTTTTATTCATTGCTAAAGAAATATTATTTTCTGTAACTATTTTTGCATAAGAAGCAAAATGATATTGTAACAATAAAAAAAAAACAGTAAGATTTATATAAATTAAATATTCAAATTTTTGTAAATTGAAACAATACTGCTTCGAATAATATATATGTATATGTATATATCGAATATATAACTTTACTATACGACTCCCTCATGATGATTATTAAGATAGGTATTGGAAGATTTTCGTAAGTGCAGAAAGTTCTCAAGGCATGAGCTTTTAATAAGACCAACTATACTTGTTAAAAGTATTACTAAATTTTTTGTGATAAATCCTTGGTACAAGAAATTTAGTATAATCTGTTATACTGTTGATATTCTAAAGAACAATTTCTATTAGGAATATTAAAATCTTAGGCAAAAATCATAATATAGTATAGATAAATTTTAATATGCAACAAATGTTGACATTCATTAAATTTGTGTAGAAAAAAAATTATTACCTTTTTTTCATGCTGAGAAAGAGAGAGAGAGAGAGAAAGAGAGAAAAAGAGAGAAAGAGAGCGAGAGAGAAAGTATTAAGATTACTATATATAAGAGTTCAGGCATAATCTTCATTTTTTTCTTTTTCTTAAATATTAAACCATGAAATGTTATAGGAAGGAGTTAAAATCATTAGATAGTTGAATCTGAATTTTATACATCTTATCTTTAGGAAGAAATTATACAGTTTAGGAAGAAATATCACGACAAACACGAGCAGTAAATGCTATTTCAGTATTATTTTACTAATTGCAATCATTACTTCGGCATAGAAATTCATAAAAATGTTACTTTTTTCAATAACAATATTTGTAATACATATTTGAACAATAGTATGTAACACGTGATTTTTCAATTGACTTGGGTTATAACAAATCAGCATGGTGGTACAATTAATTTTCAATAATAAACTCAACAAAGTTTATAAGCGCTTTCTCAGATATATTTTTCTTTAATTTTTTTCAAAGAAACTCTTGATGATCGCTTAATATATAATGTATCTAATATTAAGAAAAAAGAAAATAATAGGGAAAAATTATTTTTCATACCCATCTTGTAGTAGTATCTTTTTTATCCTTCCTTTTAAACGTAAATCGACTTCTGTATTTTAATTAGAAAATGATCGCAAAACACTCCACTTTTTAAATGTTTGATGGTATAATAATTGAAAGCATTTGACAACTGTTACAGTCATTAATAGAAACAAAATGCATTTATGTACACACACACACACACACACACACACACACACACACACACACACACACACACACACACACACACACACATATATTTATGGAAAGAATATTAAGCTCAAACAAATTACTTTGTTGCATTTGTCACATTTTAAAACTTTCACGTTTACAACACAGTATAGTATATTTATATACACTTGTTACATTTCTGATTTCTGTGTATTTAAATACATACATTTTACATTGTTTTAAATTATTTTGTGCATATATCTGTTGTTAGTTTGATGTCAGTTAATTGATTATTTAATGGCTCAATTCTAAAACTTTCTAAAAACGATGTAGAAGCAGATTAATAGATAATGAATAAATAAACTATCAGATTGAAATTTTTATTAATATTAGATTGTAATTAATGAAATTATCGTGTAAATTAAAAATAAATTAACAAAAAATCATTTTTTTTATACATAAATTTAATACTATCTAGTTACATATAAAATAATGTAAGTTGAGAATGATTTTAACAATAAATTAAAATCGTTATAAAATAAAACGACAGAAAATAAAATTTTCTTGAATAAATTAATGGAACAACACACATAGTAAGAAGAAAAAAAAGGAATTAATATATACAGCGGTACGTTTATAGAACTTTTTAATTATTATTATTATTATATAATTTAATAGTTTTTAATTCTCATCGTAAAATGTGTCTTCCTTCTATTTTTTCAATTATATTAACTGACTAATACTACTCGTGTTTTGACAAATTGACACGACTTAATATCCATCTTACGTGTTCTTTTCATAAAAAAACTGTTAGAAAAATTGTTAAATATTGGGCGACTGTGAAATTATAAAAATTACACGACATCACCGACTTTTCAAAAATCGTGCTAATTTAGTCGCGATATTTACTTTTTTTTTTCTTTTTTTCTCTTTTTTCTTCTCCTGCTTATTGCTTCTCCTGGTTTAAGGTACAATAATTACATTTTGTGTGTCAACTAGTACTGAATGTAAAATATCGGTCCTACTTTATCTAAATAGAGTTTTCTTTGTGTTTCCTTCTCTTTCACTTTTTTTTTTTTGTATATTTCAGAAGGCAAAGTCGTTTCTCTTTATAATTTACTAGCTCTTTCCCCATCCGTGTTACTATTTCTGTCCTATTGAAGTAGCGAGAAAAATTCAAGATTTGTTTTAGAATCTTATCATATTAACTTTAATGAGGTTATTTAATTTATACAGTGACTATATGGATAAAAGATATAACTATGTAGTCTTTATCCTTAATTATTAATGAGCACAAGATGAATGAATGTACATCTTAGAAAGTATAATAAGTATACATACGTGATCGAGATACAAATATATACATACACATATATCTGTATATATGTCGGATGTATATGTGTACGTATTTTTCCTTTTGTATCTTTTTATAATATGTTGCTCTTTTGTAAAACAATACTGCCAGTGTAACGACCAAGTGCAAAATCATGACATATATATATATATATATACATATACATATACATATATATATATATATATACACGTCGGCCATTTCTTTCAGTGATATCAAGCAGAACAGGGGAATTAAAAAAATTAATAAATTAATTAGTTGTACTATCTCGACAAATCGCGAAATGTCATATCAGACAAAAAAAAAAAAAAACGATGAATTTTCTCAAGATTCGTCAAAAAACATAAATTAGAGCTCCTCATCTTCTTCTAGAACGCAAGAACGAAAAGAATTTGTTACAAATCAACCAGCAAGAAAACTGTTGCGTCGTATCACTGATAAAAAATGAACGGAGTCGCAACGTCGCGTATACATATATGCAAGGGTGTATTAAAATAACCGATCCTAATTGAACAATAGCTAACGGGAGATTTCGCGTTTGCCTCGCTACTGTTTCCTCTTTTCTTTGCGTTTCTCAGCTGTTCCCGTTTCTCTTCTCCGTTTTAAATCTAGGTTCGTCGTCGTCCTTATATAAACTTTTCTATCTTATTATCCCTTTCGTATTATCTCGCCTTTACTGTCCTCCGCTTTCTCTCCATATCGTTATGCATACGCGCAAATGCACATTTTAAAATACTTAGTCGCACACATAGCATGTTCGCACACGTACACGCGACCATACGCATTCGTAAAAATAAATCTCTAAAACAGTTCATGCGCGTGAGCGATTTATCCTTCCGGCTTCCCTCCTCGTCTATCCTCTTTCTTTTCTCTTTCATTCGTCCCTTCCATCCTTTCTCTTCTCCCCTCCCCCTCCCCCCTCCTTTTCATTTCCCCGCAAATCTTTCATTCGGCTCGAAATTTTGGTTGAGTTTTCAGCTAGCTCTGGAGCAACTGAAAATCGCGACGAGTTCAGTTACTTGGATAGGCAACGATACTTCACATTTTCCCACCCCCCTCCCGCCCCTCCTTACGAGAAAACGATTGATTCTTTTTTCTTTTTTTTTTCCTTTTTCTTTAAACTCTATTCATCTAGCTGAATTTATCCTATCAAAATTAACGTGTATCAATAAAGCAATTGCACATGACACAAAGGTCATGGAAGGCGGACTCCTCGGAACGAAACGTTTCGTTTGATTTTACGAGAATGTTTTTTTTTTTGGAGCGTCAGAGAGAACGGAAGAAAGCAGTTTAAAGCTGCAAAATGTCGCGTTACGTTTTACACGTACAAGCGACAATTCAACATGCCAATGCACAACAACAGTTTCTCACAGTCTTTCGTTACGTATTTTTGCCGTTCATCGATATCAATGAAACATAATGGCCGTTTGAGCAAATGTCGCGTATCCGCAAAGAAGAGAACATTCGAGGAGCACGGTTTCCCAGGGGGGAAAGAAAGGGGACGATTTTTCGTTGAACAAGAGGCACCACGCTTCTTCCAATGACCTTTGCGCTGTTTTTTTCTTTTTTTTTTTTTTCGGTGACCATCAATTGCTTGCGTTCGTTGCTAATATATAATAATAGTACGATACATACCGCATGAAACAAGTCTTTCTTTTTTTTTCGTAATCAAAACGGTTTTGCAACAGCGTGCGCTGGAGAGAATTCAAAAGGTGGCGGTCTGCTACCGAATACGACGAGCCGTTTATTTATACGTTTATCATACTTGTTAATATAAAATATGCATTCTGCAGAACGGCTTAGAAAAATTGTGTAACGCGTTTTGGAAATTAATTTTGCCTATTGTCGGCCGCGTGTGACGGACACTTGTGTGCTGAAGATGATTCCTCGAGAATACGTTGTAAACGTGAGCCTACTGTACAGTTGAAAGCAGTAATTAAAAAAAAAAAATATATATATATATATATATATATACTGTGTAATAAAAAAATCGAACGTTTTTGTAAATTTTACAAGGTGGGAAAACCATTGGAAAGAATCGTCAAATGAAAGAACATCCAGGTCAGAATTTCAATCTTCACTACGACAATCAACATATATGTCCCCCCTCCCCCCCTCCCCATAGCCCCCGGGAGTGTCTCGAGATGATTTTTTCACAAGTCGTTCGTCCCTGCGCAGCGTGGGAGAATCAGTACTATCGAAATATAATATGAAACTCGTGGTTAAAACCGATCCGTTTATGAGACGGAGCGACTGGACTAGTCTTGTAGACTAGCTTGCGGTATGCGCAAGCGCCATGGGCCCAGTGGCCCTGGACTTAATTCGGGAACCGGCCCAATTCGTAAATGTCCCTCCCCCTCCACGCTTGCTCGCTCTTATATTAAAAATAATCGCGCAACGATCAGTTTCGCGTGAAGATCTATCAGGCGTTTCGTTTCGCTGTGGTACGACGGTGCATCGAAATGAAATCAAGACGCAATTAATAACTTATGAGGGGAGGAAATCAAAGTTCAATTAAGTTAAATTAAACGTACTTCCAAAATCATCGATGAGAGAGAACTGAGTTTGCAAAAATGATGATTGTAGATAATTGTTTCGATAGATTTCCAAGCGAAACCAGTTCGTTCTGTTTCTTTTATGATCGTAGCGCCACCCGATTTGTTTTGCTGGCACTGGACATTATCGAACCGGGTCCCGGTTTAGTTATGTAGATGACATAGTAATACTTGCGTAACAGCCCAGGGCCTCACTGAGCTTGTGCACTAGGATCGCACTGCAACAGTCGCACGATAGACGGATCACTTTTTGCTCCTTCTATAAACTCGTCCAACGACAATTTCCCGTCTTTATTTTTATCCATCTGTCGGAATATCTTGTCGGTTCTCTTCTCCGGTGTCGATTCGTCCTCCGGCATCTTCATCACGGACCCCACCATTTTGTAAATTGCCTGGCAAGCAAACAACGCGTGTTTTCAACTGACGATATTTGATAAGTATATTTTTGAAAAAAGCTACGTTCTTTCCTTTTCCATTAATCACGTCAATGTCATTATCTTTCAAGCAGTTGTTAACAGTAAATAATAGATATTAAGATCAATCAAGATGATGATATATTTTTGTTTCCCGATGAATCGAGAATCGTTTTGAAACTGTAAGAACCGTTTTTGTTTCTAGTTTCACGATGAAACAGTTTCTCTTCCGAGGGAAACCTCACTTTGCATCTTAATTGTCTTTCGAAAAAGCATGCGACTTCTGTTGTGTTAACAGTGATGTGTCTCAGTAATTGTTTCGTCCTTACCGTCACAATTTCCAGCATCTCTTGCCGCGAAATATAGCCATTACCGTCGAGGTCGTACATGCTGAAGGCCCACTTTAATTTCTGCTCCAGTTTACCACGGGACGTCACGCTAAGAGCGCATAAAAATTCTCGAAAGTCGATTGTTCCATCCCCGTTCGCGTCGAACGTTCTGAATACGTGTTCTGCAAACTACGCGTGACACATTCGTGAATAAATCGGGCGATCTGAAATCACGCTGTTGAAACGCAAGGACAACGCGCGCATGCACACTGCTCGTGATTATTATAATTACAGTCACGAATGTAAATCGTTGTGTTTCAACAACGCGATGGCGAATGGTAAAAATTTTCGTTGTTCGTTTGGACGAACAGGATCGATGTTTAACCACTTGCGCTGGCAACTGATTGCGGACCATAACGAGTGACCAAACCGTATACAATAACTCGTCGCTTTCTTTTTGAACTCGTCGATATCATACGATATCACTGGATAGAAATTATCGAGAAGTAATAAATTTATTATTTGTTTTGCCTGGATTGTACTTAAATGTACTTTAAAACTGAGAGAACATTGCAATTTTTGGGAGAAAAAATTCTGGAAGTGCGTGGTACATCATTCCAGCGCAAGATGTTAAGTCTGTAGATCTTATGTTTATTAGAGGGTTGAATCACTTTTGCGCTGGCAACTGATTGCGGACCATAACGAGTGACCAAACCGTATACAATAATTCGTCGCTTTCTCTTTGAACTCGTCGGTATGATATCACTGAGAAGTAATAAATTTATTATTTGTTTTGCCTGGATTGTACTTAAATGTACTTTAAAACTGAGAGAACATTGCAATTTTTGGGAGAAAAAATTCTGGAAGTGCGTGGCACGTCATTCCAGCGCAAGATGTTAAGTCTGTAGATCTTATGTTTATTAGAGGGTTGAATCACTTTTGCGCTGGCAACTGATTGCGGACCATAACGAGTGACCAAACCGTATACAATAATTCGTCGCTTTCTCTTTGAACTCGTCGGTATGATATCACTGAGAAGTAATAAATTTATTATTTGTTTTGCCTGGATTGTACTTAAATGTACTTTAAAACTGAGAGAACATTGCAATTTTGGGAGAAAAAATTCTCGACGTGCGTGGCACGTCATTCCAGCGCAAGAGGTTAACCACTTGCGCTGGCAACTGATTGCGGACCATAACGAGTGACCAAACCGTATACAATAACTCGTCACTTTCTTTTTGAACTCGTCGATATCATATGATATCACTGGATAGAAATTATCGAGAAGTAATAAATTTATTATTTGTTTTGCCTGGATTGTACTTAAATATACTTTAAAACAGAGAACATTGCAATTTTGGCAAAAGATTGTGCGTCATTCCAGCGCAAGAGTTTAATCCGATTTACCTTGGAAGCGTCGCCGTAAGGGAAGAAGTTGCCATATATCTTCTTAAATTCTTCTACGCTGAGATGTCCGCTCGGACAGTCCTTCAAGAAGCCTTTGTACCATTCCTGAATCTCGGCATCTTCGAAAGAGAAGAAGAAGAGGATACATTTTCTCATTACGAGTCAACGTCGCATCACTCTTCGATGAGCATGGCATTGAGAAATTTTACATTTTACATTTACATTTGAACTTGAGAGAATTCAATTAAAATTTATCAACTGAGATATACTTGTACGAATATATATATGCGAGAGATTCGTTGTCGAAAGTTTCGTTAAACGCGTCGCGGAATGAAAACAAATCCCTGCAAACTTGACGAAACGAAAACGAACGAGAGATTTACCTGAAAATTCCGTGTTCTGCTTGAGGTCCTCTAGCACTTCCGGTTTCAGTTTGCTGTTCTGCTTCCCCATGGTCGGTTCGACGTCCCTTTTGGAAATTCTTCTCTCGACAGGGGGGAGGAGGGGGTGTCTCGGACAATTCAATTAGTGGATTAATTAAGCACTAACTAGTCTACTATTCTACTGGTGCCGTTTAAAACAGGCACTTCGCGGCTGGCTGTTTCCACCAGACACGCCTGCAAACAAGAAAAAGCACGTGAATGTTCGTGGTGTGTCTGCTTTTTTTTGGAGTGTCAGATCGTCGTCGATTTCAGTGGAAACCGGGCTTTCTCGGCGGTTTTTCTCCCGTTGGCCGTCGGAAATAACAGGAGAGTCGCATCCAAGAGAGAGAGAGAGAGGAAATGGGCAAGGAGGACACGACTCTGTGGGGCGGATTTATGGAAACTTTGCTAAACACCGTTCCGCGATCCTTAAATGAGGTGGTGCTGGATGAAACGGTTGAGGAGAAACGTGCGCTCCATTTCGTGTACGTAGATCTCACCATACAACTAACAACAATCGATCGAACTTGTTAACATTGCACACGTTTGCACGTGTAAAACGTCACACACATTCACACCGTTGTTCGCAGGACGAACGAAAATGTGTAACATGGCTGTGGTAACGGCAAGAAGAAAAGAAAAAGAAAAAGAAAAAAGAAGAAGAAGAAGAAGAAGAAGAAATTATCAAGAGACAGAAATTTTTGATAAAAAATGTCAATGATAGTATAACAATAATAACGATGATGATGACGACAACAACCATAATAATAACAACAATAACACTAACAACAACAACAACAATAATAATAATGATTACAACAACAACAACAATGATAATACATTTAGAGCATACTGTGATTTATTATTATAATATTATTAGTAATGATGAGTAATGTCGGTATTTTTTCGTTTCTTTTTTTCTCTCTTTTTCTCTCACGGTGCATACCAGTTACGAATAAAATATATATATATATATATATATATATTATGTTTCGATTGCTTAAACGGAATATCAATAAGTATCGTGCTGACGTAATAATTACACATATATTCGTTCTCATTAGACCATGCGCGCGTGATTAAGAGATTACGAAGTTTCGAAAGGAATTCGAAATTCTGGAATTATTCTTTTGACGTTTGTTCTCTTGGAGGCATTTCTATATATATAATTTATATATATACAATATTTTATATCTTTCAGACGATTTCGCGAACGTCTAAAACGAAAAGAAGAGAAACATCCACTTGGTTCCGATTTGAAGAGAATTGACAATCAAACTAAACTTATTCGTGACAAGTTATTCTGCAAGTGCTAGCGTAACGATTCTCGCGTTCTTCAAAATCTCGTCTGCCAAGAGTAGAAATTGTCTGACCGAGAGTCTCATTCGTCGCACTTGTCGATACACGTACGGAGTACGTACGTAATCAACTTTCAATCACGTTAATATCATTGTTCTCTTTCGTCCAACAAGGTCCATCGTCTTTGTCGAGTTGAGACTCAATTTCGACTCTTAAAAAAAAAAAAAAAACAGAGAAAAATACAGTCGAAAATTAAACAATCGTTGCTAGACATGTTAAATGGCATTAAGACTCGATAATGTTGCATGTTGCGCCACCTGCATAATTTTCAACTAGAAAAACGAGAGAAAAAGACATTTTCTCACTGATGCATCGAGTACGGATGGCGCCACGTAATTATTTGCGAGACATGCATCCTCCTGCGTTATGATCGCAATTTTTACGATCGACCCACACTGACACGCATTTGTGGTACACGTGGTACCCGTGAAATACGCGTGTTTGTTAATTTACCGATCGATCGATCGATCGACGCTCCTGCCTCGGGACTGATTCACACGGATATTGAAATATCGCGGATAAATGCAAACGTAAACACGCCGTGTCTGTATCTGAGCGAGGTCTCGCCGATCTGAGGACGCTCATCGATCTCACCCGTAAACACGATTAATCATTGGATCGCGTAGTAATCCTTGACACTCTGGAAACTGACGCGCTGGTCACGATGCAAATTCACTCTCCCACTAATTGTAAGTTATAAATAGATACTATATCGATCGACGTTTGATTCATTCTCTTAATTGCATCTTACGTGCGCACGTGTAACACGTATCACACGTTGCGTGCACTGCCGGGTCAAAAGTTGCAAGACCACTTGCTGATTAATTCGAGTCATTCGCTTGCAAATTTGTTCAGCCAAACAGTGACAATTCTGGAGACAATTTGAATTTCTAGGAGTGGCAATTCGAGACCAAGTTGTTCTTTATAGTTATTCTAATATATGTATTCTAATATAGTTAGCAGCGAATTTTTTTGGCGTGTCTTTAAACGAAAACTGAACTTTGCAATTCTTTTTTTTTTTTTTTCATTTTCTTGGAAAGGGTTTAGGCCTTCATGGCTTTCAGCACGTTAAAAATTCACTTTTTGAACGGTAAGAATTATATGTTACAATTTTAGATTTTAGAGATGCTTAGCGCTTCCAAGTTGTGTAGAAAATATTTATATATTTTAAATACGATCAGAAAAATTAAAAATTAATTTCACAAAAATGTCTCACAAAAATATCTAACTCGCTACTGGAGAATGTCGACAAGTTAATCGAAAGAACGTTTAGAATAGCAAAAGTTGTTTTGAAAAACGAAAAAGGCATTTTTTCTTTTTTATAAAAAGCTTTCTCCCTTTTTTTTTTTTTAATTTACGTCCATAGATGTTGATATTTATCCCAAAAAAAACGAAACCACTTTCAAAGAAATGACAGTTTCTGCCTTAATAATATAATAGTTTTAAGCTCACCGGCAGTGTGTGTGTGTGTAACGTGTAACACGAACCATTGAAACGAAAATCTGTGATCCAAGGATTACAAGCGGCGACGCAAAGCGCATGATTTGCAACGAGCTTTGAAACAATGTAACAAGATGCAATCCCTTCCTCTTTAAATTTCTACAGAACTTCAAAGAAAAATGGGCTGGCCAGCCTTAAACGATATTAACATCTGAACACTGTATTTAGGCACTCCCCTCTGTGTATTTTATGTTGAGCGAAAAATCGTGAACGAAACAATCGATTCAATGAAATGAAAGTGCGATCAAAAAATAAAAGACAGCGTGTCCAGACTGTCTTTTACATTTTATAAAATAAAATAATATTTTATATTTATAGTGTAAATATAAAATATACTTGTATTTTATAAACTGTTAGAAAAATAGACCTCGTGTTTCATTTGGTAATTTTTCGGTCCCAATTTTCTTTAAAATCGATTGCGTTTTGTTACACTGCTGTGTAACAAGTCCAACTCGATTGGATCAAGTGGATTTATAAAATGAAAAAAAGAAAAGAAAAGACACTTTTTTCTCTTATGCAGAAATTCAAATGAGAAATTAAGAAACTTTATATATATGTATACACACGCTCACACAACCATACACACCCGCACACGAACACACGTAACAAGTTGTATCTCTGTTTCTTCTTCTGTCTCGTAACTCGTCTCTTTTTTTTTCTATTTTCTTTTTTCGGTGAGTGTAACATGCTAACCGCAACAACGTACATTAATTCGCAATGCTAAATTTATAATTCAATCAATTGGGATAAAGTATACATAATAGAAAAATTCGGTTCGTTCAAATTAATTGGTTAACATCCCTAGAGAGTGTAATATATTTACCTTCATTCATAGCTCTTTCTCCTTTTTCTTTTCAATCGTTATTTAAATATTCTCTTTCCCCCTCATAACACTCTGTTGTCTCAAGGTTCTTCGTCATCGTCAAGCGAAAGAGAAACAAAATTCAACGAATTTCTTCAATTTCATTGCGTGTTCCTGAAAATCGAACACGTTTGTGCCCCATGCAAGACTCTCATTAAAAGAACGCACAACTATAATATAGACGTGGAATGTCATTCGAAGAACGTTGTTTCTTCATCCTTCTCGAACGAGTGATTTGCACAGCGATGTGACGCACGTATTAGCTAGATTTTATATATATATATATATATATATTTCATTATCAGCGAAATAAATGTAATATAATGTTAGTAAATATATATATATATATATATATATTTCATTTCACACATCTACACACACACACACACACACACACACACACACACACACACACACACACACACACACATACTCTCTCTCTCTACGTTATTCAATGAGTCGATAAATGCATGTGTACAATCTTTAATTACACGTTTCTAAAAGAGACACACAGAGAGCTCTGAAGATCTGGAAAGTACAAAATAATTTATATATAGTAAAACGTATTGTATGTGCGAACGTGCTTGTTACCCGGGGGGGAAGTGAATCTCGAAACCACCTCCCGGGGTTGTTTGTAAGACAACGAGGCCGTAAAATATACAGTCAGAAAAAGAGTTCTCCGTCGAATCGTCGATCTCGCAATCTCAAAGAAATCTGACAATCTTACTTGATTAAAACGGCTTAACGCTAAACGACACGAGTATATAATTATCGTTCAACTTTACCACATTGAACTACCTCTTATTACGTGTTTTATTATTTATACATTCCATCGAATTTCTGCCCTGTCGAAAATATATATATATATATATAAAATATATATATATATATATATATATATTATTCAAGTCTTTTTTCCTTCTGCTCTTGGAAAATAAAGCTAATACATCACTATCACATATCTCACGAAACATTTGCTATTACATATAGTTTCATTACACCATTCGTTTAACGAATCTATTTAATACGAACCATGGGCGAGGAGACACACCCAGCAAACTATACATTAGATACAGATCTTTATCTCTGTCTCTTCTTCTCTTTTCCTGAGACATAGAAAAGAATCTCCCTTGCACAACTTAATCAACTTACACCGAGATTTAAGAGATTGTTAGAAGCCTTTGATTGTTGAATTAAGTAGTCCGGCGAGTCGCGAAAACATCGAATTACTAAACAATCTTATTTACACAACATCGAGGCTAACGATCCATTACACGATACAACATTATCCATTGTCAGAAAATCTTTCTGGCTCGATTCGACTAAATCAGCACCTCGTCTCTAAAGACTCCCAGGCTATATGTAGCTCGGGCTTTTATTATTAAGAAGAAGGAACAGCGAGGAGAGTTCATTTGTTCAGAATTACAGAAGAAAGGTGTGGAGGAGCTTGCGCCGTGTTCACTTTGGTATCGAGCTCCTCGAGTGTTTCCCCAACACAACGTGAACGCGACAGACGTAGAAACGCAAAAGCGGCATTATTATATTTACGACGTCAGAGAAGAAGTGGGAGAGGGGAGAGATACAGGTTTCTTTTACGTTCGAAATCATGCTCTTCTATTGATCTTAAATTTCTACAAAGGCTAAAATGTTATCGTTCGATAGAAGACTACCGATGGTCCTAGAGATCCTATACGCTAGAATAGTTTCAATTGTCGAGGTACATACACACATATACGTAAAATCAGAAACAATAGTCGGCAGTATATTCTGTCACAATGTGTATGTAACGTGTACGTACGTACGTGTGTAGTTAGACGTTTCTAGCAAAAGAGAAATTTCGGTGAAAATTCGCGCGTAATTTTGCGAGTAACGTACGCATCTTTTTGTATCATTCGGTCGTCATTGTGTTTGCATGTGGCTGCGGAGGAAAGCTATGAAAACGTAAGAAACAAGCACGTGTCACTTTTTTACACTCACTGTCGAAGTATCGTGGTCAGAAAGGTAGAGTCGGCGTTCGAAACAACGAAATACACAGTGAAACTCGAACAAAAACGAAATTAATTTCGTTTCGGATGTGAATCACTGTACCATTTTTTCTTTTTTTTTCTTTTTTTCCCCTTTTCTTTGATGAACTGCTCGTCGATTTGCGACAACAACGTGAAAGCGAAGACTATCTCGCGTTGCATCTGAAATTCTACAAAGATTTTAATAATAAGTACTGCGCGATACACATTGAAAACACGTCGAACAGTTTACGCGTTGAATTCTTATTGCTATCCAGTAAAAAAAAAAAAAATATTACCGCGTGAGCAGATATCTGAAAATTTTACGACACACACACACACACAAAGCGATTTACAGCGACGAAATACGTGCTGTCGAAGTATTTATTATTTTATCGTCTGTCCCATTTATATTCGAGTTGTCGTGTCTAAAAACTAAAATAGAAAAAAAAAAAAAATAAAAGAAAACAGACGATTACGTCCCATTTCGAAAGATCGTTTCTACCTTAGAGATAATTTCATCAAACTAGCTGAATAATTCGTAAATCACTGATACATTGATAGATAGATTCGAGTCGTTGATACAATTTATAATTCGTTCGAATTGATTTCGAGATTCTCGTTCGAAGTATTACGTATTTCAATGGCTCGATTTTCGTCAGGGGAGGTATACACGTTGCAATAATCGTATACTCGTTTCTAGATCCGTATCCATATATTCATATCAATGTATCTTTAAACGTGGGGATTAAGTATAAATTCTCTTACAACTTTACAATATTGCAAAAAAAAAAAAAAAAAAAAAAAAAAAAAAAATTGTACAGTAAGAAGAACAAGTAAGAATTGTACAGTAGAATGCTGTCTATCTTAAAATGTAAAAAAAAAAAAAAAAGACAAAAAGAAGGATGTAATCTATAAATCGTGACGTGCCCCTTTCCGAACGCAATAAATTTACATAGGACACTATCTTTTGCCCGCGCTTCTAAAAGCAACGATGATATTTTAGACACCGAAGCGCGATCTTTATCAACCAAGCTGACAAGACGGAGTGGAGGTTTTCATATTTTTTTTTTCTCTTTTTTTTTTTTTCTTTTTCATGTTCAAACAGCATGAAACATCTTGTGCTCGCGTATAATCTAAACAACGAATTATATACATACCACGGGTGTTTGCTCATTTTTACTCTCGTACGCCTCGTTTTTTCGATGAACGAGCCGCGTAAAAATCACTGGGTCGCGCAGTGTATTCCGCTGTAACGTAGAAACGAAGCAAAATTGAAGAAAAAAAAGAAAAAGAAAAAGAGAGCTTCTCTTTGGCCGTGCCATACGACGACTGGTCGCAAACGTTTTCATCGCGTTTTACGTGGTGTCTGCACGGTGTTTTTTTGTCTTCGTTTCGTATAGCTGTGAAGGTGGTAGAAAGAGCGACGATTAATCAGACTGCGAACATTTATGCGAGTTTCCATACTTTTGCAGTCGCAGCTGGGAAACAAAAAATGACTCCGCGGATGAAATATCATCGATACGATACACTGTACTTGGAA
This sequence comes from Tetragonisca angustula, assembly GCA_036937485.2. Taxonomy (NCBI): domain Eukaryota; kingdom Metazoa; phylum Arthropoda; class Insecta; order Hymenoptera; family Apidae; genus Tetragonisca; species Tetragonisca angustula. Next base: position 657,622 of record JAWNGG020000072.1, on the reverse strand, counting down.
CGATTTCTAGCCCCCTTTTTTCCGCGCGTTTTTGCACACAGTGTGTGTGGCGAAATTCGACGCATAAAGATCCGCAGCCGAGAGCGAGAAAATAAAAATTGTAGCAGCGTGCCTCCCGTGACAGCCGTTCGGGAACGTGACCGAGCGTGTAGGTAAGGATAGAATGGATGGCGTAGAAAAATATAAAATATAGTTATAGATTTCGTGAAAACAGCGTAGGTAATTCAATGTTCGCTTCCGCGCTCGGATTTAACGCGCGTTGAATAAACGATGCTGAGACCTCTGCTCTCGTACGTTTCTGATTGATTATCGTTACTTTCGAACATAGAACTCGTCCATTTTACTCGGCAAACTTCCCACAAAATATTTCCCATCCCTCTGTGCACACCATGCGTTATATACTCACGGTGGACATACAATAATCCATCCAAAGTGTTTCGAGCGTTGTTTCATTGAATTGTCAACCAAGTGTTTGCGTGATCGTCAGTTTAACGTAGCTTGGAAAAATTGTCGTTTCGATTGGTGCGAAATTGGTGCGACTGCGCGCGTCGATGAACCTTCTTTTCGTTCAACTTGACCAGTTTCAAATTCAGTAAAACGCTTCATTGAGGGCAAGATGTGTGTGTTGGACACGAGGTCCTTTTTTCTTTTCTTTACTATTCCACGCGAGTTATTCTCGTTATTCGAATATTTCGCGCGTTAAAAATCGTTGAAAATCGATTCTCGAGATATATATATATATATATATGTACATGCATATATATATATATCTCGTACGCGGGCTTAAAAAATGCGTGTTCGTTATGTACAAGAAAAATATGAGAACAAGTTACAGAATATAGCTTCTTTACTTAGATGGGTGGGGGGCGGGGAGGGGGGGCTTTGTCAGAGCGCGCACCCCCTTCGCGAGGGGTGGGCGATCATCAATCATCGATCGTGTGTGTTGAACGCTGCGAGACACAAAGAGTGGAGAAACCAAGAGTGTAACAACGTGTTTCCCTCTTTTTTTTTTCTCTTTTTCGTTTTTTTTTTTTTTTTTTTTTTTTTTTTTTTACTTCTTTGTAATATATAATGCACTTCGGGTTTGTTTCCTTAAGCTTTATAAAATTTCTCGTTTTGTTCGTCTATATCCATTGACTCTTTTCAATAAAGAAACTTGGTTTACTTCGATTGTCAATGCTGCACTTTCGATAATACGGAGGAGACGCTTCGTTTCGCATGATCCTTCAGTTTTCTTTTTTTTCTCTTTTTTTTTCTTTTTTCTTTCGTTTCGGGTGGGGGACAAAGCGAGAGAGATTTTCGAAGCAGGGACACACGGAGAACGTGAGGAGAGTTTATTACACGTTTGCCTCAACATGCGTGTGCTTCATTGCAAGTGTACTTGTTACCAACATCTCTGCGAAAATTATAATAATAATAATGATAACGATACGAATCGATCGTTCTCGTCTCCTCTCTCTCTCTCTCTTTTGTCATTTTAAATAATCAGTGTATATCTCTTTCCAATGTATCGTTTCAAATGCACAATTAACGTGAATTGATTTGAATTAATTTAATTAATTTTTATTAATTTAATTTAATTAATTCAAATTATTCGAAATAATTCGTCGTCTACGACTTTTGCGAAGCGAAACGAAATGTTTCACTGGTGGTTCTTTTACGTCCTTTGACTTCTTTTTCTATTTTTTTCTGAAATCGATGTGTTTCGACGATTATTTCCATTATATACGAATGAATTGTTATTTCTTTTCTTTTTTCTTTTTCATCTCGTACTGTCGACGAGTGACAATTACATATTTAATTTAACAGATTTTGAGAGCGTGTGAGAGAGAGAGAGAGAGAGAGAGTGAGAGAGAGAGAGAGAGAGTGAAAAAAATCGCTCGTACTTTCTCCGATATATATCGTGCCAACTTTCTTTCTTTCTTTTCTATTTTTTCTCCTTAAATTGACTGAAATCGTGGTAAATGCATGATCGAAGCACGAATTGTAAAAACACGAAGGGGAAAACTTCGTCACGTCGATTTTCACTTTTAGGAAGAGGCAATGATATGTACTTAGCCTACTGTATATGTAACTATGTGTATATATATATATGTATATATCTGTATATACGGATAACGCGAGCGACTTCTTTTTTTTTTCCTTTTTTCTTTTTTTGGTTTACATCGATTTGCACGAACTGCAAACGTTAGAGCACATACACACAAGTTACGCGAGCAAATTTCGAGCAAATTCTTAACGAAACGGCGTTTTCCCTTTTTTTCTCTTTTTCTTTTTTAAATTCGCGACTTGTTACAATATCGTGTACCTTTTCGAACTGACCTGAAGCTCGTTTCTCTGTCGTAAGGAAAAGTGTGAAAAAGCGAGAAACAAGGAAATCGAAACGATATGGGAAAAGAAAAGAAACTTGTACTTTGTCGTTCGAATTGTTTTCCGCCTTCTAGTTTCGTACGCAACCGAGAGAAACCTAACTCAAAATGAAAATCATCCACTCGATCTCTTTTCGAGCGGAAGATTTCGCGTAAAAATTATCGTTCCGTTCTTTTTATCCTTATCGAGCTACATTAGGCTTGAAGTCGAAGATCGTTGCGAAACTGGTGTGGGGGATGCATGAAAGAACATACAACCAGGATTAAGCTGAAAATGCACGAGCAAGAAATGCAAAAACGCGTAATTCTTTTTATGGAAATCGCTTCTGTTGCAAACAATTATTATTTAATAATACCTATTATAATATTATTATTTAATAGTTATACCTATTATGATATTATTATTTAATAATAATACCCAATAACTTGATAGTTACTTGCGTTTTATTGCAAACAATTATTAAGAAAAAATAATTGTCTGACTTTCGTTGCATTTTATTGCAAACAATTATTATTGCAAAATATAGAAAGAAGAGTAGAAATTTCAGAGCTGGTCACCTTGCTTTCGTGTTTCCTTATCACAAAAAAAAAAAAAAATAGATGAAAAATTACAAACTCCGTTTTTCTTCCTTTCTTTTCTTTTTTGATCAGCCGATTAATGTATTTATCAGACGTATCGCTCTGATCTGAAGTTATTACGCGAGTAAATTTAGTAGGGCAACATCGTTTGACGTTCTCTTTTTATTCCTTTAACACGGAGATTTCCTTAATCTCTCTCTCTCTCTCTGTTAAACTATGGATTCTGTCAGCGTACTCCGTTTGCTAACGTAATTTTAAGGAGCAACAGTCTCAGTGCTCTTGTCTGCACGCATATACATTGCTAAACTCTTCGTCATTCAATCCCGAATGTATTTCGAAAGTAATTCCTTCGTCTCGACGTTTACTTTCTCACCAAATAAACTCTAATGCCCAATTAACAATCTGCACATTTACATAATCGCTACGAATGGATAATACACCTAACACGTAGCATTCAGGCTGGTACAATATGTACCAGTGGAAAAAGATCGTTCGAAATACAGAGTGTTTGGTAACAAGGATGATTTCGCGTCATAAAGAGAGAGAGAGAGAGAGAAATTCTTTTTCATTTCGATCGAAAAGAAAAAAAAAAACGCTCGAAGTCTGATGATCCTGTCGAATAAAACGCTTCGTAGTGTTTCGTAATGCACGATCGTTTCTGAAAGTGTTCTCCCCGTTGCCAGACACTCTGCCACGGATAAAATCGAGCCGAACGTGTTTCAATGAACACGTTTAATCGACGAGCTATCGACGCACAGCTATTCGGCGAACATGCGGGGGAAAAAAAACGTGAAAAACTCTTTTTTCTTTTCTTTTCTTCTCGAAGTGTAACCGCGCAACGCGAAACCGCGAGCTCCCCGAATTCGGAGATCGCCTCGGATATTTCTTCCGATATTCTGCCTCCTGCAATTCGTTGTGTTCTACCGTCACTCGCGAAAACGTCCTGGAGCGTTTTGTCGTCGTTGTTCGAAAACTTGAACGTCCGAGAGGGGGTGGGAGCTCGTGCGTTCAAAGATGACCTCGAATCGTCAGAAAGTTACGTCTACGTTCGTAAATCGACGTTCACCCTCGAAACGTCGATCCTAAATTTGTTCGCCTGTTCGCGTCAGGCTCGAATCAATGCAATCTCGCGGAAAGAGATCTCTCACGTCTCCGCAAGACAAATGAAACCCTGCCACTCTAATTAATGTTGTCTCGCCAATGTCGTCCACTTCGCAGTCTTTCTTTCTTTCTTTCTTTCTTTCTTTGTTTTTTCTGTCGCGAACAGAATGTACGTGAATTTGTATTACTCGTCGTCCTGGATACTTTCCAGGGTAAGCACGTTAGTTCCTTCGCGCGTAAATTCAAACTCGAGGAGGGGAGGAAGGGGGAGGTGGGGGGCGCCTCTGTTGTGTTCTTGCCGCGGTTCGCGGCACTTAAATCCGATTACGGATCACCCCGGGTAAACGTAATCCGTCGGCGAGTTTCTCTTCTCGGGAGATTACTCGAAATTCACGGTAACGCGAATTTAGACGCGAAATCGTCGAACGTCGGCGCTTTCCTTTTTTTCTCGGCGATTGTCCGCGTTTCTTGCCAATTCTGCCCCGGTGGAAGTCACCAAAACAGATGTTTATCGTCGTAAATCGTTAAACGTGTCCGTGTGTATCTGTGCGTGTATATATATTATATATATTATATATATATATATATATGTATGTATTATGCATGCACGCGCACGATGATACGCGCACCTGGCGCGTGTACGTACAACTCTAGAACAACAAACTCCACGACTCGTATGAAAGACAAAGATGTACAACACCGTGATGAATTGCTTTCATCGGGTGTGTTGCTCGGTCGGTTGGTATTTCTTTCTTTTCTCTGCTTTTTTTTCCTTTTTTTTCTTTTTCTTTCTCTCTCTACGAATGTTCCTCGACGATATAGCGTACTGTTAACGATAGTCGATCATCCCGGACACGGGAATTAAGGGGCCAGCATTTTTGAAAGCTCCTCGTCTTGAAGGCAACCTTTCAAAAACTCCTCCTCGGTTAGTTGGCCGTCATTATTCTCGTCCATTCTTGCAAATATGTTCTTCGCTCTCTCCTCCGCGCTGTCCGCCGGCCGGTTGCTCGAGCACGCGCCGAGCATGTCGTATATCGCCTACAAATATAGAAAATACAAAATCTTTTTTGTCTCTCTCTCCTCCATTCTTTCGTTCTCATCGATTCTCTCGATTTTCGTCGATCGCGAGAGGAGTTGCCACGTACTCGTTCAGACAACACGCAAAATATCTTCTTTTTTTTCTTTTTATTAATTTTGTCAACGAAAGATAATTTAGTGTCACCGTCAAACGAAATACTATCTTTTTCTAGCAATTTTTATCGATTACGACGGAGATAATTCGCGCTCGTTCAGATCAAACACAAAATACTCTCTTTCTATCAAAATTCTGTCAATTTTCAACAGTGAAGATAATTTGTTACCCCTTGCACATTTAGATGAAAAGTATTCTTTCTCCGATTTTGAAAATAACTTTGTTGTCTCTCTGTCACATGCTGGTTCAGATAAAACACAAAATATATTTTTCTCTACTAATTCTGTTGATTTTTACCAACTATAAATAGGTAATTCGTTGGTTTAAAAAATATTTTTTCTACTATTAATTTTGCTCAATCTTTATCAACTATGAAGATAATTTAACGCCTTTCTGTGCTTGTTCGGATAAAATAATATTTTTTACTAACTTTGACAATTTTCACCGATTACGAAAATAATAGTTTGTTGCTGTCACGTGACATGCTCGTTCAGATAAAACACAAAATATATTTTTCTCTACTAATTCTGTTGATTTTCACCAACTATAAATAGACAATTCGTTGCTTTAAAAAATATATTTTCTACTATCAATTTTCTCAATTTTTATCAACTACGAAGATAATTTAACGCCTTTCTGTGCTTCATCAGATAAAACAATTTTTTTTACTAATTTTGTCCATTTTCACCGATTACGAAAATAACAGTTCGTTGCTGTCGCGTGACATGCTCGTTCAGATAAGATACCAAATATTTTTCTTCTTATCAATTTCCTCAATTTGTTCCCTGCCATCCCTTTCCCCTCTGCGGCGCGATCGTCTGGATAAAATACGAAACAGAAACACGATGTTTTCAAAATTTGCTTCTGCTCGTTCAAATAAAATGCAAAGTACGATTTTCTTCTGTTAATTTTTTCAATCTTCTCTTATTAAATTGTCTGACACGTCGTGTACATTTCATCTTCTATCGGAGTGTATTTCTCGTTGGAGCCTTCGTAGTTTCGATATATCACGATACAGAAACCGCCATTCTCATGTTCGAATGAAATATACCAGCGGTGCCTCGTATTTCATTTTCAGGGGAAAAAATCTGCCGACGTCGACGTGAAAGAGCAACCAACCCCGGCGCGAAGTGACGCGGTCCCTTTTATGCCGCGTCTTATCTACAAGCTATAAACGCTCGCTATCCTTACGAAATAAAAAAAAGAAAAAAAGGGGGAAAAAAAGCCGTGGCTCGAGAATGTCTGCCAGGACGAGAAGCCGTCCCTCGAGTGACATTAAAGCTTGTGAAACACGTAATACCTGAACGATCTTAGTCATTTCTTGAATATCAATGACGCCGTTCCCATCAACGTCATACATACGGAAGGCCCACTTCAGCTTTTCCTCCGGCGTACCGCTAGACGTTACATCGATGGCCAACAGAAACTCCTGCAACGTGAAAATTAATTGCTCGCTGTAGTGAAGGAAATCGGCGACGCCCGTGATTTATTCGATATGTAATACGTGACTTAATATAATGTATAATGCGATATGTAATATAACAAGTAATATTATATAACATGTAATGTGATATGACATATAATCTAACATGCAATGTAATATAATACGTGATATAATATGTAATTTAATATGTACTGTAATATGTAATGTAATATGCAATATAATATGTAATGTAATATGCAATGTAATACGCAACGTAGTAAAGTATAAAGTATATATTGATATGTAATGTAATATGCAATATAATATGTAATGTAATATAGTATGTAGTGTAATATGTAACCTAGTAAAGTATATAGTGTGATATGTAATGTAATAAAGTATGTAGTGTAATATGTAATGTAATATAGTACGTAGTGTAATGTGTAATGTAATATAGTATGTAGTGTAATATGTAATGTAATATAGTATGTAACCTAGTAAAGTATGTAGTGTAATATGTAATGTAATATAGTATGTAGTGTAATATGTAATGTAATATAGTATGTAGTGTAATATGTAACGTAATACAGTATGTAGTGTAATATGTAACCTAGTAAAATATATAGTGTGATATGTAATGTAATAAAGTATGTAGTGTAATTTGTAATGTAATATTAATATGTGATATGTAATATTAAAATTAATATGTAATATATAATACAACATGTAATGTAATATATAATATGTTATAATACGTTATTCATTAATACATATTCCTGACATTACGAGATTATCTCTCAACACTCTCACTTATATTATATTTAATATTAAATATTAAACATATCTAATATTTGTAAAGAACTTTATAATTAAAATACTTATTAATATTCGCAAATAATTACTAATATTTAGTATCACAGTTTTTAATATTCATGATGAAAATGCTGAATAATTTTTAAATTATGCGTCTAATGAAAAATTGTTTGATACAAAAGTTATACTGTAAAATATGGCGTATCGATTTTTTATTACGTGTTGCGAAATTTTCAAAGCCATCTTTATTTCTTTTTAGTTGGACCATACATTTTCTTCATCATAAATCGAACGAATATATATATATGTACATATATCTGTTCTTTGAACTCTATTTTTTCAATTTTTCCCGGATCAAAGTAAATTTATTATCGCATCAACATCACTGCTAATTATATTACTGGCCGGTACTGTAGCTACACAGGAATATAGACTCGAATATGGCGTCTGTCGAATTTCCACGAAGTTCTGGGAAACATCCTTGACCTCTCGCGTAGTATAGAGCGTTACGTAGCAAAGTGTGATAAATTGCATATATATATATATATATACATATTTTTCTGAGGTTCAAAAGGAAGGAGCGCTCTCAAAGCAAGATTAGTTTAAAAGAACCATCAATTCGACATTTCTAGTTCGTTGGACATTTGCTTCGTAATCACATGATTGAAATTTCAACTCGCGCGCAGATCGACGATGAATTATGTACATACATATTTCTTGATAGACGATTTAAGGCGACGAAAACGACCTCTGGAAAGTTTGAGTGCCTCTTCGACGGTGTCTCTTTGAGGAATCGTCCACGGCGTTCACAAAGGAGGGTTTTTCTTTCTTTCTTTCTCTTTTTTTTTTTCAAAGAAAAAATATAATATTAAGAACGTACACGCTAATCTTTGGATACCTCGGCGCTTTTACGTCCCTTAGGTTCGTCGAGAATTTCGAGTATCGTCGTTGAAGGTATAGCAGGAGTTGAACTAGGTCATCTGACGCCTGAGGTAGACAAACGGCGAGGGTTTTTAAAGAACGAAGTCGAGGGTGAGTCGGCTCTTTGCTCTTCCTGACCTCCGAAGTGTCTCTACTTCTCGTATTGACCCCATCGACGTGCTGGCCCCCCTCCGGCAAATTTCTGCCATCGACTAACTCTATATCATACACACAAACACACACACACACTGTCGTATGTTATCACTGTCGTAGCCTCTGCCCAGAGGCCCTTCTCTATTTGCAGATGCATTTGCTACAGATTGTTGATACGTTATTTCACAACCATTTCTGTTATGATACAGCAAGATATAGACATCTTTCTCTCAGATCAACCCATTGGAATTTATTGTTATTCATTATAATAATTATTCATCGCATGCAAAGCCTTCTCAATTTATTATTATTCTTCATTTGGAACTTTATTTCTATTATTTATTTCTATTTTGGAACTATTTCCCAAGAAGCTTTCTTAATTTACTATTACTCTTCACTTGGAATTTACTATCATTCATTATAATAATCATTTATTACAAAGTAAAGCTTTCTTAATTTATTATGATTCACCAAGAAGCTTTCTCAATTTACTATTATTCTTCACTTGGAATTCATTATCATTCATTATAATAATCATTTATTATAAAGTAAAGCTTTCTTAATTTATTACTATTCTTCATTTGGAATTTATTATCATTTATCAGGAAGCTTTCTCAATTTACTATTTATTCTTCATTTGGAATTCATTATCATTCATTATAATAATCATTTATTACAAAGTAAAGCTTTCTCAATTTATTATTATTCTTCATTTGGAATTTATTATCATTTATCAGGAATCTTTCTCAATTTACTATTATTCTTCATTTGGAATTCATTATCATTCATTATAATAATCATTTATTACAAAGTAAAGTTTTCTTAATTTATTATTATTCCTCATTTGGAATTTATTACTATTCATTATAATAATCATTTATTACAAAGTAAAGCTTTCTCAATTTATTATTATTCATCAAGAAGCTTTCTCAATTTACTATTACTCTTCACTTGGAATTCATTATCATTCGTTATAATAATCATTTATTACAAAGTAAAGCTTTCTCAATTTATTATTATTCATGAAGAAACTTTCTCACTTTAATATTATTCTTCATTTGGAATTCATTATCATTCATTATAATAATCATTTATTACAAAGTAAAGTTTTCTTAATTTATTATTATTCCTCATTTGGAATTTATTATCATTCATTATAATAATCATTTATTACAAAGTAAAGCTTTCCTAATTCATTATTATTGGTCAAGAAGCTTTTTTCATTTATTACCATTCATTTGGAATCTTAGACTATGAGAAGATTTGTATTTTCTCACGTTGATAACGCGTGGAGTTAAACGTTTCCTGCCTCGATGTTCGTCATTATCGTTTTTCTTTTTGTTTTCTTTCCAGCGCGTTCAGATATCGACAGGCAAGCCATATCTATCTATATATACATCACGTGGACGAACGTTCTGCGGTGTGGCATTTCGCAGATGTAGGGAACATCGTCGTTGTCTCGCGCTGCATAGTAAGGGGACTGTCAACGTCACTTGTTCGCGGTTACGTCCACGATTGTCCCTGGGCGCAATGTAGAGCCAGAGCCTAGTTCCATCTAAACGATCCAGGGATTGTAAGAGCCTCGTATTACGCTTCTATTACACCTTCTGAAGCAGCCTTGCACTATTTGTTTCTTTCTTCCTCTTTTTTTTTTTTTTTTTTTTTTTTGGTGGAGCGACGTAACTACTTTTGGGATTTCTGAAATCTATGAAGCTTCGATCTGAAAAAATTTCTTCCGTAAATTCTTTCGCATTTTAGTAGAACAGCTTCTTTGTCGATGAAACTGTTCCTCGGATTGTTTAAATTTTTATTTTTTTTTTTAACAGAAATGTCTCTTGGACAATGTTTTTCGTGGACCTGCAAATTATCTCGTCCACCCATGGAGCTACTTCTTGGATTTTGAAATTCCTCCTCCACTGTTATATAATTTCTTCTTTACTAACTTAGAGCTTCGTTTCTTAAACTTTCGAAAATTTCATCTTGGATCTTCGAAGGTGCATCTCGATGGGGTTGCTGTTTGGATTTTTAAAGATTCAATCTTTGTCGGCTACTTTCTCCATTTAAAAAATTTCTCTTCCACTAAAGAAGAAAAGTTTCTCAGAAACTTTAAAGTCAACTTCTCCTTGAGTTTTCCAATTTCCTCGTCCATCGATGAAACCGCTTTTGGATAAATTTCCCCTTCTGTCAATAGGATTTTTTCAAACTGCCTCTCCGTTATTCGAATTAAGTATACCAGTTTCTCGTTCTCTACTTTCGAGAATCTCTCTAGAATTGTAAGCTCGACGAAACTGGTTCTCGTACTTTGCTAAAATTGCTTCATACATGCTCGCGCGAGAGTTCATAAAAATGACACACGTGCCTCGCCTGGTAAACGCGAAACATCGCCGGATTCCGCGCATAAAGACAAATTGCCGCGACTCTTTTCGGGGCAGAGGGAAAATGGCGGAAGTTGGATCGAAACTGGAACACTTGCCGCTGAGAGGCAACGATCGTTCGCAGTTTCGTAGAGCGACGAAGAAGTTTAATCATGTAGAATAATAACTGCGGCAGCACAAGTGCCGAACTTCCATTCACAAACGTACCACATGAGTGTGGTTACCATCGTCGACAAAGGACGATATTTCACCCTTCACGAGGGTGGAGGGGAATGAGTGTATAACAGCGGGGATAAAAGTCAATTTTCATGAATCTGGTCTTACCTTGAAATCGATGTAGCCATTCTTGTCCATGTCGAATGTACGGAACACGTGGTCGCAGAATTCCTCCGCGTTGCCAGACGGGAAGAACATTTTGTACATGTCGACGAACTTCGCTGGCGTTAATCTACCGTTCGGGCAATCTTGCTGCAAACGTGAGAGAATATTTGTGTTCGTGGGCGTTTAAATTAATTATAAGAATTTATTATTACTGCCTGTCGCAGAAGTTGTTTGGATTGATAACGTATTGAGCGATATATTGAATAATGTACTGTAATGCACATAAGTAATGCGGCGTAGTAATATATCAAATAATATAAATAATATATATTAAATTTTTAATAGAAAATGCTATTGTACATTGATTTTATATAAATAACATATTAAATTCTGAGTAGAATGCTGTCGTACATTAATTTTGTATAAATAATATGCTAATGTACTAAATAGTAATATGATGAACTGATAATATATTAATAATAAATAATATATTAAATTTTGAATAGGATGCTATCGTAGATTGATTTTATATAAATAATATATTAAATTCTGAATAGACTGCTGTCGTACATTAATTTTGTATAAATAATATACTAATATAATAATATATAATAAACTGATAATATGCTAATGATAAATAATATATTAAATTCTGAATAGAATGCTGATTATTATCGTTCAGAATATACCAAGTTTCACTGTAGAGTCAAGCATTGAAAAATATTACTGCACGTTCGACGAAGTTCCTTTTATAATGTATGAATAATTGTGCGCGCGAATATTATGGTTAGACGTTAACGTCGCAATGAGCGATTAAGTAACTCCTTACGTATCGCTGTTATGTAAACAACAATTCAATTATATTGTGCTATTATGGCACTGCAGTTATGAGTTGCTGATGTAAAAAATATATTGTGATCATCCTTCTTAATGATTTCACTTCCTTTTTTTGATGATCAGTGTTATGTAACTATACTTTTTGTAGCGTGCACGTTTTTGATTTGTTAGTATGTACAGACAAATGGAAAATATGGAATTTCTGAAAAATATGTTGAACAGAGTGTTGTACAGCAAGAATTAATCTTGAATTAAGAATTAAGAATTAATCTTAAGCCCCTTTTTTTATCCCATCTTTTAAAAAGTATCCTGTCCCTAACAGTTCCCAACTCATTAATGAATCTCGACCTCTCCTCACTCTTCACCGATCAAACCCCATCGCACTCCACGATTCTCCACACTTTCATCAATTCCTTAAACTAACTATTCTTCTCGAAGAGAGAGAAACAGATAGTATAAGGTAAAAGAGAAAGAGAAAGTAACAAATGTTTAGGTTAGGTTTAGGTTTAGATTAGGTTTAGGTTAGGTTTAAGTTCAGATTAAAGAGAGAGAGACAATATAAGATAAAAGAGGAAGAGAACGTAACAAATGTTTAGGTTAGGTTTAGATTAGAGAGAGAGAGAGAGAGAGAGAGAGAGAGAGAGAGAGAGAGAGAGAGAGACAATATAAGATAAAAAAAGAAGAGAACGTAACAAATGTCTAGGTTAGGTTCAGATTAGAAAGAGAGAGAATATAAGATAAAAGAGAAAGAGGACGTAACAAATGTATAGGTTACGTTTAGGTTTAGGTTAGGTTTAGATTAGAGAGAGAGAGAGAGAGAGAGAGAGAGAGAGAGAGAGAGAGAGAATATAAGATAAAAGAGAAAGAGAACGTAACAAATGTTTAGGTTAGGTTTAGATTAGAGTTAAGTTTAGATTAGAGAAAGAGAGAGAGCGACAATATAAAAGAGGAAGAGGACGTAACAAATGTGTAGGTTAGCTTTAGATTAGGGTTAAGTTTAGATTAGAGAAAGAGAGAGAGCGACAATATAAAAGAGGAAGAGGATGTAACAAATGTGTAGGTTAGGTTTAGATGAGAGAGAGAGAGAGAGAGAGAGAGAGAGAGAGAGAGAGAGAGAAAGAGACAATATAAGATTAAAGCGGAAGAGAACGTAACAAATGTTTAGGTTAGGTTTAGATTAGAGAAAGAGAGAGAGAGAGAGAGACAATATAAGATAAAAGCGGAAGAGAACGTAACAAATGTCTAGGTTAGGTTCAGATTAGAAAGAGAGAGAGAATATAAGATAAAAGAGAAAGAGGACGTAACAAATGTATAGGTTACGTTTAGGTTTAGGTTAGGTTTAGATTAGAGAGAGAGAGAGAGAGAGAGAGAGAGAGAGAGAGAGAGAGAGAGAGAGAGAGAGACAATATTAGATAAGAGAGAAAGAGAACGTAACAAATGTTTAAATTAGATTTAGGTTTAGGTTAGATTTAAGTTGGGTTTAAATTAGATTTAATTTAGGTTAGGAAGAATCTTTCACGCCTTTGAAACGAAATTGCCCGAGACCACGGGATGACGAATGGAACACAGGGAAGAGGAAACTCGTTTATTTCGTTTCGATTGGAACGCTCGTCTATTATAATCGAGAGAAACTAGGAAGTTCTAGTCGCGTGAGATGCGAGTTGCGTGTGTGTGTGTATGTGCAAACGAAACACACAGCGGGAGGTGTCCCCAATGGGGTAACGACGATTCGCTTAGTTTAATTTGTTCGTGCGACGCGCGCGAGTTTTGCCCGGGGCTGTTTAAATCGATCCGCGAAACTTCCAGAGTAATTAACTTTTCCTTTTTTTCTCTTACGAGTCGGACCGGCCGTTTTCGGCCCGGGGAATTTGTCCGGACTCCGTTGAAAGTCCAATTAAAAGGCTCGGCACCGCGGCGTGCATTTGGAAAGGGCGCAATGAAAACTTATTCAGCCCCGGAGCCATATAATACGGATTATTTATTTTTATCTGATTGACGAAGCTCGGGAGGCAAATACTCGAGAGGCTGGGATGGGAGGGGAGGGACTCGATGGCCAGGAGGATCCTTCAGGAATCGGATTCATGACCCGATAAACTGTTTAAACTGTTGGAGCGAAAGAAGATATGTACTTCGTATTCTTTCTTCCTCGTGGCTCTCGTTCAGCATTCGATCGATGAACAATGTTATGGACGCAGTCGCATAAACGATCAAACGATCCGTTGATTTACGTTTTCTATTGATATCTGTATTCCCCGAGGCGTTCGTCGCTTGTGAATAACTCGTGCGTGGAACTGATCTTGCGCGACAGTTGATAAAATTTTGACAAATGATTTTATCGGCGGGTGGCCGAAATTTTGACAAACGATCTGTCACGTTCGAATGTTTCTCGCTGTTAAATTACGCGACATTTACGCGTACTGATGTTGACAGACGGCGCACGATGGTACTTACTTTGAATCCTTTGTACCATTCTTTTATAGTTGCCTCGTCGTATCTCGTGTGCGACTTGAGAAAATCCATATCCTCTTTGCTCAGCTTGTCTTTGCTGCCGAAACAACCCATTTTGAAATCTGCAACAAAGAGCAAAGAGCATCCTTCTGTTACTATCAGTTACTGGCTATTAATTATTAATTTTCTTTTTAGATTGTGATAGAACATTTATTGTTACCAAGATGGAATCAACGTAAAAGTTGTCTGCAGTCTTTTTTAAATATTACAATGTTTGTTCGGAGAAAATATACCTGATGGTATCCTAACAGTAGAATTGCATAGAAACATTGAAATAAGAAAATAAAAAAAAAAAGCTTTATAATATACTTTTATTATAGATATAGAAGTTTATTATATAGATATGATAAACTTTTATTATATAGATATAGAAATATGCTGTTTGAAACGTCTAACAAAAATTATAAATTGGTCATTTTTATCATTTTGGTAATTCTCAGTATTCAGACTGAAAGAGAATAAGTGCATGCATATAATATGCTGAAATAACATTTGTATGAAAAATCATTTAAATCTCTAAGAATACAGTTTTACGTCTTTGAAATATCTAACAAGATTTTATAAATTGATCACTTTGATCATTATGGTTATTCTAGTATTAATATTCATGGTGAAAGAGAATGGGTGTGTGCATATAATATACTAAAATAACATTTGTACGGAAGATGATTTAAACTTTTAAAAACACACTGTTTTACATCTTTGAAGTATCTAATAAAAATTACAAATTGGTCATTTTTACTATTCTGGTAATTCCAGTGTTAATATTCACAGTAAAGGACAACGAGCGTGTATGTATAATACACCCAAATAACATTTGCATGAGAAATCACTTAAATCTGTAAAAATACACTGTTCTACGTGCATGAAATGTCCAACAAACACTTATAAATTCGTCGCTTTAATGCTTTCGTAGTTTCAGTATTAAAAAGTTGCTTAGAACTACTTGAAGAAGGAGGAAGGAACGTGAACTGGGTAAACGTGGAAAGTAAATGAACAACTAACCCAGAAAGAAAGGGGGAGAGAGAGAAAGAGAAAGGAAGCTGGCACACACGTTGGTACATACGTGTACAAAAAAAGAAAAAGAAAAGAGGAGAGAGAGAAAGAACATCGTTGAAAGCATAAGCACGAGCAAAAGAAGAGCAAAAAGGGGGAGTAAAAGTAATGTCGTCATGAGTGTGGTCGATACACGATCGGAATAAAAAGTATCGAAGAAAGAAGGCAGTCCTCGTTCGGAAGGTTGAAAGAGAGGAGTTTCGTTTTCCACGTCCGAAGAGAGGAAGTCGGGGCAGAGCTCGTGACTCGACTTAAAAATTAGGCTACCGTCGTAAAGAGTGGCATTAGAGTCCGAGACAGACTGTTAACTGCGTGTTTTCACCTTGCGTAATGAACTGCGACGCAAGAAGGTTACCATTCGTTTCGTATTAAACGAGTATGCGCTTGTTAGGTTCATGATATATTGAAGGAAAGCACGAAAAGAAAAAAGAACTTTGAATAATATTTAAAACTTTAAGTAATATGCAATAATAGTATTTAAATATTGAATATTTAAAGTTAAATGTTGAATAATAGTAAATAATTCAAAATTAAATATTGAATAATAGTAAATATTAATATTTAAATATTACTGAATAATGTATAAAATAATATTTAAAACTACTATATGATACTTTGTATTTTTCTAGCGATTTTTTTCTTTTTAAATGAATACTTTACTCGCAACGTTGCTCATTTATGCTACTGGAATTTTAATTAACGTTTAATCAACGATCTACGCTTGCGAAAAAAAAAAATGCGAGAGACGTTATATCACGAGCTTCAATTCTCAGTTTGTAAAGGATAACCGACTTTCCGATTTTTCTTATTTTCCGATCATTTTCAACAAACATTGTTGGCACGATTCTCAACAAATATCGAGATAAATTTGCCACTAATTTTTGTTCTTCCTTTTTATTTCTTGACACGTTTCTTTTTGAATTTTGTAGTTTTTATTCTCTATACAGAATAATAAATATTATTATTATTGTTATCATTTAAATATTATTATCCGCGGAAAAATATTATTCTTTACAGAATTTAATTCTTTTTTTTTTTTATCTTCAAGCTTGACCAAACTCAATCAACTTCGATCGTAATACTTTAAAAGAGTTAAAGATCATAATTCATGATTAATATACAGTTAGGAAATTTAGTATTGGCCACACCTGGCGTTCTTATGGCAATTTCTGGGAACAAATTTTGCTACTGCATCGTGTTATCGCTCGTTTTCACAAGAAAATATCGCAGGCAAAACTAGACGTGCCAATAATTTCTTGACCTACCGTAACATTCTCCTCCTCGAAAGAAGAGAAGGTCCTGTTCAGTCGAAATCTAAAAAAAATTGAAAGACACTCCGAGCATTGTAACATTGCAACTTTATTCGTGCTTTATTAGTTATAAGTAAGAATCGCGAACGCGTGAATTACGATTGCGTTTGCGAATTACCGAACATAGTTAGCGACGTTGGTCGTGCAAATATTAGCCACGATGCATTAGAACGCGTTACAGCCGGCGAGTTAAAAATATTAGTCGGCGAAACGATCGATAAACGTTCGGCTGTGTTTGCTGCGAAATAGCTGAAGAATGAACGAGGAGGGAAACGGCGAGGACACTTCTTAAAAATGTACACATCTCGTCATTCGTTGGACGCGGAATGGGATTTACGTTTACGTGAACGCGCGTTGTGCCACCGTGGCGGGATTTAATTGGACGTTAAGTCCTTCGTGTGCGCGACGACGGACCAACGTGATGAGATCTCGTGAAACGCGAAGTAAATGTAGGACATAATTAACACAACGCACACATCGGGAGACATAGTTGCAAAGACGACGCCGATCCGTGTCAACTGAATTGCATCCGTTCTCTCCGCTGTTTACTGGATTAAGGCTTCTATCCGAGAGATTAATGACGCGTCTCGTACGTCAGAATGGGGAAAAAGAAAAACAAAAGAAAAAAAAAAAAAGAAAGGAAAAAGAAATATCGAGCAATCAAACTTTGCGCGTGACTTCGTCACGACAGAAATTGTAAATCGAAGTTATTTTGGACACATGGGTGTAGGTTTGAGCAACCTAGGTTTTGAGAAAATGGCACCGATAATTTAAGAAAAAGGACAGAGCAGAGTTTAGGAGACTTTAAATCTGAACTGAATGACACTGAGGCGTTAAATTTTTGAGCGAGACAAACTATAAATCGAAGAGAGTATCGATAATTTAAGAAAAAAGGGAGCAGAGTTTGGGAGACTTTAACACCTGAACTGAATGACGTTGAGCGTTAAATTTTTGCGCGAGACAAATTATAAATGGAGGAGAAGTTATTCTGGACACGAATTTAAATTTAGATGCCCTGAGAGGAAAACATAATAATTTAAAGAGAACGGAATTTGAAAGAATTTGCTTCACGTGACATAACCTCAATTCTCTTCCATCTAATTCAACTTAATTTCTCCTTCATACGTATGAGACAGATTATATATCGGAGGAGAATTATTTTGAACATGAATTTACATTTAGACAATATTGAAAAGAGAACATCAATAGTTTGAGAAAAAAGAAAGCAAAATATGAAAAACTAAATCTGTTTCACGTAACATAACCTCAATTCTCTTCCATCTAATTCAACTTAATTTCTCCTTCATACGTATGAGACAGATTATATATCGGAGGAGAATTATTTTGAACATGAATTTACATTTAGACAGTATTGAAAAGAGAACATCAATAGTTTGAGAAAAAAGAAAGCAAAATATGAAAAACTAAATCTGTTTCACGTAACATAACCTCAATTCTCTTCCATCTAATTCAACTTAATTTCTCCTTCATACGTATGAGACAGATTATATATCGGAGGAGAATTATTTTGAACATGAATTTACATTTAGACAGTATTGAGAAGAGAACATCAATAGTTTGAGAAAAAAGAAAGCAAAATATGAAAAACTAAATCTGTTTCACGTAACATAACCTCAATTCTCTTCCATCTAATTCAACTTAATTTCTCCTTCATACGTACGAGCAATATCATTTGATTTAATAGTTCCCAAGAGAATTATTTTGGACATGAATTTACATTTAGACAGTCATCTGAGACCAGAGCAACATCAATAGTTTGAGAAAAAAGAAAGCAAAATATGAAAAACTAAATCTGTTTCACGTAACATAACCTCAATTCTCTTCCATTTAATTCAACTTAATTTCTCCTTCATACGTATGAGACAAATTATATATCGGAGGAGAATTATTTTGAACATGAATTTACATTTAGACAGTATTGAAAAGAGAACATCAATAGTTTGAGAAAAAAGAAAGCAAAATATGAAAAACTAAATCTGTTTCACGTAACATAACCTCAATTCTCTTCCATCTAATTCAACTTAATTTCTCCTTCATACGTATGAGACAGATTATATATCGGAGGAGAATTATTTTGGACATGAATTTACATTTAGACAGTACTGAGAAGAGAACATCAATAGTTTGAGAAAAAAGAAAGCAAAATATGAAAAACTAAATCTGTTTCACGTAACATAACCTCAATTCTCTTCCATCTAATTCAACTTAATTTCTCCTTCATACGTACGAGCAATATCATTTGATTTAATAGTTCCCAAGAGAGGGAATAAATAAATCGACGTCATCTGCAACCAGTGCAAGAACAATGAGAACGAGGCGCATTTGTTCGAGAAGAAAACGCAAAGGAGAAACGCAAATCGATTCTTACCAACGTAAATGCCAAAAAAAAAAAAAAAAAAGAAAAGAGAAAACAAACAAATGCTTTTGTTTCGAGAAGGCAACAAAGAAGCATTGTTGAAGTTTAGCTTGATACCTGGTATCGTTCACCGATCATTCGTTAGGAAAGGATCACAAACGGTAAACAATGAGCGTGTCACCATTGAGAACGCCGCAGTATTGGCAATTACATTCACGTCCACGTCGGTATTACTTGCGCGCTTATAATGCCGGTATGTATCACTGGTGTGTATTATAGCAGTACGCAAGGACGCGGGGGAAAGTGGCACAGTTTGCGCCATAGTCGGCGAGAAGAAAATCGACGAATCGGCTCTAGCGAGGAGAGCCGTTGGGAAACCCCCATTGTCTCGTATCGGTCTGGCTACCGTCAACGCGACAACCCTCGCGAGTGACATAATCTTTTGCCGCTTTCACTCGCAAAAAACGATCGTCCGTCGTGTAAATTTAAAACGATCGCTAATTTTAAAGCTGAGAAGCTTCCCTTTCTCTTTAGCAATTTTTATTTTTATTCGAGAATTTCGTAACGACTTCGAGTCAGGTTTCAATCCTAACGTAAATCTTCATCAGGCTCCCGAATTTTTTTTCGAAATTTAATTTAATTCAAACTCGAGGTGTGGTTGGGGCTAATTACATTTTCCGGATTTAATCTTTTGCCACGCGCGTCGAGGCTATTTGGCCCAAAATTGCAATATTTTCTCAGTTCTAAGTATATTGAGATATAACCCGGGCAAAGCAAATGATAAATTTGTTATTTCTTAGTAATTTCTATCCAGCAATGTATCTATGAATTCAAACATGAAGGCGAATTATCGTATACGGTTTGGTCACTCGTTATGGTCCGCGAACTAGTTACCTGGCGCAAGTGAGTTGAAGAATGAAATCGAAATTCACCATATCTATTTTATAATTATACAAAAAATCAATAATAAACTTGATTCGAATACAAAATAAAATGGTATTAAATTTATAGAAGAAAAAAAAATTATATACATTTAATATTAATAATATTAATAATAAGTTTAATAATAAACAATAATTTTTTAAATCAATAAAATTTAAGTTCATAATAATAATTCTAAAAATTAAAATTATTATAATGATTAAAGCTTTCGATACAACATTTTCGAAGAATTACTTTCTATCCTGAACATTGAGACGCGAGCAGTTTCTCAAATTTTCACAAATCCTAGTCCAGCGTCGTAAAACTTTCATTTCCTAGAAAAATTTCATTCTGTTTCCCTCGTGTTCTTCGTCTGCCAGTTTCGTGTTATTCTTTAATATTAAAATTTTCCGAAATCGTCGTTCTGAACGTTGCTCGCGAGATGGAACTTTCGCACTCCAACGTCGTCGTAATATTTTCATCAGACTGTCCGGTGTATCCTTTCGGTGATCTAGCATCGTCAGTGGTAATCGGTTAAGCACGTTTCTCGAACAAATTCTATTTGTCCTCTTTGAGCGGAGCTTGGATCTTCTAATTTCGTTCTCCGTTTTCCACCCAGGAGGAACGCGGAGTGGATTAAAGCGTGAAATGGACGTTGCGAGATCCTAACTTTGTAAACCGGTGGAACGAGCTACGACGAGTGTGTCAAAGCGAATCAAGCATTCCGCGGGACCTCTACCGCCCGGTTCACTGTTTCTTCGCTCGCTCTCCGTGGGAATACGTGTACTTTGGTTAACTAAACGTCGGGGAATCTCGCGCGGAGGTAAACTTCAAAATTGGAACAGCGGGATGGAAAGCAAAGGGAACACCGTTTCGGATAATCAAGCCGGCGACCGGAGCTTTAATAAGAGCGGCCTTCATTGTCGTTAAATTATTACGACAACCGCGAGTTGTTACTTGCGAACGCGTTGAATGGATAATAAGTTTCTATTCAGGCGACGATTTTGCATACGTAGCGAGTTCGAAGGTAATGTTAAACGATGACGATGACGACGATGATGGTTCATTTCTCCATGACAGGTAGTACGAAATCTTTCGTTTGGCACGCGTTATAAATCAAACGAATCAATAAATCAAATTTCAAACGAATCGATAAATCAAATTCTAAAATGAAAGAACGTGGAGGGAAATTTGGTAGACTCGCATGTTGTAAATCAAATGGTTTTAAAACGCGGGTAGAACGTGGTAGGATCAAAATGATTAATGAACGGGGAGATACACCGAATGAAAGGCGGATGTTTCAAGGGACGAATAATACAGGAATACGTGGAGAGAAAGAGAGAGAGACAAAGTAAGAGCCGGGAAAGAAAATTCACTGGAGCAATAAATCCACAAAGGGCAAATTCTCGTAAGAATATGAAATGGACAAAGTAGAGATTTTCGTCTATTGTCAACACTCGTGATATATGGTTCTGTTACGAAACAAAAATCAAGAGAGAATCTGAAGCATGTTGAGGAGATGCGAGGAGCAACAAAGGAAGGAAAACAGGCAGAACGAGTGGCAGAAAAAAAGAAACAGAAGGAGGAGATTTAAAATGCTAGATTGAGAAGAACGAGAGGAGAATCGAAAAAAAGTTATACAGATACTGGAAAATGAAAGAAGATTCGTTACAAGAAAAGATACGTATTGTAGAATTCGTAAAATAATAAAATACAAAATCTAGGAATCTGTGTAAAGTATTCTTCTGGAGCTACAAACACAAATGGAGTAAAACTGGAAGAAAATTGCACGTTTTGCTACAAATACTGCAAAATGAAAGAAGATTAAGTTTTGAAATAATAAAATAATAAGATATAAAATCTAAAACTATGTAAGAGAAGATTAGCTGTAACAGAAGGATGCATAAAATAGAATTCATGAAATAATAAAATATTCTCTTAAAGTTACAAATACAAATGGAGTAAAACTAACAATGAGTAAATGTTGCACGTGTCATTACAAATGACTGCAGAATGAGAGAAGATTAATCACAAGAAGTAGAATTCGTAAAATAATAAAATACAAAATCTGTGTAAAGTATTCTTCTGGAGCTACAAACACAAATGGAGAAAAACTGGAAGAAAATTGCACGTTTTGCTACAAATACTGCAAAATGATAAAAGATTAAGTTTTGAAATAATAAAATAATAAGATATAAAATCTAGAACTATGTAAGAGAAGATTAGCTGTAACAGAAAGATGCATAAAATAGAATTCATGAAATAATAAAATATTCTCTTAAAGTTACAAATACAAATGGAGTAAAACTAGCAATGAGTAAATGTTGCGCGTGTCATTACAAATGACTGCAGAATGAGAGAAGATTGATCACAAGACGTAGAATTCGTAAAATAATAAAATACAAAATCTACGACTATGTAAAATATTCATCTAAAATCCCATTAGTGAGCATTTGTAGATGTGGATAGTGAGAGATTTACGATCGAACACTGAAGTAATCAGGGAAAAAGATCAGATCGTGTTTCACGTAGGGGATGGGAGAATCAATTCGAATCATTTAGTAAGTCACAGTGTGGAGTCCCGTCAAAATGGAGAAGTTTATGGTTGATAAGGTCGGAACTCACGTATCGAGCCAGTTCATCGTTCATCCGATCAAGCCAATTACCCAAGATTAATTTGGTGGGCAACGTTCGCGGTAGGACTGCGCATTACACAAAGGTTAACTCGTATTTAACAGCTTCGAGGGAGAAATAAAAGCCTGCGATTCGACCTGCCTAATTGACATTTGAAATCTGTCGTCGCTCGAGTTTCTCTCCGGTTTATTAGCAAAAGTAATTAATTTTTTCTTTTAGAGTAATGTAAATAATGTAAATTGGCAAATACATGTTACAATAGCAACATATTTCTTACATATGTGGATATCTAGATATAAATATTTTTATTTAGAAGACAATGTGATTAATTGACAATTAACAGACAACTGATTCCTGAATAGTGTGTTACTGTATTTAGGTAGTTGTACTA
Organism: Tetragonisca angustula; assembly: GCA_036937485.2. Lineage (NCBI taxonomy): Eukaryota > Metazoa > Arthropoda > Insecta > Hymenoptera > Apidae > Tetragonisca > Tetragonisca angustula. The sequence continues at coordinate 634,341 of JAWNGG020000072.1, read as the reverse complement.
CTGGAAGCTTAATAGCAGTAATGGTCAGTAGTATGAACAGCAAAAGTAATTAATTTTTTTCTTTTAGAATAATATAAATAATGTAAATTGGCAAATACATGTTACAATAGCAACATATTTCTTACATATGTGGATATCTAGATATAAATATTTTTATTTAGAAGACAATGTGATTAATTGACAATTAACAGACATCTGATTCCTGAATAGTGTGTTACTATATTTAGGTAGTTGTACTACTGGAAGCTTAATAGCAGTAATGGTCAGTAGTATGAACAGCAAAAGTAATTAATTTTTTTCTTTTAGAATAATGTAAATAATGTAAATTGGCAAATACATGTTACAATAGCAACATATTTCTTACATATGTGGATATCTAGATATAAATATTTTTATTTAGAAGACAATGTGATTAATTGACAATTAACAGACAACTGATTCCTGAATAGTGTGTTACTGTATTTAGGTAGTTGTACTACTGGAAGCTTGATAGCAGTAATGGTCAGTAGTATGAACAGCAAAAGTAATTAATTTTTTTCTTTTAGAATAATGTAAATAATGTAAATTGGCAAATACATGTTACAATAGCAACATATTTCTTACATATGTGGATATCTAGATATAAATATTTTTATTTAGAAGACAATGTGATTAATTGACAATTAACAGACAACTGATTCCTGAATAGTGTGTTACTATATTTAGGTAGTTGTACTACTGGAAGCTTGATAGCAGTAATGGTCAGTAGTATGAACAGTAAAAGTAATTAATTTTTTTCTTTTAGAATAATGTAAATAATGTAAATTAGCAGACAGATGTTACAATAGCAACATATTTCTTACATATGTGGATATCTAGATATAAATATTTTTATTTAGAAGACAATGTGATTAATTGACAATTAACAGACAACTGATTCCTGAATAGTGTGTTACTGTATTTAGGTAGTTGTACTACTGGAAGCTTAATAGCAGTAATGGTCAGTAGTATGAACAGTAAAAGTAATTAATTTTTTTCTTTTAGAATAATGTAAATAATGTAAATTAGCAGACAGATGTTACAATAGCAACATATTTCTTACATATGTGGATATCTAGATATAAATATTTTTATTTAGAAGACAATGTGATTAATTGACAATTAACAGACAACTGATTCCTGAATAGTGTGTTACTGTATTTAGGTAGTTGTACTACTGGAAGCTTAATAGTAGTAATGGTCAGTAGTATGAACAGTAATATCGCTGCCATCAGTGAATTACTGGCGATATTGATGAATTAGCGTGACTAATGAAGCTGGAGCTGTTGATGTGTTTTAGAAATTCGTTGGACACTGTTACTGAAATCTGATAGCGTCACTGTTACCGATCATACTGGTGCGTCGAATTATTGTCACCTATTGAATGAAAATTGTCGTTCGTTTGATTATTAATTCCTTAGAATGCATGTCATGCATTATATGTGAAATATCCGCGTAAAATAATTTCATATGCTCGTACGTTTTATTCTTTCAAAACTATTTTACATGTTTATACATTTTTTTAAAACTATGTTTTATTAGAGATATAAATTTGTGTAACAATGGAAGTTTCCACCAACGACGAAACAATGCTTGTTTTTTTTCTTTTTAAATCAAGTTCCTTCCAATAACATGAACGCTTAAGAAAATATAATACAGGGTTAATTTTAAAAAATTTTCCTCTTTTACAGATTCAAGTAAACTAAACGAAATTAAATTTAAAACCAATAAACTTGAATTTAACTTAAAATTAATGAAACTAGATTTTTCTTATATCTTTACGATTTATTAAAAAAAAAGGAAAAAAAATAGGTGGGAAGAAACCTTTGAATACAATATTCGTGTTATCAAATGACACTCATTAAACAGAGTGAATTAAAGTTAATATCTCAATGGAACTGGTATGTAGTTCACGAAACACAACTGTTTCTGATCGGAGTTATTTTACTAAATCGATTAACAGAGGATAATCTGTGCTTCCTGGAACACGTGTTGTTCGACTCGTTGCATCCCTTATTCCTCCCCCAGCCCCTCCCAAAATGTTGCAAGCAAACGTGTGTTTATGCACACGATGGTTCCTCCTCTGCAGAAGTGCGAAACAACACTCGCAACGCTAAGCTTCGTGAAAAGTAGGTTGGGCGTGCCAGGCCGCCACACGTTCACCAGATTTACACCCCCGTTCCGTAAAACACGGAACACTTGCGCGAGTAAGGCCCCTTCGAGATACAAAATACGCGGAGGATCTTCGAGAAAGTGTCGGTTTTCCAACCGTACTAACAACGAGACATTGTCGTTCAGAAATTAATCAGTTTCTAATTAACGAAAGAGCAAAATGAAAGGGGAACGTATTTTACATCTTCGTTAAATGAGTTGAGACTAGATATCCAAATGTCCACGTATGACAAATTGAGGTCGTTCAGAAATTAGTCAGTTTTTGATTAATCAAAGGAACAAGGAGGACGGTAATGAAATTTTACTTCTTTGAATGAACTGAGATTAGATACTCAAAAGTCCAAATGTTTAGATGTTTAAATGGAAGGCAAATCGTTCAGATACCAGCCAGTTTTTAATTAATTAAAGAAACAAAGAGAAAGGAGAAAAGTTTGAAAGGTTTTGTTTTGTTAAATGAATCGAGACTACATAACTAAATATCTAAATACTGAAATGTAAGGTAAGTAGTTCAGAAATTAGAAGTTGATTGGAAATTTCTGATTAATAAAGGAACAAAGAGAATACAAACATTTAACTCTGTTGAATGAGTTGAGACTAGATGCTTAAATAGAAGGCAAGTCGTTCAGATACCAGTTTTTAATTAATTAAAGAAACAAAGAGAAAGTTTGAAAGGTTTTGCTTTGTTAAATGAACCGAGACTAGATAATTAAATATCTAAATACTGAAATGCAAGGCAAGTAGTTCAGAAATTAGAAGTTGATTGGAAATTTCTGATTAATAAAGGAACAAAGAGAATACAAACATTTTACTTTGTTGAATGAATTGAGATGCCTAAATATCCAAGTGCTTAAATAAAAGGCTCGTTCAGAAATTAGTTTCTAATTAATAAAAGGACAAAGAGAAAGAGGAAATTTGAAAAGTTTGAAACGTTTCACTTGGGTTAAATGAATTGAGATTAGATACCCAAATACCTGTAGGGTATCATACAAGTTAATTATAACTGTTATAACTTTTCGCTAGATTATCGCACTAATAACTTTACACATAATTTTATCCAAGTAATTCAAGTTTTTGTGACAGATACTGAAACAAATTATACACAATATTGTTGTATACACAATACACAAATTACACAATCTACTGAAACAAATAATAACTTATTATTATTACATGTTGAATGGCGAAGAAAGAAATACTCAACAAGTAAATATTTGTTGTAATAATAAATTGTATGATACATAATTTTTTATTATTATTATTATTATACAATAAATAAATAAAATTGATTTATGTATAGCAACAACATATGCCAGCTCTGGAAAAGTGTTTTTCACAACTGGAAACATTGTTAGTATTTTTGTCACGTCAAAAAGACACGTCATTTAAATTAACTACTTCGTTGTCCTTAAAAAGATAAACTGTATCATAGGCATCCAAGTAACAAGTGTAGAAATAATAGATACGTAGTATCAACTATCTCGTCTAGCAGATGTATCTCGTAAGTAACAGCTCTAATTGAGACGAAGAATTGGAAACTGTTGTCGAAAGATAAGAAAGCAGCCAGAAATCTCTCAACATGTATGTGTGTGTGTGTGTGTGTGCTTCTATATGCTAAGAAACACGGCGCAGTGTGTGTTAAAGCGAAGATCGTATCGAACATATGCTCTAGACAGACTGTAAGTGATACCTTGCTGATAAAAAACTGTCTGTTAACTCTCCGAAACTAATGATATTTCGACCCATGTTGTTCATTAAGATCTTTTTTGCTACATGTTCCTGACGTTCAACTAATTCTAAGACTACACCTTCCAAGACTATATATAATATAGTATATATAATGTAATATAATATAATATAATATAGTATATTCTGTACAAAAAAATTATTTCATTTTTATGAGAGAAGCTAATACCATGTAAATATTAGGTGTTTTACCAGTTTTCTGAAGATCCAAGGAGAGACAATAAACAAGACACGAAGCTGATGCTCTTGACGTTTAATTGCAATTACAAATTCCTAGGAATTCCACTAAATAATATTGGTTTATTCTTACTTGATAAGTCAATGTGATACGTAGATTTATAAGTGACGTTAGCGTCAGTTTTCTGAAGATCCAAGGAGAGACAATAAACAGACGCAAAGGCTAATTTCGTCAAGAAACATCTCTTACGTTCATCAAGATCCTTTTGCTACATGCTCTTGCTACGTTTAACTGAGGGTGCAACTTTCTGAAAGCTGAAAATTATTTCATCCCTGCGAGAAAAGCTTGATGAATCGCAAGTGGTATTGGCACCAGTTTTCTGGTGGTCCGAGGAAAGACAATAGACAAACATAAACAAAGCTAAATTTATCAGAATGAAATATTTCGACGCCCACGCTCATTAGGACCTTCCTGCTGCACGTTTTTGGCGTTTAACTGCGATCAGAACTTTTCTCGGACTAAAATTCTATACAATACGGGCAGAAATTATTTATCAGCTCGATAAATCAGGCTACACACGCAAGTGACATTAGCGCCAGTTTTCTGGGGATTCAAGGAGAGACAATAGACAGACGTGAAGCTAATTTCGTCGTTTACATTGAAATACCACTTCTGTATGGCTATAACAAACATTTGGAAATGTTTGAAATTTGCATTCACCGCTCTCATCCATTTTGCGGTATTTAACCGCCTAATTGCTGAATTATACACTGTTGAATCCACGCGAGATTCGGGCAATTAGCAAGCAAGTCTTTGTTCTCGAATCTCTCCACCGTCAAGTATAACTCTCTCCAAAGGGAAGAAAGAATCTTCTCGCGAGAGAGGACGAGAGATCGTGTGCTGGGATCGTCGATCCCTACAGACTATTGTTTACTTTTGAATTGTTTTTCGCCTTTTTGTTTGCAACTGATCCTGTTTGGCTGAAATCATGCACAAACCTAACCCGATAGACAGTAAAAGTTATGCAAAAGAAATGCCGCACGCTCCTTTTTTCTCTTTTAATGTTGCCTTTTATAATTCGCAATGTGTTGAAATAAACCACGAAAGCTCGTGTCAATAGAATATGTACCTTTTTTTTACTAGCCCTCCAAATTTAGTCCAAAATTAATCATTTTTAGGCTCGTCAAACAGTCCTGCAGCCTTCAAACGACTCTCGCTCGATCTCGCGAGCTGGCGCGGGATCACCCGTGGATTTACGACGTCCAGTAATTGATTTTTCAATTTGCCGTCTCGCCGGAGCCAAGCTGTTTTGGGATAGAAATGATTTGTAGGAAACGGCGGGAGTCGTAAACTGGAGGGGGTGGGAGCGTCGATAGTTCCGATTTTCACTCTCGAGGCAATCGACGGGCGAGACAGAGGATCAGAGAGCTGAAAAGGAAATGATGCGACACGATCTGCATTGGCCCGGCGCACGCAGACGCGCCGCCAGCCGACTGCAATCAATATACATGTAGATATCCCCTCTGGCCTTAAATTCGTATGCCGTTAATTCCGTTAGAACGTCCGATGGTACATATTCGACGAGTCGAGAGAGAAAGAGAGAGAGAGAGAGAGAAAAAGGGCAGAAACGCGAGGACCAGAAACCATTATTGGATTTATTGAACGATATCGCGTTAAACAAATCAAAGTAGATAACAATGTCATCTTTACGACGTTCTTTCGCGGAGAGACTTTAAATCGCTTTGCATATCGCGACCGAGCAAAACGTTCAATTTGTTCGATATCTTCCATTCGCGGTTCTCGAACATTTTTCTGCTCCCCCTAACGGCGAGTGAACTCTGGGACTTTTCACGTTTCGATAATCAATTTCGTTTGAATTTGAATAATAAATTTTCTTTGGACGAAAGAACTTTATATTTCAATATTTTTGCAAGCACTCTGGCGTGAAATTTTACGCCAGAGGAAAGTGCAAGGAGAAACGCTACAATTCCGAAATGTCATATAATTTCAAAAAAAAAAAAAGAATAATACGATTTAACCTTCAAAGTATTAACGTCCGATATATCGACACTTGTATAATATCTGAGAAAGCCGAATGTATTATTGCAAAAAAAAAAAATTATAATAAATTATTGCAAAATAACGTAGTCTTTATTTGATTTGATTAACTTTGAAAATATAGGAACTATACTAACTACAATAACTACATACTATATGAGTAGAACTACATACTATATACTATAGGACTATAATAACTACAATACAATAATTTATGTGAAAACATGTAAAATTAAACTTTGCCTGGCGATTTAAATCCGTTCACTAGCGAACAGGGATTTAAATACCCCGTCCTTAGAAAGTTAACTAAAATCCCAGTGTGGAGAACTTATACTGCTGTTATAAACTTAAAGTGGTAATAGGCATCTTGAAAGTGAAAGCACGCGACTAGTATGTTACAAACATTAACGCTAGAGTTACCGAGTTAATTAAAATGATGGTAGACAATTTATAATTTTTTTTTTTTCTATAGAACAGCGTACTTTTGAAGATTTAAATGATTTTATATAAACAAGAGCTCGTGCACTCTGTTATATCATCAAGTTTTTCTATCTTTCTTTACTTCTTACCTCTTAATGGAAATTTTGTTTTAATCGTCAGTAGTTTTAATGTTAACAATGGTTTTCCCCAAACTTAACAAATTTTCCATCTGTGGAAAAACAGTTATTCTTAAATATCACGGACGTCTACGAAAGCTATAAAGTGACTGATATCAAATCAGTGATCGACAAACTTTGACACGTATGATCGATACCTGTATCTCGCGGGAGTTTCTTTCATTTGAGATAAAAGCAACAGCTTCGTCAATGCACTCCGTGCAAATACACGCATACGTATGTATGTATGTATATCGTTCGATAAGTCGAGCGTTACACTGGACACAAGCTATCGTGAGAAGTCAGATAGCATTCAAGATAACCCTGCTGAAAATCCTTGGACTACATGGTCCTCTGGTTTCCTAACTCGATGGATGAACAGATAACTTTCTTAACTCCCGACCTTTGACCCAGCCACGTAAACCCACTGTGACTTTTGACTGACATACCACGGCTGGTATAGCTGAGTCTTAACAGGGAGTTACGCTTTCTAGCGTATTAACGTATTTGAAACAGGCTGCTGATGTATTTAATTGAAACGTTAATTATATGAGTGAATTAAGACACTTCTCACTGATTTTGACAAGCTTAAAATATGTTGCCAGGGATGTAATTTTAAGCAACTTTTCCTCATACATATAATATATATATATATACACCGTCTTATCATTCGATCTTAGTTTTCGAGATGCTGGCAAAAATATTTGATAAATTTCTGATTTATCGACTTTTTCCAACTTCATCTATTTCTGCCTTAGTTAGGATTCTTTTAAATGTTACTTTTCTCTTTTTTTTTTTTTAAGTAATTTCTCGACCTCTCCCGATTGATTTCTTGCTTCAGTGATAAAACAAACCTGTTTACCTAACCTTAACCTATTAAAGAAACGATAGCGAAATTTTCAAAATTGGGAACAGCCGCTAAACTAGGGATCTACTAAATATTTTTCGAACTTCTCGCCTTCTCATGGTTTCACGTTTGGTATAAAAATATATATAACTGCATAATTTTTATTGTGACTATTATAAACATCCAAAAATTCATACGAAATCGCAACACGAAAATCATTTCTAACAAATCACGACGATATGTGTATAGGAAAAAAATTGTCTGCAAAGAATTATGTCCCTGACAACTTGTTTCAAGCTATTTCAAGCCTATTCTATGTGACTGTTGTTGGAACTTATGAAAATAACCAGACTGCTGATGTAATTTTTCCTCTTTTTTTCTTTACGTCGCGCAGCATTGTTTTTACGAAGTTCGTGTCTGCTGCAAGTCAACAGTTACGAGTTACTTCGCTTCGTGAAACTTGAGAGTGTATAAAAATGATCAAGTTACTAACATAGTTCATCCTAGTTTCATCTTAATGTGGTGTGTAACATCGTTTTTACGATTCCTTTCGCTCGCAATAAGTTGCAATCCAAGCTAAGCGTTGCCCCTTCAGCGGCCATGTTTGATAAAGATTTATTGCGAATCGAAGTTTTAAACAAGTATTACAAATTTTCGCCCGTGATATCGAGGTGAAAATTTCTATCTTAGGATGAAGAGAGAAACAACGTCGAAATTGATTTCTGCCTTTGCTTCATGCTTATAATTTAAACGTTGCAAGCTAAAAAAAAGTTAGGTTAGGTTACTCTTTCATGGCAGCCATCTTGATAAAAATATCTCGCGAAGGTTCCAGAAGTTTTACGAATTTTCGCCCGTGATTTCGAGGTGAAAATTCTCATCTTAGGATGAAGAGGGAAACAACGTCGAAATTGATTTCTGTCTTTGCTTCATGCTTATAATTTAAACATTGCAAGTTAAAAAAAGTTAGGTTAGGTTATTCTTTCATAGCAGCCATCTTGATAAAAATATCTCGCGAAGGTTCCAGAAGCTTTACGAATTTTCGCCCGTGATTCGAAGGGTAATCTAAGAGTTTCTATCGAGTGTTACTTTTTTAGCGGTCATTTTGATAAAAATTCATTGCGAAAGTTTCACGAATTTTCGCTATTTCTTCACGATTTCGAGGGGTAGTTCGGGAGGGTTTCTATTTTTGGGTATCTGGTATCGGTAAAGAGAGAAACAACGTGGAAATTGGTATACGTTATTTTACAGGAAAGCGTGTATCGCGGCTCCCATTTCCTGGGTTTATTCATATGTAGATAACGAAACTGAACGGTAATCGATAAGCTGGCGGTATGCGAGTCAAAAACTTCCCGCAGTTTAATAGGACTTCCTCGCCCCGCGCTATGGCCAATCGGACTTCACTCACAATCGGTTCGACGATAATCGGTTCACGGATCAATACCTATGGAAATATTATAATTTCATTTCTTTCTCGCAGGATTATTTAATAAACAACGATACCGCCAATTACCAACGCTGTTAATATTATTTTCAAAGTACTTTTCGATTTGATAATTTCATTTCTTCCTTGCAGAACTATCTCAGAACACTTAATAAACATTAATAACAATATAGTATCAATATCGCCGATATTAATACTAATATTATTTCCAAACTAGTTTCCAAATTAATAATTTCACTTCTTGCAGGATTATTGGACACTTAATAAACTATATATTAATAACAATGTAATATCACCAATTATTACTGTTAATATCAATACTAATATTATTTCCAAGCTAGTTTTCAAATTAATAATTTCATTTCTTTCTTGCAGGATTGTTTGACACTTAATGAACAATATATTGGTAACAATAATATTGCCAACACTATTGATATTAATGCTAGTATTACGTCAAAACTACTTGTCGATTTAATTTCATTCCTTCCCTGCGGAATTAATATAATTTAACACTCAATAAACGACATATCGATGACAATAATACCACCACTACTATTGATGTTACTTTTCGATTCGACAATTTCATTTCTTCCTTGCAGAATTGTTTAACAAACAACACATCACTAACGATATAATATCAATACAATAAACGATATATAACATCACCAATACTACCAACACTATTGACACCGACATTGTTTGAAAACTCGTTTCTCGTTTTAATAGAATCTGTCGTTCCAGTTTCAATTCGCGGAGAGTGACGGGCAGCTACAGGTGAAACAGAATGGAATCGAGCGCTTTTACACCGAACGCGTAAAATTACTTTACCGCCAAGCCTTGTTTCTTTTTCGCAAAACCTTCTCCTCCCACGCGTAAGAAAGGCGAGCCGGTTTTGCAGCGAGAAGTTTTCAGGAGCGAAGCTTTCGAGAAAAGAAAAAAAAAAAGAAAAAGAAGCTCCGCGATCCCTCCGCCTTCCGCGGAATCGGAAGCAGCAATTTCCTGCCAGCGTAACTCGCCAATCTCGTTCTTTAATTCATCCTTGTAAAAGAACAACCGGCAGACGTTGTTGATGGAAAAGTCGAGAAGCTGGCGGACAATGAGGGCGCAACAACGCTTCGGAGAAGTTTCGAAGAACTGGCGGCGAGTACGCGTCTTGCATACCCCGTGATGCTTTTGTTATTCTCGCAGCGAAGTAAAAAATTCGCTACTTTCACGATGCCAAACGAGCTGGAAGAAAAAGAGAAACAAGACGACGAGAGATAGAGAGAGAGAGAGAGAGAGAGAGAGTCATGTGTTTTTTCCACTCTCTGGAGGAAAGTCTCTGTCTCTCTCTCACGAGTCGCTCGATTCGTTTTATTCCTCCGATCGATCGACCGCGAAACCGACTTGTTTCAACCAATTAAGAGTCATCGGGAGTCGTTGTAATTTACCGGCACGGTGGCATGGACACGGCAACACGGCGGCGGCTTGCTTCTTCAACCACGTTAAAAATAAACTTGTTAGTTTGCTATCGGAACTTTGCGTTTCCATCGATAGCGGCGGATCGATCCGCCGCCCCCTCCACCCCCGCCGGAAAAATAGGGCGTCGCGTTGCATCGAGCGCGCGTTCGAACTTCGTTCTGTCACGTGGGCCAGGCTAAAGTATTCATCTGAAACGCAGTGTCTTTATATCAAATATTACTCAAGAAGTTTCGAAATGTTGGGGGCGAGAGACACGGCTTCTTTGGACCGAAAGTTATTTTTATAGCGAGATCGACGACGAACAATGTTGCTCGAAAGTCTACTTTCCTCTGGCAAGTCGCTATTGTAAAATTATCCCCTGTTCTTAATCAATTATATTTGAAAATCGAAGTAAGTTGTAATTGTCACATCCTTTCTTTCGGAACAATTCACGAGGAAGGTTGTAAAGTGTTTTTCAAACTTTAAATGTATGTTGACCGCTTGGGCTGGCAACTGATTGCGGACCATAACGAGTGATCAAAATCGTACACAATAATTCGTCGCTATGACATCACTGGATAGAAATTATCGAGAAGCAATAAATTTATTATTTGCTTTGCCTATGTATCTGGTTATACTTAAATATACTCAAAACTGAGAGGATATTGCAATTATCGGAGCAAAGAAGAGGTTAACCACGTTGCTCTGGCGACTGACTGCGGACCATAACGAGTGACCAAAACCGTACACAATAACTCGCCGCTTTCTCTTCGAACTCGTCGATATCATATGACATCACTGGATCGAAATTATTGAGAAGCAATAAATTTATTATTTGCTTTGCCTATGTATCTGGTTATACTTAAATATACTCAAAACTGAGAGGATATTGCAATTATCGGAACAAAGAAGAGGTTAACCACGTTGCTCTGGCGACTGACTGCGGACCATAACGAGTGACCAAAACCGTACACAATAACTCGCCGCTTTCTCTTCGAACTCGTCGATATCATATGACATCACTGGATCGAAATTATTGAGAAGCAATAAATTTATTATTTGCTTTGCCTATGTATCTGGTTATACTTAAATATACTCAAAACTGAGAGGATATTGCAATTATCGGAGCAAAGAAGAGGTTAACCACGTTGCTCTGGCGACTGACTGCGGACCATAACGAGTGACCAAAACAGTACACAATAATTTGTCGCTTTCTTTTCGAACTCGTCGCTATGACATCACTGGATAGAAATTATTGAGAAGCAATAAATTTATTATTTGCTTTGCCTATGTATCTGGTTATACTTAAATATACTCAAAACTGAGAGGATATTGCAATTATCGGAACAAAGAAGAGGTTAACCACGTTGCTCTGGCGACTGACTGCGGACCATAACGAGTGACCAAAACCGTACACAATAACTCGCCGCTTTCTCTTCGAACTCGTCGATATCATATGACATCACTGGATCGAAATTATTGAGAAGCAATAAATTTATTATTATGCTCTGTCTATTTTCTTTCACTTAAATATACTTAAAACTGACAAAATATTACAATTTTGGAATAAAAAATTGTCGACGTGACATGTTATCAATTATATTTCAGAATCGGAGTTGTAATCTTTCCTTCCAGAAAAATTCGCGAATGAGATTATAAAATTTGTTCCAAACGTATGTACGTACCAATCAATCACTTTGAACATCAGAGTTGTAACTATAATATTCTCGTCTTTTCCAGAAAAATTCACGGAACGATTATTATAAAAATTTGCTCCGATTTGTTTAATGAATCCCTTTGAAGATCAAAGTTGTAACTATGTACGTATAAAGAATTACAAAGGAGATCGTGAAATATACGTTCCAAATCCTCATCCATGTAATTTCATTCCATTATCCTTTTCAAACCAATTAGCTCAGAGTTTAACTAAAGTAACGATCGCACGGTGAGGGAATTTTATTGTTCGCTATTGTAACTGTATTCTGATTTTACTCGAGTCTCCGCGTTCTCGAAACCAGTTCTTTTCCATGGCTTACATTTAACATCTGAAAGGAGGGAAAAGTCGGTCGGTGTCAGTAACCGATTTGCGAGCCAAAAACGAAGTGACAGCCATCGAGGTGCGAGACGAACCATTATCGTGTAACAAAAGCCACTCATCGGATTGGTACGTACATCGCAGAGTGACGACCCTGCTTCAAATGCTATTCCAGAACGAGAATTTTCCAGACACGTCCAACGATTGTACGAATGCTGCCAAAAGAAAAAAAAAAAAAAAAAGATTATAGAAAGAAGAAGGAATCTGTGTAGGAATAAATTGAATCTTTTATGTAATACAACTATGTGCAGCGAAACTACCATAATCTCGTGAAAAGAACATCAGATGTAATAACAACAAATTTGATCTTGTTTTAATCCTCGAGTTTGGTTTGTTCTTTTTCAAGATGATTTAAATATTCTTTTTGGTGACTAGATTATTATTATTTTGAAGAATGAAGTCTTTCTTTTACAACAAACTCCGTCTAGAATCTACGATCTTTTTCTCTTTTCAAGTATTTTATTAAATTTTGAATTGATGGTAATTTAAAGGACAAAAAAAAATTGAAGAAATCCTAACATTTCGTTTAATAAAATGGTGAAAGAAAATCGTACGGCAAAGTCATGAAAAAGAATGTTTTGTTTTGTTTCTAGAGAAGTTTCTTGTTGTTTCAATTTTCGAGAAGAAAAAGTATCTTTACTTTCCCATCCGCGACACGATGTAAAAATCCCATCTTTGGCGAAAATGAACTCAAGATTGTGAAAGTAGAGTCCTCACCCTTTCAAAGGAAACCAACTGTATTGTAAAAGTTTATTTAACAATTAAAGTATCATAATATTATTAAATTTATAATAAAAATAAAATTATTTATATATATTATATATATAATGTAATATTTTTTCAAATAGATATATATATATATATGCATGCATATGTTTATATTTATTTATATATATTTTACATTTTATAATATTGTTGTTACGAAATTGAAACAGTTGAAATTATCAACAATTTCTCATCAAAGTTCAAAGAATCAAATCAAATTAATATTGTAATTAACAATTCCAATTTATTGCAAATATTCCAAAATATCGTAATTGATAATGCTTCAAAGTATTAACAAACAATATCTTTATTTAATCAAGAAAGTCTTATTCCTTTTTAAATTCCAAGGGACCAAATTTTCAAGCCTCGAAGATATATTCCTCGTCTCGATTCACGAAAGGAATCCCTCAAAATGAAACGTACAATCGATAATGAATAGAACGGAATACGGATGGCGAGATTTCTCAACCATTGTCCTGTTAAATTGCAAATGCGAGAAACCGCGAAAGTGAGAGGAAAAAGAGAGAGAGAGAGAGGGGGAGAGAGAGAGAGAGAGAGTGTCGAGTGAATGAGGAAGTGAAGTGAGCCGTAAACAATTATAAGGGGAGGACACCACCCCCTCCCATTGCAATGTACTATGTGCATGAAAGATCCTCGATACACTAGAACGCCAAAGTTTTTCCTTTGTGAGGCTACAATACGCATTTTAAACGAAAGTATCGCGACTCTAATTGTAAACTGTTTTAGCGACGAGCTTTCGCAACGTTGTTGTCTGTCAGATGGATTCCCGCATTTCAGATGGTTGCCGCGAATGCATTGTTGTGTCCATAATTGTTTCTGAAATTCTGTCTAGTGAATATAACGAAGAATTCTATTTAATAAATGTAAATAAAAAAATAAAAGAGTGAAAAGTATTTGTTCAAGGCCAGAATCAAGAAAGACTTCTACATTGTGGCTGATAAACGCACTAGAGAATATATCAAAGAGGAAACTCTACCTTCGGGAAAGAATTTCTATTTAGACTGAACGTATTTATGAAATAAATTCAATCTACCATAGTAAATATAGTTCAAACTCTACTTTTAGTAAATATACCAAGGCATACATACATAGAATACAACATAAAATATACATAGAATACACACACATAGAATACAATAATATACATAGAAAACGAATTCTGCTCTATCTAATAAGAAACCAGAAGGTAAAAGTAAAAAAAATTCATTTTATTCTTAGAAAAAATTCCACCTGGGTAAATAAACTATTAAAGATTTCGAACGTTTAAAGGAAATCCTCTCTAGTAAATAGAGGATGTATTTACTAAGTAAATTCAGTTTAGTATATCCTACAGTAAATATAGTTTGAGAAACAGAAAGGACATACAGAGAAAAGATTCCATCTGTAATAAAGGATTCCATAATAAACACACCCCCAAAGTAAAAAGAGTACTCAAATCCAAGTACACAGAGTGAATTCAAAAAGTAATCGTTAAAATAGAAAATAGAAAATACTTGAGTTGTGTTGTGTTCGAAATGAAATTGAAGAAAAAAAAAAAAAAAGAAAAAATAAAATTAACGATTTCCATTCATTTCTCGGCGTTTTCCAATGTTATCAAGTGTTTCAAACGTTTTGTCAGCAGCCGCACAGAAATAAATCCATTTGGGTTATTCTGCGGCTATATATCATCGTTTGTAATATTAATAGCATTGTTTATAGCCACAGTTCAGCGGGATTGGCGAACTCGACGTTCACCAATTTCTTCGGAATCCGATAGTTGCTCCCCCAAATGCTTCCCCTGCGGACGATTTCCCTTCCTCGTCTCTTTCTCGATACGTACACCATCTCCGTCCCATCCTCGAGCATCTCGTAAAGACTGTCAAAATCATATCTATCCGATATTGCTTTCCGCTGTCGATTTTCATCGGATTCTCGATCAAACGCGATGCTACTGGCTTGACTTAACTCTAATCACGTTGTAATAAATGCGACAATCAACATTTTGTAAAGTGAGAGTAAATGTTTTTGTTGGAATGAAATGCTTAACTTCCTGTTAATGCACTTTCAATGAGGCGACAAATAATTTTCTGTCAGTTGTATGAAATAATTTTATTATATCATATAATAAATGAAATAATCGAAATTTTGTAAAAAGACAGTGGAAAATAGTTTTTGTTGGAATAAAATACGACTTTTTGTTACTCCACATTTGCTCATAATGTGACAAGTAATTTTCTACAAATTGTCAAAATAGTTTCTTGTAATTTTACACGTTTGTTTAAAACAATCGAAATTTTGTAAAAAGACAGTGGAAAATAGTTTTTGTTGGAATAAAATATGACTTTTTATAACTCCACATTTGCTCATAATGTGACAAGTAATTTTCTACAAATTGTCAAAATAGTTTCTTGTAATTTTACACGTTTGTTTAAAATAATCGAAATTTTGTGAAAAGACAGTAGAAAATAATTTTTGTTGGAATAAAATACGACTTTTTGTTACTCCACATTTGCTCATAATGTGACAAGTAATTTTCTACAAATTGTCAAAATGGTTTCTTGTAATTTTACACGTTTGTTTAAAACAATCGAAATTTTGTACAAAGACAGTGGAAAATAGTTTTTGTTGGAATAAAATACGACTTTTTGTTACTCCACATTTGCTCATAATGTGACAAGTAATTTTCTACAAATTGTCAAAATGGTTTCTTGTAATTTTACACGTTTGTTTAAAACAATCGAAATTTTGTAAAAAGACAGTGGAAAATAGTTTTTGTTGGAATAAAATACGACTTTTTGTTACTCCACATTTGCTCATAATGTGACAAGTAATTTTCTACAAATTGTCAAAATGGTTTTTTGTAATTTTACACGTTTGTTTAAAACAATCGAAATTTTGTAAAAAGACAGTGGAAAATAGTTTTTGTTGGAATAAAATACGACTTTTTGTTACTCCACATTTGCTCATAATGTGACAAGTAATTTTCTACAAATTGTCGAAATAGTTTCTTGTAATTTTACACGTTTGTTTAAAACAATCGAAATTTTGTAAAAAGACAGTGGAAAATAGTTTTTGTTGGAATAAAATACGACTTTTTGTTACTCCACATTTGCTTATAATGTGACAAGTAATTTTCTACAAATTGTTGAAATAGTTTCTTGTAATTTTACACGCCTGTTTAGATCGCTGTAATACTAGCTGGCCAATAAATCAAAATTTGGAAGGGAACTATGGTGAAGTTTTGCAATTTCGCTTGGATTTTTCATTTACGATTGGCCGTGGGCAATGTATACGACATATTTAACCAGCCAGAGTTCGAAATAACTTCAAAACTCGGTAGAAAACAAGCGTTTGACAGTTTCAATCGCTTTCTTTTTCGGCCAGTATTTCACATAGGCAATACACGCGCGTACACATTGAATTTATGAATCTGACGCTTCAGCTCTTAGCTTCGTTTCCTTCCGACTTTTTAAAAAAATACGAGACGAAACAATTGCTAAGGATCCAGCTGACAGAGCAACTCTCGAGAATGCAAGGCGAAAATAATGCTTTGCGCGAGTTAATTAATTAAAAAATGTACAACATGGGCGTAGAAACATTGACGTGGCCGAACTGAGGAAATTTTTCGTAAAATCAAATATTATTAATGTATCAAGTTAACATATTATTAACATGTCAAGTTTTTCTTCTTATTATTACAATGTTCTACCAACCAACTTCACTTTAAAGTTTATTGTGCAATTTTGACTGTTCGGTGTCGATTTCAAAATGTTCAAAGTCGAGGATGAAAATTTCGCTGTACCTCCAAAAGAAAGAAAGAAAGAAAGGAAAAACAAACGTTGTGCAAGCGAAAAACTATTTGCACGTTGAGCCTATTTGGCCAACCTAATACACCATGTTTCCACGATGTTGTCATGCTTCGTTTTCACATTTTTTGGGAACAGAGAAGTACACTCTTTGTATACTGTAAAGCACGTTTCACGGATTTCTGCAATTTTTCGGCAAGAGATTAAAATAAACGATAGCCGGACGAATGTTAAAGGTTCGACTAAATTCACTCGGTGGACAGACATACGCCAGCCGCTAATCTAACATTCCTTTCATTTACTCTCCTGCAGAGAAATGAGCTCCAAGTTAAAAAAAACCTAATATTTCTCTCTCTCTCTTACACGCCGGTTGCGAATGTTTCTCTTCGAATTTAATTTCATATTTAATCCCCAGTTGAAAAGCCGAAAAAATTTTTTTCCCCTTCTTTTTTTTTTTTTCTTTCTTTCATCGCGAAAGATCGTCAAACACGAACCGTGTTTACAAAGTACAACCGAATATACACACTATTATGAACTTTCGGTGCACGGAGAACTGTATTGCGACGAAATAGTATCGCGGGGCATTCTTAATTTTCATTCTTCTCAATCAATTTATTATTATTTAAAATTTCTTTCAATCCAATAAATCAATCAATATCTATTTAATTAAACCATCAACATTGTTATTTATATATAATTTATATATAATTTTAATTATTATAATTAGAGGAATAATAATTCTATTTTCACATTTTATTTGTCTAATTAATTTGCAAAGAATTATAAAAAGATAAATTTAAATTTAAGTATTTTATAACGCATATATTTATTTTTACAACTGTATACACTTACTTCGATTCGAATCTTTTTTATCAACAACGAGAAATTTTAAAACTTTTAATAATAACTTTAATTATTCAACAACGAACTATTCAGCTTTGGCTGAAACTATTTTTCTCTAAATATTATCTAAATATTAATAAATATTGTATTTTTATATTATATTTATATTTTTCTATAAATATTATCTACAGACAGACTAGACAGATACGTATTGAAAAAAAATAATTTACAGTAATAATAACGCGCATTTAACGCAGCTTTTTTCGCTTCTGGTTGGTTAATCTCGCGAAAAATGTGAAATGTGCCTGAATTTATACGTACGCGGAAATTTGGTTGTTACTATGTGAGAGAGCTTAAGATCGTTTTTTCCTTTTTTAACGGGAAGAGAGCGTATGCAAACGTGTATGCATTTCGACATCTCGCATTTTCGCATTTCCCTCTCGATGCTTTTTATACGATTATGAATATAAGATTCTCTCAGAGACGACTTCCTTGCCTATTTCCTAGGTCTTGCTGTGCACTTGCTTCTCTACTATGAAAGGTATATTATATTATATACACACTCTACTATGAAAGGTATATTATATTATACACACACACACACACATACACACACAGGGTGATTCACGTAACTTGCACACTCGTGAAATAACTTTTAAATTATGCGTCCAATGAACAATTGTACGGGGTTTTAAGGGAGGCAAAATATGGCGTGGCAATTTTTTCGCGACCTAAAGTTTCTATTTTGATTTCTCTGGCAGTCTCTGAATTTAGCAATTGTGATTAAATGTCGTGAAAATTTCAGTGATTTAACGAAAAACGTGTCAAGTATAAATTTCTCTGGCAGTCTGCGCAATTTCGGATGCCAGCATCAAAATTTAATAATTAGATTCTAATTTTTTTTTAATGTGATTAAATCGTGAAAATTTCAGAGACCTAACGAAACTGCTGAACATAATATTTTTCGCAATTTACGTGACTTCCGATGCCATGATAAATTTTCCAATTAAATTCGAATTTTTTCATATAATTAATTCTCGCGAGAAATTTTCAGAAATTTAACGCGGAAGTGGTGAGTGCAAGTTTCTACTTCTCGGATGCCAAGAGCTAAATTTCATGTGCGATTAAACATAGTCAAAATTCTAACGAAAATATTATCCCCGCCGGGGTAATACGATAGAAAAAGTTTCCTGCAATTTCGTTTCTGTTTTACGACCCTCGCGCTATGATTTTTCATGAAACATTGGACTACTACGCGCGCTGGATTTTTAAGGGCGTGCAATTACGAATCCTCCCTCATTACGAAGTGCACATGCTCTCCCTCTTAAACACCTGGGTGAACCTCGATGTGGAAGAACATCAAGTGACTGTAAGTGCGAGCGGAGAGTTAACACGCAAGCGCCTCGGTAAGTAATCAACGCAAGCCTCGTAAAATTGTCAAAGGAGCGCGCGTAATCCATAAATGATCCCCGCGTTTCTGTCTATTTCGCGGCGCGTGACAATTTTATGTCCCCTGAAACTCAGAGTGCTCGTACAGCTTCGTATACACTCGCGCCGTGTAACTGCTAGACTGTCGAATATGTTATGCAAACAGGAATCATCTGACACATTTTCAACGACTATAAAATAGCCATAAATAAAATTGAAAAGATAATGTTTTCTCAAAGGCAATTTTTGTGAGAAAAAAAAGCTGTATGAGAATGAGATGACAGATTGAAATCGTTTCTCAAAGATAATACGAGAAACTCGCAATTTGTCAATGTTTGTTACACAAAAGTAAATGATCAAAAACTGTTACAATGCACAGTTTATAATGTGTAATTTTTAATCAGAAATTTATAATACAGGTATGTTTATATAAATTTTTAATATTAAATATAAATTTGTATAAATATAGGTATATTTAATAATTAATATATAATATATTAATGATAATTGATGTAAATTTATAATATGGGTATATCTTTGTAGAAAATGATAAAGGATCTTTGGTATCCTTTGTATATTTATATTTAAATATCAAATATTAAATAGACATTGAACACCTATATTTTACAGTGTTCTTTGTCCCACAAAAGTAAAATGAATATTTTTTTCCTGTTCCTCGCAATGCCATCTGTCTGTCATTTTATATTCTAATCAATGTTTTATCGTAGTTGTAATATTTACAAATTCACGCTCTGAAACGAGATTTTCAAGCACCTTTTTACGCGATTTCTTTTTCCTTTATAATAATTTAAGTTGCCAATAAATTTTAACAATTTGCCAATTTACTAAATTACTAAATTAATAATTTAAATCAATAACTACTCAATAGTAACTTGAATCAATTAATAGATTTTCATTTGTAATAATTCAAATTATTACAACTGAGTGTTTGCAAAGATTTAAATTTGAATGAATTTTTCATAGTCACTGGTTCAATTATACTCCATCAAGTCGCTGCATTTGTCTTCTGACAGCAACCTCCCTTACCCCTTTCCAGTAAATCTCGCTGACAGCGTGGAAAAGGGAAGTTTACACCTGTCCGGTGCTTTTCTACGCGTGATATTTCAGACGCACGATAGGCATAATGGTCCATTTGGGGTCAGAATGGGGAGAAAAAGAAACCTTCCACGGTACAGGCGTACCAGGCTGCCAGCAGATAGGCCCTCGTTGCAAGTAGTATAGCGCCGCTGTTTACAAGCAGTGATGCGTTTTTTTTCCCTCCTCTGTGTGTTCCGTAGCCATGTATATTTTTTTTTTCAACCCTTTCAGCGGCAGGGCCGTGTACGTGTGCGCCTGGACACGTGTAAGTCGAACAGACGCACCTTTATTTTATCGCGGCGGCCGGAAGAGGGTTGAAAAGATGATCTATAATTTCACAAACTGGAGTTCTTCGATCGCGTATCTCTCGAAGGACAACCCGCTGTGTTTTAGGAAACGAGTGATTCCGTTTTCGACCTTTATTGCGCAGAGTGGGTGAGAAAGTTTGTCGTGTGTTGATCTTGAATTTCAAGGTCAAAATTTTCTTTTCTCTTCTTTTCTTTTTGCACTGTATTCCACTCATCACGAAGGTAAAATTGTACAGGTAGCAGAACCTGATAGTTCTTTTGAAAAATGACAGAAAAGTCTCGTGACCTAACAGCGACTTTATAGCGCTGTATTAGGTTTCGCCAACATTTGACTGATCATACGTTGCTAGTATCGAAATAATCTAGAGAAGTGTAAGTCTAAATAATCGAATGATAGAATTAAGTGTTAACGTCATTACATCCACGTTCGTTCAGAAGCATAAGGTCGCTGTTAGAACGCACGCGTACCCAACATCAATTAAATAATTAAGAAACTACCTTGCAACGTCAATTTGAAAAGATATTTAGCTGACAGGTAACAGAACATGATAGTTCTTTTGAAAAATGACAGAAAAGTCTCGTGACCTAACAGCGACTTTATAGCGCTGTATTAGGTTTCGCCAACATTTGACTGATCATACGTTGCTAGTATCGAAATAATCTAGATAAGTGTAAGTCTAAATAATCGAATGATAGAACTAAGTGTTAACGTCATTACATCCACGTTCGTTCAGAAGCATAAGGTCGCTGTTAGAACGCACGCGTACCCAACATTAATTAAATAATTAAGAAACTACCTTGCAACGTCAATTTGAAAAGATATTTAGCTGACAGGTAACAGAACATGATAGTTCTTTTGAAAAATGACAGAAAAGTCTCGTGACCTAACAGCGACTTTATAGCGCTGTATTAGGTTTCGCCAACATTTGACTGATCATACGTTGCTAGTATCGAAATAATCTAGAGAAGTGTAAGTCTAAATAATCGAATGATAGAACTAAGTGTTAACGTCATTACATCCACGTCCGTTCAGAAGCATAAGGTCGCTGTTAGAACGCACGCGTACCCAACATGAATTAAATAATTAAGAAACTACCTTGCAACGTCAATTTGAAAAGATATTTAGCTGACAGGTAACAGAACATGATAGTTCTTTTGAAAAATGACAGAAAAGTCTCGTGACCTAACAGCGACTTTATAGCGCTGTATTAGGTTTCGCCAACATTTGACTGATCATACGTTGCTAGTATCGAAATAATCTAGAGAAGTGCAAGTCTAAATAATCGAATGATAAAACTAAGTGTTAACGTCATTCGAAACACTTCGTCATTACATCCACGTTCATTCAGAAGCATAAGGTCGCTGTTAGAACGCAACATTAATTCAATAATTAAGAAACTATCTTGCAAGGTCAATTTGAAAAGATATTTAGCTGACGATTCTGTATTAGAAACAGGCATCTATGCATCGCAAACATTCTGCTGTTTGTCAAAAATTCTATAATTTCGTTTCATTGTCGAAACTTCTGCGATTGATGAGCACGGTTTTCTTCGATTTTTCCGACAACCGATGCCCCGATTCGCCACGAATTCGCGATGAATAGAGTTTAATTGCTCCGATTCATTCGACCCTGCCGAGGTAAATATTTCACCATGACGTTCGCTGCAATCGGGAGAAACGTGAAACACAGTTCGATGCATGCGAATGCAGCACTCCGCTTTTCGCGAGAAGACTTCAGATGGGAAATCGAGCGAGAAAGACAGATAAGAAAGAATGTTTAATATCGCACTTTCTTGGTTCTCTTTGAAAAGGAGCGCAAGAAAAGGCGAAACGTGTTTCGCGTAGCGAACGAAAAACGTGCAAACGAGGGCAAGAACAATAATCGAAACGTGCGAAACTCGTCCCGATTCACCTCCGTCTGACTTTCTTTCCTTTCTTCCCTAATTTACAAATTAATTGTCTAACTTTCGCGACGTCAAAACGACCGACAACATCATGATTCTATGTATCGTTCTACGATGGAAAATTTTTCTCTATTTATTGCGCTCTCTTGCGCTGGCAACTGATTGCGGACCATAACGAGTGACCGAACCGTATACAATAAATTCGCCTTCTTTTTGAATTCACTGGGCAGAAATTACTGGGAAGTAATAAATTTATTATTTGTTGTTGCCTGGGTTGTCTTTCACTATACTTAAAGCTGAGAAAATATTGCAATTTTTGGCCAAACATTCTCGACGTGCGTGTTAACCACTTGCGCTGGCAACTGATTGCGGACCGTAACGAGTGACCAAAACTGTACACAATAATTCGTCGCTTTCTTTTTGAACCCGTCGCTATGACATCACTGGATCGAAATTATTGAGAAGTAATAAATTTATTATTTGTTTTGCCTATGTATCTGGTTATACTTAAATACGCTTAAAGCTGAGAGAATATTGCAATTATTGGAACAAAGAAGAGGTTAACAACTGATTGCGGACCATAACGAGTGACCAAAACGGTACACAATAATTCGTCGCTTTCTTTTTGAACTCGTCGCTATGACGTCACTGGATCGAAATTATTGAGAAGTAATAAATTTATTATTTGTTTTGCCTATGTATCTGGTTATACTTAAATACGCTTAAAGCTGAGAGAATATTGCAATTATTGGAACAAAGAAGAGGTTAACAACTGATTGCGGACCATAACGAGTGACCAAAACGGTACACAATAATTCGTCGCTTTCTTTTTGAACTCGTCGCTATGACATCACTGGATCGAAATTATTGAGAAGTAATAAATTTATTATTTGTTTTGCCTATGTATCTGGTTATACTTAAATACGCTTAAAGCTGAGAGAATATTGCAATTATTGGAACAAAGAAGAGGTTAACAACTGATTGCGGACCATAACGAGTGACCGGAGCCGTATGCGATAATTCGTCGCTTTCTTTTTGAACTTGTCGATATAATATGACATCGCTGGATCGAAATTATTAAAAAGTAATAAACTTGTCAACTGTTTTGCCCGGGTTACATTTAATTATACTAAAAACTGAGAAAATGTTGCAATTTGAGACAAAATGTTCCGGACGTGCGTGACACGTCATTCCAGCGCAAGAGGTTCAATTATCTACAATATAAATCATAACACGAATGAAACTTTCACGACACCAAAACAGCATGAAAATACCCGATAATAAACACTTCCTTTCTTCCTCTCCTTTGATTACGAAAATTTTCCTCAGAAAGAATTATCTGCTTGACTAATTTAGTGGCGAAAAACATATCGATTAACGTCACGCGGCGTTTCTTTGGTATAATTGGCAAAAACTTGCCAAGCAACGTGATCGCACCGTTTTACTTTCACATTAATAAATGCGAATCAGCGTGATCTTTTTATGCTTTACGATTGCTTCCCTATCGTGTAGCGATTCTTTCATCCTTTTTCAATAAAATTGTTTAGTTTGCATTGGTGGGACTACCGACGAGATTACAGCACAAAATCTCCATCAAAGAAGTTAGAGTAAAAAAAAAAAAAGAAAAAAATAATTTTCAGAAGATTTGAAAATGTCAAGAAAGGACGAGAGACGACGACGAATAGATGTTCAGACTTTAGTTCGACGGCAACGAATTCGTCGGGTGTTCGACTTTTGATTTCGCGTGCACGTGTTTTATTCCATTATCTTTCAATGCTCGGCCTATTTTTGCGCGGGTTAGACTTTCGAAAGAACATCGACTAACTTTGGAACTTATGCTCCTTTGCTCGTACGCTGACGTAAAGAAAGGAGTAAACCTCTCGAAGGAGCGAGCGTTTCGCGCGAAATGAAAATATACAAGCCCGCGTGCTCGCCAGCAATCACTATCCAAATACCGACGAGTTGGCTTATTTGTTGGAGATTTTTATGGTTCGCGATTTATTTCCTATCAGGTAGTGATCCCTTTTCTTTTTTCTAATTAAATTCTTCAACTTGTATCAGCGGAGTTATTAACACTATTGATAAGATTAAAGCATAAAATTTCCCATCAGAGATATTAAAGTAAAAAGAAAAAAAAAAAAAAAATAGAGAAAAATCTTGTAAAATAAAATGGAGTACGTGAGCTTTCGTTCGTATATTTTACGAAAAGTTATTTAAATCTTTAAAAATACACTGTTTTACATCAATAAAATTTTTAGGAAATAATGTGAATTGGTCATATTTACCACTTTGGTAGTTCTAGCATTAATAATCATGAAAATGTGTGGCGTTAATTGATACTTTAAACATCAACAATTGAAACGAAATTTCAAACAATTTGGATCATGGTCTGAATCTTATAAAAATTCCTCGTGTCTTTATATTTGACACATTCGGACAACACGCATATGTTTAGTCTATTAATATTAATTCTGCCAATGTCGCACAATGGAGATTCGCTATTAATCATGCAATATGAGCGCGTGAAGCCAGTGAGGGCCAATTTTAAGTGTGGCTAATGCTAAATATGTTTTTAAATACGACTCATGCACGGTTTTCTTGAATTTAAATGTCAAAATTTCGGTGTGAGAGATAAGAGAAAAGTATCCTTCGGACCAAAGTCGATTGATTGGTGACTCGCTACTTGGTTAGTAGGAAAATTAACAGATTGAGAGAGTGGAAGAACGCACCGCGAAGAACTTTCAATGTAGTGGAGGGGATAGATGCAGTGGAGGGGGTAGCGCTAGCGAGCAAGAAAGTGGGGGTAAGGGCCGCCAGTTAGCCACCTCTGTTTTAGATTATATTATATCTATATTATATTATATACATTACAAACTAAAATATAAACCAAGCTAAAAAATGTTGAAATTTCATTTGAAATAAACTAAGCTGAAAGAGATTGAAATTTCATTTCAAACAGACTAAGCTAAAAGACATTGAAATTTCATTTCGAATAATAATTTTAGGCAAAGACGCAAGATGATTTCGTCCAAGTGATTATTTCGTTCATTGATATCAACTACTTCGTTGTTGGATATCTGAGAATTGGCTGCGTCCCTACATTCTTACGAGTGTTTATTTATACTTTGCAGCGATAAGAGACAAGAAATGCGTCCTCGCGAATCTTATCGTGGTTTCTTGTATCCCAATTAAGCAATCTAATCTATTGTTTGTCAAGATTCTGGTTGGATAACCACGAAAAGGATTGAAATCCCCAAGACTGACCGCTATTACTTCTATACTCTAATTTTTACGTCTGCTAAAAAAAAACTGTGTGAATATTTTGCACGTACAAAATAGATATATAAAAAAAGGAAGGAAAAGAAATATTTCAAATACCAACAGTAAGCAAGTAAGCAGCATCGAAATTTTATCGAAACAACAGACAATTAATTAATTAATTAACGCGAACCTGACGAAGAAATTCGTCAAATTGATAAAAACTCGTGTCATTAATGAATTCCTTTAGGTCGCTTAATTTCTGCCCGCAATTATTCCAGTAAAAAGCAATGCCTCAATTGAAGTTACTCGCTTGTTTCAACAACCCAGAGAACACACGAACGCTGACGTTATCCAAACGTTAATAGATCGCTATGGCATCGATACGTTAAAGGTAATCTGGAACACGGAGCGACGAGAGCTATGTCGATAGCATTTATACATATTCAAGTATACCGTCTTTGGCACACGTTGCGCTTGATACCAACAAAGCAGGTGTAAAACTGGTCGTGGACGTTTCCAACTCGCCCCAGCCGATATTACATAATTTGTACGTTTCTTTCGATGCCAGCCTCGACATCGAACACACATTACACATCGTATATCATTGTATGAGCGTACTTTTTACCGTAATAGTCTTGTTTTTCGATTGATTGCCAACGTACTCTGATACACGATGTGACATTATTTTTCTAAGTCACGAAAGATAGAATTTGCTGACATTCGAGAGTTGAAATATCTGATTAAATTTCTAAAATCTTGATTTCAAGCTAGTTAATCTACCGAGGGCCAAGATTAATCCTTCTGGTGTCAGCGTCAATGTTATGCTATTTGTCACAGAATGTGTTCTTGTTTGTAGAGCATGCGTTTCATTTTTTCGATTGAACGAGTCAACTCGTTGTTGCGTTCTCCGTTTATTGCTAAAAATGAGGATATTTGGTTCGAATTACGAAAAACAGAATCGTCGAAGAATAGAATAATACGTTCTGACGAAATTAAAATTCGGCTGAAATCTCGAACCACTATGATTTTCAAGCTGGCTAATGCTACTGGCGTTGTTTAATCCCTTCGCAGTGCCGAATATTTAAATATCCTAACTACTAAAACTAAGGACTAAAATCGAACATCGCGGTAGAAGGCTCAACTCGACATTTCATTTCATTCAGACGACTCTTCATCGTAATTCCTGGACTTTTCAATTTCACGAGATTTAGAACGAGCTCGGTTCTCTGACGAACAAACAAAGACAAAAAAAAATCGGATAGAGATTTCTATATATCTTTGTCAACGCGGTATTAGAAACGTCACGAGACGTTAGTTGAAGTTGTTGGTACCAAGCAAACGTTCTTGACACAATTACTCAGCAATCGTAAATACATCGATGTACCTTGAGCCGTGGTGATCCAGATTGGTCCGATATCGTAGACGTTCGATCGGCTCTCTCTCCAGACAGAGGAAATCAGAGGAGATTTGCTCCGACATGGGGAGAGGGGAGAGGGAGTTCTTGCTCCGCGAGCAATTCGACTTCGATCAGATACTAAACCACATTAAACGGTGCTCGCGAGTCAGAATTACTTTGCCATCGAACTGACGTTCGATATAATGCCGCGGACGATGATATTATTATCGTCTTATTATTACTTCTGCCACTCCGCCCAAGTGCATGGTCGCGGAGAACGCAGACAAACGAAAAGGTGTTCCTTTCGTCAGATAATTGAGAAGCCCGTTGTTCACGAGTCGCTGAGAATATCTTTTTCAGATTTCGTTCGAACATAACCTAAAACCTTAACTCGGAACGTAACTTGCTAAAAATTCCTTTTTTCAGATATCATCTAAACATAACCTATAACTTGAAACATAAAGTTGCTAAAAATTCCTTTTTTTCAGACATCATTTAAACATAACCTGGAACTTGAAACATAACTTGCCAAAAATATCATTTTCAGATTCCGTTCGGACATAACCTAAAACCGTAACTTGAAACTTCTTAAAAATACTTTTTTCAGATTTCATCCGAACATAACCTGAAACATTAACTTGCTAAAAATATCTTTTTCAGATATCATCTAAGTATAACCTAGAACCCTAACTTGAAACATAACTTGCTAAAAATATCTTTTTCAGATTTCGTTCGGACATAACCTAAAACCTTAACTCGGAACGTAACTTGCTAAAAATTCCTTTTTTCAGATATCATCTAAACATAACCTATAACTTGAAACATAACTTGCTAAAAATTCTTTTTTCAGACATCATCTAAACATAACCTAGAACTTGAAACATAACTTGCCAAAAATATCATTTTCAGATTCCGTTCGGACATAACCTAAAACCGTAACTTGAAACTTCTTAAAAATACTTTTTTCAGATTTCATCCGAACATAACCTGAAACATTAACTTGCTAAAAATACCTTTTGCAGATATCATCTAAGTATAACCTAGAACCCTAACTTGAAACATAACTTGCTAAAAATATCTTTTTTACATTTCGTTCGGACATAACCTAAAAACCTTAACTTGAAACGTAACTTGCTAAAAATTCTTTTTTCAGATATCATCAAAACATAACCTAAAACATCAACTTGAAACATAACTTGCTAAAAATATCTTTTTCAGATTTCATCCAAACACAACCTAAAACCTTGACTTGAAACATTACTTCTTTAAAATATCTTTTTCAGATTTCATCCAAACATAACCTAAAACCTTACCAAATTATACTAATGAATGAAACTTGCTAAAATTATCTTTTCTTTCAGATACGTCTTCAGAATGTTCTTTTTTAATTTTTCATTTCGAAATCGATACCAAACAAACAATTTCAAACGAAATCGTACATTTTCTCTCTCTCTAGAACACAATGAACTTGCGGTACAAAACGAAGTTAGAAAACGTGTTCATCTGTTAGAAAAAAAAAAAAAAAACGCAACTACTTTTTTTGAAAGGGGGCCAACCAAACACCTTCAACTGAGAAATGAAATTTCTTACAAGTACATCAACAATTTTTCCAGAGATATCGCCAGTCTGCGAGACAGACTGTACCTGCTACGGCCTGTTTTTACAACGATCCCTGAACAGCAGTAATTCCGGAGGTATTCAGTATCTAGCTCCATAGCCGCGATGAATTATTCAAGATCGATTTGCGACAGATAGCGATCGGTATCGAAGGTTCATAGCCTGAAAGGAATAACTGGTTTGGAATGTCAAGGATAAGCACCAGTAACGTTCCGCTGGGCGATTGAACCGAATAGAAAAGAATATTTTTAAATCGCCCTTCTTCTCTCCTGCGTTGAAGCCGCGCTCGAGCGTAATTTTGTTTGCTCGCTCGTTGTTTGTTTGTTCAAAGTTGACGCTATACCTTTCGTTTCGCGATGTCTCTGGATGCCTTTTGACTTTTGACTTTTCGGGGAACGCTCAGAAACAAAGCCAATCTACAATACGTCTTTTGCGACGATACAAATATTTCGAACTTCTGCATCCAAATTTTCCAGCAATTCCTGAATCTTCGGAAAAAAACTCACAGCCCGTGTCTGTATAGTCATGCACCGAAATAATCTTAGGCTCGTTATTAACGATCTTGTTTTTACAAATTTTCATGTTGTTATTGGTAGAATTGTGCTCTTCACTGTAAGTATTAGTGTCGTTTTTTTTTTGATATCGTACGAAATTTTATTTCATTCAATAGTTGATGCAGTTTTAATCTATAATGTAATTTCCACCGTTATTGACAATCTTCGATCATCTCACAACGACCGTCTTTCTATTCTCTGTTTGTAAAATGAGGGTGATTTTCAAATGAAAATAAACCGGTCTTTCAGATTTTACACCGTCGAAAAGATTGAAATCACCGTTCTTTTTAAACCAAGGCACCAGAGTAAACAGCATTAGTGGCATCGTTATGCTTTCGAAACTCATCAGAGCGTCAAACGTTTAATAAATTTAATTTATCCATTTGCTTTGCTCTTCCATTCTTTGCTCAAATTTCTTCAAAATTGAACAATAAGCGCAGCAAATGTCAATATATTTAATTGAAATACAGGTTATATTAAATTACTGTCGCCAAATGGCAATGTTTATCAAATTTGAAAAAAAAAAAAAAAAAAAGAAGGCATTATTCAAGGCTACCCCTAATACGAAGTTTTACTCCTTGGAAGAAACAGTCGAGTGCAATAGGTTGAATGAAAGCATCTCTCTCACCTATCGTGAACCTAAGATATAAAAGGCTAGCCAACGGAGAGAACACGAAGAACTGGGCCGCGGTTTCGGGCAAGAGAAATCGTGCAGAGTTACCAAACGAAACGGCGCGATTTCGCTTCGCGAGGTGGCCGCGGTATCGATCTAGCCTAGGTAACCACGCCAGTGGCTGTTTTTCTTTTTGTTTTTTCCTTCTTTCTCTTTCGAGCAAATGTACACTTTGCCGGATCGTTGCCTTCCTACCCCCGTCGCAAGTGAAAAGGTATTATTATGCATAATCACGGGACAATTTGCATAGTAAAAAAAAGAGATCGTTCGCGAAGGCTGTGTTTCGCGGAGGAGCACGATGAAACACGCGCGCAGCGACGATAAAAAAAGAAAAAATGAGAAACTCACGCAACACGAATTCGTATTCGTCATCTCGTGCGCGGCGATGCGCGATAAAATCGCGATAAAATCGGCGCTCTCGTTAGACACGATTAGACGCCGAGAACGTTTAATCGAAATGGTGCAAATGTAAAAAGGAGTATGACGTACAGGCATGGCACGTCTGTTATTTTCAAGTAACAGTGAAATGTAATATTTCAATGATCAAATGAAACGTTAAATACAGAAGAGATAACTGTGTGTGCTCGCGGCGATTCTTTCTGTTATCGCTGTTATCAAGATCGAGAGCGTTTCGACGTCGAACGTTTTGAGTCGTGCCTACGAATAATTCCAACTGACACACGTTGCGTCGATAATGTTCGTCATTTTTAAAGGACGTGTCTCGCGTTGAGACGACCGAGCCACTGTAAAAATAATACCCGTGGAAAATATATTTTTCCTGGCCGGTAGATCAATACTCGCGGTCAATCGAGTGACCGAAGCAACACACAGCCGAGACGAATGTATTTTCACCACAAAACTACTGGGCGCGATTTCGCACGAAAACTTCACGTTTTCTGCCAAATAATTTTAAATCATCTTACCGGCTACGATCTACCGTAGGCAGTTTCACGACGCACGGAGACACACCGTGTTGGGCTGTTGTGCTGTGTCGTAGCAATTCCAGGCTTCTCTCTCTTTCTCTTTGCTCTTGTATCAGCTCTCTGTGGACAGTTTAACTCTGGAGACAGTACGTCGAAACAGCGGCAAATACGCTGCAACTTGAGCACGAGATTGCGAAACTTGCGGCCCAGCGAGACAGACAACGAATCTGACGGGACCAGCGGCGGGTGTAACTCTCTCCTCCTCTCTCTGCAGTTTTATTTACAAAAAGACACCCACCTTGCTTCTCCTCTCTCCTTCTTTCTCTCTTTTTTTCTTTTTCTTTTTTTTTTTTCTTTTCACAACACACGACCGAATTCCAGTTTTTCTCTACGACACTTGGCCTCCACTCTTCTCGCCTGTCCCCCGGTCGGCTATCCTCCTATGTGCACGCGCATAATTTACCGACGATCCGACGTGAAACACCCGCGCATCCTGTGTCGACGATCGACGAAAGAAGAGAGAGAGAGAGAGAGAGAGAGAGAAAAAAGAGAAAAAGAATTATAGCGCGGCTATATTACACCGGTGTTTCGGTGGCGACAACGTCGAGGGTGGACGGGACAAGGCGGAACAGAGCATCGGGGAGGGTATGCATTGTCGATAAGCCGCGGGCGATCTTTCGTTTTCCCTCCCCTCCCCCTCCTTTGTCACCGGTACAACGTTCGAGTTCGACCGGGATCACCGGGAAGTCCCGCGCGAAAGAAAGGAAGAAAGAAAGAATTCCTCGAGACCCGCTTCCCAAGACGCTGGGATTCTCCTTCAACACGGAATACTCGCGAACAAGTGCGCACTCGAAGAAGAGGTCCCCTTTCCCGAGGTCTCTCCTCGCTCGTCACGTCTCATTTTCTTCCGTTCTTGGACGCCGGAGAAGGGCGATTCCGTTCGCTCTCGCGCCGTTTCGAGGACAATTACGCGAGCCACGAGCACTCGAACGAGACTCGTCCCCTCGAGAGAGCTACCGCCTCGAGTTCAAACCCTGAAATCCGAAATTTCGTGAACCCGGTGAACCGTGAATCGAAAGCTTGCTGCTGCTCCCGCGGCTTAGACGCCACCTCTCTCCCCCACCCCCGTCCCAGCCGCCCTCCATCGCTCCTTGTCTCTCCCCTTTTCTCCCCGTTCACTCTTCCGTTGCCTCTGCCGCGACTTTTGCTCTCTAAAGGATACGAGTTAACAACAACAACAACAACAACATCGAAATCGACATCGATGATTTTCCTCACGACGAACGCGACCACCGTTCTTCCCGACGCGCCTCTCGTTACCCGCGAGACGAGCAGCGAGCGTGCGTACTCGCTTCACGAGAGACGATCCTCGCCTCCTCGAGGACGCACAACAACCGAAGAGTGTTTCTCTCGCTTCCTTTCCCGTATCCACCGTCCGATCCACAGACACTGTGACCCCTCTTCGCGCGTACGAACGACCCGCTTGGGCATCGATCACCTCATTGAAAAGCGAGCGAGCTGCTGAGATTTCGTTACGTCGTTGCAGCGAGAGAAAGAGAGAGAGAGAGAGAGAGAGAGAGAGAGAGAGAGAGAGAGAGAGACAGAAGGGGTTGATGATAGAACAGAAAGAACGAAAGGAGAGATTTGGCAGGGATGAAGAAAGAGACAAACGACAGAGAGAGAAGAGAAGTAGGAAAAGGGGGGAAAGAAGAAGTAGACGCACAGTAGAAACGAATTTCCCTATCGGACGCGTGTCTTTTTAGTAGCACGTACGAATGCGGCGGAGCTACTAGCTAGCGCGAGGTAAAAGAGACGAAGCGAGGTTCTCCCCGAAGCTGATCCTGCGTGCTAAACGAGCCGCCTCCGCTGCCACCCGGCCCCCCCCCCTCCCACCCCACCTATCCCCCTGCTCCGTTCCCCGCCAACTCCCCTCGGCCATCACGACACCGCGCATCCCACCCACAGAGCATTACCGTGGCCTCCACCACCGTCACGACCCACCGCTATTCTAACCTCCACCGCATCCACCGCCGACGGCGCTCTCTACTCGCCAAAACCTTACCGTTTTCTCTTCCTTCGTTACCTTCCTTCCTATAACCTTCTCCTCCTCCTACTCGTTTTCGCCTTTTTTTCTTCCGCACCCCTCCATCCCCTTTCCTCACCCGTACTTCCGGTCCACGGTGCGCCGTTTTCATCATTCACGCACACCGTAACTTGAAAGGGTGTCGCACACGCTAATTCCCTTGGCGGGAAAATCGCGAGATTTCGGTTTCGGCCGCCACACGGGCACGAAATGTCCGACTCGGTTCGTTCGGGATCGTTCGGGATCCTTTGGGAAAGCTTACGTTGTACTTCGTATTTAGAAAAGAGTGTCTTTGTTTTTCCGGTGGACTTTGAGTTTTTTTTTTCTTTTTCTTCTTTTAATATGGTCGTCTACTCTGCAAATTCGTATTTTTAGAAATACGTGGTTTTTTAATATGTGCGGCTGTCTTGCAAATTCGTATTTTTGTAAATACGTAGTTTTCTAATATGTTCGCCTACTCTGCAGATTCGTATTTTTGTAAATACGTAATGTTGCAATATGGTCGCCTATCCTGCAAATTCATATTTTTGTAATTACGTAGTTTTTTAATATGTTCGCCTACCCCGCAAATTCATATTTTTGTAAATACGTAATGTTGCAATATGTTCGTCTACCCTGCAAATTCGTATTTTTGTAAATACGTAGTTTTCTAATATGTTCGCCTACTCTGCAGATTCGTATTTTTGTAAATACGTAATGTTGCAATATGTTCGTCTACCCTGCAAATTCGTATTTTTGTAAATACGTAGTTTTCTAATATGTTCGCCTACTCTGCAGATTCGTATTTTTGTAAATACGTGGTTTTCTAATATGTTCGCCTACCCTGCAATTCATATTTTTGTAAATACGTAATTTTGCAATATGTTCGTCTACCCTGTAAATTCGTATTTTTGTAAATACGTAATTTTGCAATATAGTGGCCTACCCTATAAATTCATATTTTTGTAAATACATAATTTTGCAATATGTTCGTCTACCCTACAAATTCGTATTTTTGTAAATACATAGTCCTTTAATATGTTTGCCTACCCCGCAAGTAAATTCGTATTTTTGTAAATCCGTAGTTTTTTAATATATTCGCCTACCCTGCAAAT